>JAESUZ010002044.1:0-21101 GCA_017311185.1 Proteles cristata cristata
AAGGGGCCCGCACCTTGTTGCAAAGAAGCCCGTACTCCCCAAGTCCTCAGTCTGGGGGCAGAGGAACCCCGCTCGCGGACACACGCCAGCAGCGAGGAAAACCACACGGACTCCACTCCCACGTGCCGGCTGCTCAACCTGAGCAGACGAGCTCTGACCCCCGAGGCCGGGGCGCCCCGGCGCAGCTGGGCCCACGCCGCCCCGCTTGTCCAGAGACGCAGGGGAGGGCCGAGCGGGGTCCTGCCTACGGGGCTCCAACACCACGGGGAAGGAAGGGCGACGGCACGCGGGGCAGAGCCTCCGTGGGAGGGTGTGAAGCGTGGCCACGCCTCCCGGGGCCCCGAGCTCGGGGCCTGGGGTGCATCCAGCCCAGCCAACACGTCCCAGAGGAGCGTACCCCTGGCGCCCGCAGCCCCCCCGCCCCTGCCAGGGAGGAGGCGCCCAGCCATGGGGGCGCCGTGCACCGGCGAGGAAGGATGTCACCCACCGCGCCCACCTCAGGCCCCGGCCGCGAGACGTGCCAAGGTGCGCGCCCTCCAGAAGCCCCGCTGCGGCGTGTTCTCGCCCACGGCCACGCTCCAGCCTCCCGGGGGGCGGGGGGCGCTTTCCCCAGCCAGCCCCCCGCTCCCTTCCGGGAGGCCCCGGCTTGGGCTCCCCTAGCCCTGCCCCCCCACGAGAGGCCCAGAGACTGAAGGTCAGGCTCCCCGTGACCGTGACCGCATCTGGCTCCAGCTCAGTACCCCGCCTCCCCCCTACCAGAGTCAGAACGGCCGGCGTGGGGGGACTATGAGAACCTAGCAGCGGGGGCAGGGAGGCCAAGGGCGGCTGGGCTGTGACACAGACACGTGCGGACGCGCCCCCTGGAGCCGCACGCATGTGGGGCGGGGCAGAAAGGAATCCAGAATGCAGGTCCGTTCTTTGCACTTTTACACAAGAACTCCAGCCAGACGATTCTGGGTCCATTGCTTCCTGGCCCTGCCCCACTCCCTCGTGAGCACGGTACTTAACAAGCGCGTGGTGGGCCTACACCAAGCATTTTACAAATAGTGCCTGAATGCTGAACTGAGGCACAAAAGGTGCAGTACCTGGGCCAAGTTACCATCGAGTGTCAAGGCCAGGTGTGGGGTGCGGGCGGCCGTCTTCCTGCAGCTCTGCGGTGCGACTGTCCCCAGCACACACAGTCCACCGCCGACCGAGGGCTGCCACCGTGAAGCCTCTTGACTCCGCTTCGTGTTTTCTTGCGCTCACGGGTGGGAGGCGTTTAGGGTGCATGTTAGAGACGCTGGGTCATAAGGCACAATCATCTTCACCTTGCCAGACACCGTCCAACCGTTCTCCCAAGTCCCAATCTGGACGCGCCAGGGCACGTTCCCTGAAGACAACGGCCCCACCGAGCCACACCCTCACCCCTGGTATTCGCTCACACGGTCGTATGAAATGGTATAGTACAGTCTTAATCCCCTCTTCCTCATCATTTATGAAACCGATCATCTTTTTGTTTTTATTAACCTCTACTTCTGAGAAATGCCTGTTCACCTCCTTCCCATTTTTCTGTTGGGTTGCTTTTCCTAGGAGTTGTATAAATTCTTTGTACATTCTTGGTAATAAAACTTTTCTAACTAAATAGTAACCCTTTTCATTTGTTTTTCTGCTCCTTGCCAAAAATACTACTTGATCTGATGATAACATAGCTATGTGACGTTTCTTGTGGTGATTTTCTGAATTTATCTTTTTCTTTTAAGTCTTTCTGTTACCTTTTTTCCCCCAGTTAAATCTGTCTTTGACCTAGATCTGAGTACCATCACAGTCATGATTACTGCTATGTCTACATTTGCTTTTTCTCTACTGCTACCTCCTGTGGATTATCTTTTTTAATTCCCTATTTCAGCCCCTTCTGGTGTGAAAGTAATACACTCTCTATTATATTACAAGCCAGGCTTTAAACTTTACTGTGTACTGTTTATGCTAAAAACCTGAAGTTAATCAACAGCTCTACCATCCCTCATGAGAACTTAACTGTTCTAACCCCAACTACCTCCTTCCAACTACACTTAGTTTAGTATTTGTATTAAATATTTAATTGTCTTCTGATTTACACTACTGTTGCTGAAAAGTCTGCTATTAATTTAACTTTGTAGATACTCTGGTTTTTTTTCCCCTCTGGCTACTTTCTTAGATCTTCTCTTTGTGGTTTTGCTCTGAGATATATGTCTATGTTTAAGTTTATCACACTGCTTGGAAAAACATGCTTTTAATCTGATGATTCACCTCTATTATCAATTCTGAAAGATCCCTGACTTTATTTATAAGGTTGAGTATTGCATCTCCCTATTCTAGGATTCTGAAACTTCTCTTAAAATGTATTAAGACTTTCCTTTCCTACCCATTATTTTAACCCTGCCTTCCGATTTTCCACTTCTGTGTCTAGACACCATTAAAGAGAATTCCAATGTATTAATTCTCTCATTAGTTGTATCTAATTTGCTATTTAGCTTTTCTACTTAATATATAAATTCAATTAACCCATTTTTTCATTTCTAAAACTTCTATTTTAAAGAAATCTCTTTGTGATTTTGATATTTCTGCTCTTCATCATATTCCCAAATCTCTATTTTATAACTCTATAGTTTCTTGAACATTTATTTCTGCCACTTGTTGTTCTGATGATTTGCACTCATGGCATCTTGTTTCCTCGTGGGTGTGGGATTTGGGATTCCGGTTTCGGGTGCAGGGCTTACTCTGTCCATGGGAACTTTTCGGTGAGAACACGGTCAGGCCAAGTTAGAGGGGGTGGTGACCCTCCAGGGATCGTTTATACTTTTGCTTCTGCCAAACTTTCTAGGGCGTTATCAATCTGGAATCGCTTTACTACCTCGACTTCGAGGTTCCCAGAGAACACTAGCTGGTATAAATTCCAGCTCCAAGCTCACGGAGGCACAGGCCTACGATTATAAATTCTCAGGGGAAACTACATGCCTCGCTATCAAGCTAGGTCAAGACAATTTCCTCAGATACCCCGTGTCAGCAAAAGGATCTTTCTTCTGGTCCGTACTTTCACCGAAGGTCTAACCCTACGCGTGTTTTATCACAGGAGGGCCTCAGGCTCATACGTGGTCTCTCGTGCCGTGCACACGGCTGCTGGACCCACGACTCTAAGCTAGGCAGAGCGGCCGCGTCCCCCGAGAATCAACAACTAGCTCGTGCAGGGGTGCAGCTCTCTTCTGCCTCCTCTCACCTCTCCCTCTCTCTCTCACGCAGCTACGCACACCCGTTCATACCTTGTCCAGCATTTCTACATCTACGTTTTCCAGCTGTTTTACTACTTCACTATCAACGATAAGTAAGATAGTAAAGGTCCAGGCGCACCTTGTAAAGGCTCCCAAGCCCGCACCGGCACCAGGAATTGAGCCGGGTCACCTCAATTCACTTCCAGCTTTAAGTCCGTAAACAGGCCCCCGGCTCCATCCTCCCGCAGAACAAGGCCGGCGGCCGCCCTCCGGACCCTGCGGAAGGGCGCTGGACGCCGGGACACACCGCTCGGGCCCCCGCGAGAACCGCGGCACTGAGATTTGTGCGAGGCGTAAACTCGCGGGGACCGGGCGCGGGAGCCGGCCCGCGGTGTCCCTGAGCGCGCAGACCACAGAGCCCCGGCACCCAGGAACCCGGGGGCACCCAGGAACCCGGGGGCGCGTGTCGCCGGACGCCTGGGGTGAAGATGGCAAGGGGCGGCCACACCCGCGCTGCCCCCTACCCGGCAGGGTGCGGGGTATTTTCTAGAGAGGACAATAAAGAGCCTGAGGACGGGGAGGGGCGGGGAGACCCGAGGGCGCGAGGCCGGAGCCAGGGGGGCACAGGACAGCACGGCAGCAAGCAGAAGCCCCTCAGGAGACTCTGGCTCCCAAAGCAGCCCAGTGAGACCACCCCCCACCCCCGGTTGGGAGATTCCCCTCAGGGGCTCCCAGCTTCTCAGCCCACTGAGGCCCATCCTTGCGGAAGAACAGGCCTGGGAAAGCCAGAGCCACTTACGGACAGATAGAAACAGGCAGGAGGGGGGGAAGATACAGCAACTTGGAGAAAACAGCTATTAGGTAAAGAGAAGATAACCTCAAAATTTCTATCAAAAAAAAATTACATCAACACCCTGAGAGCGCTCAAAAACCAGTACCAGGAGAAAGAAAAGAGGCGCCCCTGTTAAAAAGCAAAACGAGGGGCGCCTGGGTGGCTTAGTCGGTTAAGCGTCCGACTTTCGCTTAGGTCATGATCTCGCAGTTTGTGGGTTCGAGGCCGCGTCGGGCTCTGTGCTGACTGCCAGCTCAGAGCCTGGAGCCAATTTCAGAGTCTGTGTCTCCCCCTCTCTCTCTGACCCTTCCCTGCTCACGCTGTCTCTCTCTCTCTCCTAGAAATAAATAAATAAATAAATAAATAAATAAATAAATAAATAAATAAAAAATAAAAAGCAAAACGAAAAGCAGAGAATGAAAGAGCCCCCAGGGATTAAAAATGCATATGTATGACGGCAGAAATGAAAATCAACAGAAGGATTAAAAGATAAAATTGAAGAAATCTCACAAAGTAAGCACACAAAAATACAGAAAATAAGAGAGAATGCAGAAAAGACCAGGAATCCGGAGGCCCAGTCCAGGCAGTTCAACACTTAAATTACAGGAGTTCTAGAAAGAGGAAACAAAAGGGAAGAAATCAAAGGCCAGCACAGAGGAGGGAAACAGGCCCCGTCACACTTCAAGGAGCTGAAACCCACATTTCAGCAGCTGCGCGCCCCAGAAGAGTTTTATAATTCAGCCAATATAACCACCTGCAAACACAAATCACCACCCAAACAACCCATAAAACAAAACCCCCCCAAAAAGAGCAACGCTTTTAAGAGGGCTATAACAGAACCCAGACCCTCTACAACTATCATTCACGATATTTAGATACAATCCAAGATTATATGAAAAATAGGGAAATGTGCCCCATATTCAAGAGAATAATCAAAGAATTTAAAGGAACTATCAGAAGTTGGGGCGCCTGGGTGGCTCAGTCAGTTGAGTGTCCGACTTCGGCTCAGGTCATAATCTCACGGTTCCTGAGTTCTAGCCCCGCATCGGGCTCTGTGCTGACTCGGAGCCAGGAGCCTGCTTTGGATTCTGTGTCTCCCTTTCTCTCTGCCCCTCCCCTGCTCATGCTCTGTCTCTCTCTCTCTCTCCCCCTCTCAAAAATAAACGTTTTAAAATTTTTTTAAAAAAAGAACCAGGTGAAAATCCTAAAACTGAATAATCTGAAACCAAAAATTCAAAAATACAGGTTGAAAGAAAATGAACAGAAATAAATATACCATGTCACCATGGCTAGAGGCTTATAACATGAAATTTTGTAACACTAAGACACCAAAATGGAGGACTTATTCTCATGAACTAGTACTAACAACCAATATAGAAACAATTTCTCACCTCTATGAAATATCACTTCACAAGAACTGAAATGCTTTGACTTTTACTGGAAAAGCTTTCATTTTCTAACCTCTGTGTTGCTGCTTCTTTGTTTAAGCATCCATACAGGGATGGATAGATTTCTGGACTTTCTATTCTGTTCCATTGTCCATTTAGCTATCTAGCACCAAAAGCTTCCCATTTTAATTACTAGAGCTCTACAGTGAATCCTGAAATCCAGGAGGCACACCACCTCGTTCTTTTTCAGGATAGCCTTGCTTCTGGGTTCTTTGCATTTCCAAATCGTTTTACTCTGACTAAAGATTAAATCCTACAGGCTTTTTCTGCTTCTACTGAGATAATCCTCCGGTTCCTTTGCTCTGTTAATATGGCAGATTAGATTTTCAATTGTTAATTATGCACTTCTAAGATTAAAACACTTGGTCATGGTATTTTTTTTTTTTTTTTTACATATTGCTGGATTCTCTTTGTGAATGTTTTAAGGATTTCTGCATCTTATATTCACCAGGGATTAGTTCTATTTGTCTCTTCCTCTGTGTTTCCTTATCTTTCTTCCTTCTTGAGAATTCTCTATTATTCCATCTGTCCCCTTTATTAGCTTGAAAGTTATCATCTTTCTATCCTTTAGCAGTTACCCTAGAGATCATGCCCCCTTGATTTATCAAAACCTAACATTCGGGGCACCTGGGTGGCTCAGTCGGTTAAGTGTCCGACTTTGGCTCAGGTCATGATCTCATGATTCGTGGGTTCGAGCCCCGCGTTGGGCTTGTGCTGACAGCTCAGAGCCTGGAGCCTGTTTCAGATTCTGTGACTTCCTCTCTCTCTGACCCTCCCTTGCTCACGTGTCTCTCTCTCTCTCTCTCTCTCTCAGAAATAAATAAAAAACATTAAAAAAAAACCTAACATTCATAGGTGCTTTCAGCCTCTTGGTAGCCAATCGAAGAACTTTTGGAACAATTAAATTCCATCTTCATTCCATTCCCACATACAGTGTTGTCATGTTTTGTTTTTATATGTATTTCAAACGCAGAAACACACTTCTCTCATATAACATCCGAATATTATCGTCTTCAGTGCTCTTCATTCTTTTCTGTATCTCTGACCTCCCATCTAGATTATTTACCTTCTGCCTGAAAGACACCCTCTTTACCTGAAACTTTCATTCTTGAAAGAGAATTTCACTTGATAATGTAAGTTGAGGTTGACAATGATTTCCTTTAGCATTTAAAGCTATCGTTCCACTGTCTTCTGGCTTCTGCTGTTTTTAAGAAGTTAGGTGCCAATACAACATTACTCTTGTGATGGGAGTGCCTTGTTTCCTCTGGCTGCTTTTTAAGATTCTCTGCTTGGTGTCCAGAAATTTGGCTGGGATAAAAGTAGGTGTGAAATTTTTATGTATCTAATCCAGGTTCATAGGGCTTCTTGAATCTGTGGCTTAATGTCTTTCATTTTGCGAAGTTCTTTTCTACTTCTTTTATTTCTTTGCCCTTTATTACTGTGGCCCTGATTATGTGGATCTTAGACCTTCTCACCTTGGCCTCTGTCTTTCCCTCTCTTCTGTATTATCGCTGTGTCTTTCCAGGGTTTGGTCTGTATATTATCTTTTGATCTATCTTCCAGTTCACTAATTCTCTCTTTAGTTTCACTTAACCACTTGATAAAATCATCCATTAAATTCTTAACTTCTGTTAGTGTGCAATGCAAATCTATTACAGATTTTTCTTTTTTTTAATGTTTTTTTTTATTATTATTAATTTCTAGGAGAGAGAGAGAGAGAGACAGCATGAGTAGGGGAGGGCGAGAGAGAGGGAGTCACAGACTGAAACAGGCTCCAGGCTCCGAGCTGGCAGTCAGCACAGAGCCCGACGGGGCTCGAACCCACGAACCGCGAGATCATGACCCGGCGAGTCGGATGCTCAACCGACTAAGCCACCCAGGCGCCCCCCAAATTAAGATTTTTAAGAAATATTTTAAGAAAAATCTGTAAATGAAGCCTGGGTAACTGTCGATTAAGCGTCATTCCTTCGAGTCATGTTCATGGAGTTCAGCCAACGTGGCGCCTGACAAGCGACACTCGAGCAGGCCTGTTTCAGTCTGGCTCTCTCGCCCTCCCCTACTCATGCTGTCTCTCTCTCTCTCTCTCTCTCTCCTAGAAATAAAAATATTTTTTAAAAAATTTAAAAAAATCTTAATTTGTTCTTAAATATTTTTACAGCTCTCTACTGAAATTCCCACTTTCATTTCCTTGATCATAACAGGACCTATTATTCGATATGCATATGATAACTCCAACTGAGCTCATCCAAGTTTGCCTCAACTGTTGATGTTTCTGCTGGCTAATTCATTTTAAATGACCAGCCAGTCATGGTATGTAAAAAACTGTAAAATAACGTGAGGTAAAACAATGTGAGGTAAAATAATTTAAGGTCCTGTAATAATTCCTGTAATGATGTTACATGTGCTTCCAGCAGGCAGCCGAGGGCACCATTGATTCTAGAACATCTTAATCCAACTTTAGAGTTAATCTTTTGGTTCCTCCTTGTCCACATGTCTTTGGGGTTCCAACTCAAAAGGAGGGGTTCACTACCCTCTATTTAAAGCTCCACAAGGCCATCAAATGCAAATGCAACCCTACGGCAGGATGAAAAGGGACTCAAATGCCAAAGTCACTACCCAAGGCCTCTGTTCTTCCACAGACCCTGACTTGGTGGGTCTTCCCTACGTTCTTAGCTGTATGATGCTCTCAGCCAGAGATGTTTCCTTAGTGTGTCCATCGTTTCCAGGGGCCCTCAGTTAGAGGGTTGGTCCTGGTCATCAAAAGAGGAAGGCTTTTACCCAGGTTTTAGACTATTTTCAGGAACACATAATACCAGAAAGGGAGACTTCTCCGCACATACACAGAAACTACAATCCCCTGTGCAGGTAAGACTGTCCACGGAAAGGGTTTAATCAGACGCTACGGGCAGAGGTCTGAAAAACAGTCATTTCCACTCCATGGTGTAACTCAAGATGGAAACAGAATTCTCTTTCAGCCAATTCTATTGTTTCAGACCGTTAGAGACGGAACCGTAACCCCTCCAAGTTCTTAACTCCCAATGTGACTGGAGAGATAAAGCCTTTTTAAAGAGGTAATTAAGGTCTAACTGGGTCTAAGGGTGGGGCCCGAGCCCGGCGGAACCGGTGTCCTCGCAGGGAGAGGAGAGCACGCCAGATGTGCGCGCGCGCCCGGAGGAAAGGCCCGAGAGGACGCGGTGGGCGGGCGGCCGGCCGCGGGCCGGGGGACGGGGACGGGGACGGGGACGCCCCCGCCGCTCCCGAGGCGGACGTCCAGCTGCCAGAACGGTGAGGAAACACCTTTCAGTTCCCGAAGCCACGGCCTGTGGCAGTTCAGCCGCACGGTGTGGGAAAGGCGTCTGAGAGCGTCACGCCCTGCCCTCCGGAACCAGTACCGTCAGGCCACCGTCGCCCGCCGTCGCCGACGCCCACAGCGGGGCCTGCCGGGAGGGGGCGGGGGGGCGAGCGGCGCCGGGACAGCGGGCGCCTGCCCCGCTCTGCAGCCAGCGGCGCCGGAGCCCGCGACGCTCAGCGCCCGCGCCCAGCCAGGAAGCGCAGCGCAGCGGAGCCGCCTTCCGGAAGCAGCTTGCGCCCGATCCGGAAACAGCGTGCGAACGGCTGCTGCCCGCCCGCCGGCCGCGGCGCCACGGTCTCGGCAGGCGCGCCGGGCTCACGAGGGGCGCCCGGTCCCCCGCGGCTGCGCACACCCTTCAGCGCGCGCCTCCGTCTGCCTGGAGCTGGAGGCGGCGTCAAGGCCGGCTGGCGAGCGCTCACGGACGCACTCGGCCCCCGCTGGAGCGCTGCAGCCTCGGGAGGCCGCCGGCTGGCCCACCGCACCTCCCCTACCGCCACCGTCGGCGGGGTCCCTCCCGGCAACAGGAAGCCGCCCCTCCGGCTCGCCTCAGGCGCGACCCCTCGCCTGGCACCCTCCGTGAAGTGGGCCATGTCCAGCCTCTGCAGTCCAGCATTTCTAGAGGCTGGGGGGCTCACGTGTGCTGCAGAGGCCCCCCCGCATTCTCACCCAGCTTCCGCCCCCACTGCCGGCACCTGGGTGGCCGGGGGTGGGGGGGTGGGGGGGTGGGGGGTGGAGGACAGTACAGCCATTACTCAGTATCAATTGAAATTTAAAAGAGACATGGCGCCTGGGTGGCTTAGTCGGTTAAGCGTCCGACGTTCGCTTAGGTCATGATCTCGCGGTCCGTGGGTTCGAGCCCCGCGTCGGGCTCTGTGCTGACTGCCAGCTCAGAGCCTGGAGCCTCTTTCGGTCTGTGACTCCCTCTCTCTCTGACCCTCCCCTGTTCATGCTGTCTCGCTCTAATAAATAAATAAATGAATGAATGAATGAATGAATGAATGAATGAATGAATGAAATACGCCTATCCTATGAACCAGAAATTCCTCCTGTCATGTATCCTTGAGAACCAATCTGCCTACTATATACAATCAGAAAGGCCATCAACAGGAAAACTAGATAAAATGTAGTCTATACACAAACTTTGAAATATTAGACAGCTATTAAAAAGATCAAGGTTCATCCATATGTATGAGAAAGACGCTCAAAACATATCTCTGAGTTTAAAAGCCATGACATGCGACAACACAGACGTAAGTCGCATACATGGTGAACAAAAATGGACACAAAACAGCTCACTCAGAGTCCACTCATAGAAAGCACAAAAACAGGGGCGCCTGGGTGGCTTAGTCGGTTAAGCGTCCGACGTTCGCTTAGGTCATGATCTCGCGGTCCGTGGGTTCGAGCCCCGCATCAGGCTCTGTGCTGACAGCTCGGAGCCTGGAGCCTGTTTCAGGGTCTGTGACTCCCTCTCTCTCTGACCCTCCCCTGCTCACACTGTCTCTCTCTCTCCCTCTCCTAGAAATAAATAAAAACATTAAAAAAAAAAAGAAAGCACAAAAACAGGCAAAACGAACGTGGCCTTGGAGAAGCCAGGGTCATGGTCATCCTTAGGGATGTAGGGAGATGCTGCACGGGAGCAAAAAGGGCGTGTGGGGGCAGGGGCGGGCCTTTCTGGTTCTCTACCTAGACGCTGCTTCCCTGGGCATTCGCAGCTTGTAGAACTTCATCCAGCTGTCATTTAGATAATTACCCTGTTCTACACACACTTTATACTCCGATTAAATGTTTGAGAAGGAACAATACCATTTTAGGTTAAAAACTGCTTCTTTAAGCCACTTTCACAGATGCACAGATAAAATGTGTGGGACTCAGATGGGGGCCAGGGGTAGTAAAGGGCCCTGGTTTTACCTGTAACGTTTCATTTTCTGAACGTATGTCATTATGTGTAAGACTAAAAATTAATAAAATTTAAAATGCGAAAAGGAGTTATGGCCAAAGTGACCTCTACTCCTCCGACCACGCCCAGGGTGGCTAGCCAGGAGGGCCCTGGGGAAGAGGAGGCTGGGGAGTGGTTCTTCAGGGCGGGGAAGGAAGGACTGCACTGCCCTGGCTCTTCTTCCTGAGCGGCCCCACAGGGCCCACTCGCCGGTGGGGGCTCACAGGAGGGGCCAGCCAGGTGGGAAGGGGAGTCAGAATCCACCTCTGTAACTTTCCGGCCCCCCCACTTCTGACCCCCAGGTCCTCAGGGCTTAGAGAAGCTAGGCCTCCTTAGGACCCAGGCCCCGCCCCAGCCGGCGGCTCTAAGGTAAGGCCCCATGTGCCTGGCGTGTGAGCACCTGAAGGCAAGGTCAAAACTCGGGTGACGAGGAAATCCCCTCCCCCCCAAAAAAAAAACAAGAAAATAAACCAATAAATAATCTTAACCAATGGCTGTCAGCCCAGGGCTCTGGGAACTCAGCCTGCTTCTGAATCAAGGGCGGGGGAGGGGCGTTGAGAAGGAGGGTTGTGATGACATCAGACGTCACATTAGAGGCATCGTCCTCGTACCTAAAGACGCTGTGCACCGCCACCCAGGGAGACAACCCCTGAGGTGAGCGTCCACGACAGCCTCCTGTCACCAGGGCGCAGGTCCAGGAGCCCAGCAAGGGCCCCGCCGTCTCCTGCGATGGACAGGCAACAGCTGGTGTGCTCACACCTTCCCGAACGCTTGACCACAGGCTCCGGGAAGCAGCCTTCTCCAACCTCCAGCCAAGGGCTTGGGTTTCCAACCAGTCTTCCTTTTCCTTCCCGGGAACTAATTTTAGCCTCCTTGGTTGTCAGAGTGGAACCGAAATAGTCCGCAGAGGAACATTCACAAACAAGAACAGAAGCTCACCTCGCAACCACCCCCAGAGACGCCCCTCTGTGTGGCAGGCCAGGCCCCCAGACAAGGTTGGGGGGCACACATCTGCCCAGCCAGGCACCCTTCCTTTCCAACACCTGCTCCCAATGTCCGCACGTGCCCAACGAGAACACCCAGCCAGGCACCCAGCCAGGGCTGCCAGCCCCCGAGAAGTGGCACGCGGCCCACCGGACTGGAATGGCCAGGCCGAGGCCCGCGCTGTCCAGAGGGGGGTCTCCTGAGGGACCCTGGGCCCCGGGGGGGCGGGGGGGAACACCGCGCACCCCCAGCCCGAGCCCCGGCTGGTTTCCAGTACCTCGGAGACGCAGACGCTCAGAAGGCCCGGCATCTCCTCTCCCCCATTTTGGCCCCCACCCCCAACTTGGGCATCCCGTGGTGGCACCACCAGGTCCTGGGAAACAGGCACCTCTGGGCCAGGCTGGGGCTGGAGGAAAACCAGAGGGAGCCCCCAAGGGGTGGGGATCTATTCTAGAGCAAAGATCAGGTGACTGGGGAGAAAGGGAAAGAGACACGAATTTGGAGGCGGCCACAGGACGGAGCCAGAAGTCTGCGCCCCAGGAAGAAGCCCTTTAAAATCAACCCCGGAAAGGGGCGCCTGGGTGGCTTAGTCGGTTAAGCGTCCGACTTTCGCTTGGGTCATGATCTCGCGGTCCCGTGGTTCGAGCCCCGCTGGGCCGGGCTCTGTGTTGACAAGCCAGCTCAGAGCCTGAGCCTGCTCTAGCTCCAGACCCTCTCTGACTCCCTATTCACGCTGGGTTCTCTCTCTCCTAGAAATAAATAAAAACATTAAAAAAAAAATTAAAAAAATAAATAAATAAAAATAAAATCAACCCCGGACGCACGGGTGCTGCGACGCCGGAGACGCAAGCACTCAGGGCTGCGCTCTCCCACCCCAGGCGCCCCGGCCGCCACCGGACCCCGGGCAAGCCCGGCTCCCAGGCCGGCGATCAGAGAAGCGCCCCCGGGGAGCTCTCCCAGCAGAGCTCGGGCCAGGTCGGCGGGGGCGCGGAGAACAGCCGCGGGGCTGCCCACGCCGACCACGCGAGCCCCGCGGGGCAGGGCACCCCCCACACACCCCAGCCCCCCGCCCCTCCCCGGGGCCAGGGGGGGTCTGCGCCCGTACCTCGGGGGAGGGGCCGCCCGCCCGCGCCCGCGCCCCCCGGCTCCGCGGGGCGCCCGGCGGCCGGCCTGCGGGAGGGCGGGGGCATCGCGGCTCAGCTCCCCGCCGCGCGGGCGGCTCCCGGGCCCGCGGCCCCGGCTCCCAGGCGGCGCGGCGGCCCGGGCGACACGCGCGCCCGACATCCTGCGCGAGTGGGGGCGCGCGCCCCGCGGGGCCCAGGGCGGCGGCGGTGGGCGGGCGCGGCCGCCCTGAAACCCGAGCCGCTTGGGGGAAACTCGAGGCCGCCAGGATCCGGCCCGCGGCTGCCCCCGGGCTCCCGGCCGCTCGCGTCCCACCAGACTCAGAGCCGCGCAGGCGGACGCGCGGGGGCCCAGGCGTGGAGACCCCGGCCTCCCACCCGGATCCGCACGCGCCGCACCCCGCTCCCGCGGCCGCCTCTTTCAAGCGGGGAACCCAGAACCCACATCAGGCGTTTGCAACCCGAGGTGATTTGCGAGCCCTCCATTCAGGGCATTTCCCTGGTCACAACCACGCCGGCACTGGGGCGCCTGGGCAACTCCGTCCCTTAAGAGCCCTACTCTGGGCTCCGGCTCAGGCCGTGGTCTCAGGGTTCTCGGGTTCGAGCCCCTCCCGAGGCGCTGCGCTGACAGCGGAGCCTGCTTGGGATTCTCGCCCTGTCTCTCTGGCCCTCCCCCACTCTCTCGCACAAATAAAAATAAACATTAAAAAATAAACAGCACGGGCGCCTTACTCGGTTAAGCGTCCGACTTTCGCTTGGGTCATGATCTCGCGGTTCGCGGGTTCGAGCCCCGCGTCGGGCTCTGTGCTGACTGCCGGCTCAGAGCCTGGAGCCTGTTTCAGTCTGTGACTCCCTCTCTCTCTGACCCTCCCCTGCTCTCGCTGTCTCTCTCTCTCTCTCAGAAATAAATGAAACATTAAAAAAAAATTTTTTTAATAAAAAAATAAAAAATAAAAATAAACAGCAAGTACTGCTACTAGCATTTAGTGGCCGGAGACCAGGGATGGTGCTAAACACCTTAGGGCACAGAAGGCTCTCCCCACCCCCACCCCCAAACACACACCACAAAGGATCCTGAGGCCCAGAGCTGAGAACTGAGAAATTCTGCTCTGGTCTACACAGCCAGGACCATGCCCGAGGGCTGTCACACCCAGTGTCATTCTCCCAGGTGCTCCCCAGACCAACTCCCCGAGAGCTGCCAGACCTCAGTCCACAGTACCAAGCCCGTAGGCTCTAACCAGAGGCCCCCTGGTCCCACTTGCACCACCTTGGGCTCCCAGGAAGGGGCTGAGTGCACTGGCAGTCAGGGGCGGGGGGCTGCCTGGAGGAGGAAGAGGAGCCAGGGGCTAGCATGCAGACACTACACAGGGGTCACAAAAGGCAGAAGCAGAGAAGTCACGTCCAGTGGCTAGACAGGGTGAGGGGAGGAAGCAACGTGGGAACAAGCCCAGTGGAGCCCCCCAAGCCCACAAGCCGCCCTGACGACCGGTACGGCAGCTCCGTGCAGCGCAGCCAGACTGCAGGGAGCCCAGTGCAGCGGGCCACAGGTCCCTGGCGACAGGGCCACACTGCTAGTGTGAACGTGCAACGTGTGAGCTGCTGTCACACGCACATGCTTTTCCTCTTACTTGTGTCTTCCCAGGGGGAGGAGTTCACCGCTTTCATCAGTTTCTCAGACGGACCACGGGACACACAGGTCCATGGTAGACGATGGACACTCTTCACTGGACTCCGCGAAAACGCGGTTTCGTGGGGCGCCTGGGTGGCTCAGCCCAGCTCTTGTTTCGGCCCAGGTCACGATGTCACAGTCTGTGGGGTGGAGCCCTGAGTCGGGCTCATCACTGACCGCGTGGAGCCTGCTTAGGGTTCCCTCTCTCCTCCCTCTGCCCCTCCTCCCCCCACGCGCACGCACATACTCTCTCTCTCAAAATTAATAAACAGGAAAGAAAGAAAGAAAAGGCGATTCCTTCGGTGGAGGCCCAGGGGAGTCCGGGTGCTGTGTGGTGATTCTCGAAGCCCACAGACCATGCAGGGTGGCCCAGCAGAGGCCCGGCCAGGCCGCGGAGGCTCGGGGGGCCGGGACCCGTGTGTCCACACGGCTACAGAGCCTGCGAGGCTGGGCGAGCTGCTCTCATCACTGACCTCGGAGGAGCCTCCAAGAGATGAAGGTGCCCGCTCCGCCCAAAGGGCAGCCCACCCAGCGATGGGCCTGAGTACCCAGCAGGCACCCAGATATGTAGCACAGGACGCCGTTCCCGGAGAAATGGCACCAACAGCCAGTGGCTCTGTGGCCTGTGCCCTTAACAGCCACCGCCAGGCCAAGCCCGTGGGTCACACACTCAGCACACTCACACACTTCTCCTCCCGGGAAACGCACGACACGTGTGGGTCAGAGAGCGGCCGGCCTGTGAGGACCACTCGGGGCGTCAAGGCTGGCAGTTCCCGATGGGCCAGGCAAGAGTCGCGTCCTCCTCCCCCAGGGGCCCCTGACAGTCCACTCGCAGCATTCTCCACCCTACCCGATTCTGAACCCGAAACACAGAGACGGACGTCAGGAGTTCTCAAGAGACACGCAGACACGTATCCAGGATCTCCACTGCGAGGCAAGAACCAACTAACTCATTCTGACGCAAGGACGCGGGGCCAGGCACGGAGCCCCAAACACTGACCTGGCCGAACTGATCGTGCAACAAGCGCCGTGAGCCACTATTCCAGCCTCAGTTCCGCCTTTTCTTCTAGGCCTGCACCATCCAATACGGTAAACCACTGGCCAAATGTGACTACGGAGCCCTTGAAACGGGGAAAGTTTAAGTTGAGATGTTCTGTGAGTATAAAATACACACTGGACTTTGATGATAGTACCAAAAAAAAAGAAAGAAAGAAAAAGAAAGTAAAATATCTCATTAACCGTTTTAATACTTATTACATGGCAAAATGATTACTTTGTATACATTAGGTTAAATAAGTCCACCATCAAAGTTAATTTCATCTTGTTGTAGATGGAACGTTTGTGTCCCCTCCAAATGTGTATGTTGAAACCCTAACCCCCAAAATGATGGTATTTGGACCTGGAGCCTCTGGGAGGTACCCAGGGCTGGACTGGGTCATGAGGGGCCCTCGATCTGGGATTAGTGGAAGAGGAAGAATGATCCCTCTCTGCCCCGCCCTCCAAACACGCAGGAGAGGCCACGACAGGTGAGGTCGCAGTGAGAAGGCGCCATCCGCAAGCCAGGAGGGGCCCTCGCCACACCCCTGCCCTGCTGGCACACTGATCTCGGACTGGCGGACGCAGGAACCATGAGAAATCAGTTCCGTTATTTAGGCCACCTGCCTGCGGTATTTAGTACAGCGGCGGGGGCAGACCAACACACCTCTTTACCTGCTTCCTGACACCACTACTAGAACATTCTAAGTTATGTACGTGGCTGACCCGGTATTTCTGTGGGACAGGGCTGCTCTTGCTCCTCCTACCGCGTGCGCAGGGGCTGGGGGTAATCACGCCGGGGACCTGGAGGAGGGCACCCATTAAGAGGGGGGCCGGCTCTCCCCCACCTGGGCCTGGGCCGGCTCTGCCCCCAGCAACTCGCAGACCAGGGCGGTGGGCACCACAAAACCCGCGGGCGAGACCGCAAGAAGCACCCAGCGACCCCACCTTCCTCCCGGGGCAGGACCGCGGCTCCTCGGATGCCCCTCCACGCCCCACTCTGCAGGGCGCACGGCTCAGTTCCCCCCACACGCGAAGGGCGCAGTCCCAGGCCGCGCTGTCTCATCACCGCGGGAAGGGGGGCTGCGGGGACCGGGGCGAGACGGTCAGGTCCGGTCCGGGTCCGGGGCTGCCCTGCTAGGAGGGGGCCCTGTCTGCAGGCAGGGCGGGACTGAAAGACGCTTCTAGAGACGGCCAGGCAGGTGCTGCGGGCCCATCAGCCCTGTCCCCCCGGAGGGCAATGCCTTTCTTCCTGCTCTTCCTCTGCGCTGACAGAGGCCGAGTCCAACACCGTCGCTGTGCTTCCAGCACACAGGAAACAGCTCCAAACGGGCCGCGACGCCGCGTCGCACACGGGGCCCGAGTACCGAGACGGGGGTCTCCGTCCTGACCCCGCACGCAGGCTACGCAGCCCCAAACTCCACACGGGGAACGCACCTGCTCCCGGGTGTGGACGACTCAGCGACGCTACATTAAACGGCAGAGTGCGGCCGGACGGGGCAGAGGGTCCCCACCCCGCCCCCGCGGCAGCGCGGGGATCCCGGCCCCGCCCCCGCGGCCCAGGCCCCGCCCCCGCGGGTCTCCGGGACTCTGCGCCGCCGCCACCGCGGGCGGCCGGGGACCCGCGCTGCATGTGTAATGGGGCCTGGGAACAAAGACTCGCAGGACCCGGCGCCCCGACCTCCCCGGGCTTCGCCCTGGGGCTTCAGCGCGCGGCTCTGCACGCTGCCCGGGGCCGCCCGGAGCCCCCCGAGCTGGACGCGGAGCCCGTCCGCACGCGCACCCCGAGCCGGGCGCGGCCGAGCAGCACGGGAAGGGGAAAGGCGCTGCTTCGGCCTCGGGGGACGCGCTTCCGTGGCGGCACTCCCCGTGTACGCACCCGCACCCACACACCCTGGACCACGGCACGCGAGCCCCGCCGGCCACCCGCCCCCGCCACGTGCGTCCCAGAGGCACAAGCAGGGACCTGTTAGTCTCCCGTCGCACCCCGCCTCTGCCCAGGAGCCTCAAACAAAGCGGGGCGTGCGGTGACCGCATCTCGCGTCCCGGGGCCGCCGCAGGCAAAGCGGGCGTAGGTGGGAGCTGGCGCCAACTGCCCGCGTCGCGGGGAACACGACGCAGACGCCGGCGGGATGGGGTGCGGGGGACTCCTCCAGGGAGTGCGAAGCGGCCCCCTTCGTTTCGCTACACCTAGAGGCTCCGAGGGTCGCGCGCTCCTGCCCCAGCCCCTTCTGCACCCACGATCCCGCCACCTCCAGGAGAGATCCGCCTACCCCGCCGGGCCCCTTCCCCACGCTCCGGTTTTCCTCTTACTGCCCCTGGGTCGCACGCGCCCGAGGAGCCTGAACCCCGACCCGAGGCACCGGGTCCCGGCCCCGGCCGTGGGGTCGCCAGGCCGCCGCGCAAACAAGACCGTCCCCCCCAAGAGTGGCGAGCGCGGCGCCCAGCGCGCCCCCAGTCCCCGCCCCGGGAGGTGCGAGCCGGGCGCAGGTGGCGCGGCGGGGAGGCCACGGGTCCGCCCTTTGTTGGTAAACAGCGCGCGGCGCGGGAGACCGGCCCCCGCGCCCTCCCGCGCCCCCCGCGCCGAGCTCGGTCCTTACCCGCGCACAGCGATCCCCAGAGGAGGGCGAGGGCGGCCCAGGGCGCCGTCATGTTCCGCGGCGCCGCCCCGCCGACACCCGGAGCCCGCGGGCAGGGCCGCGCGGCGCTCCCGGGCGCGCCGGGCCCAGCGGCCGCCGCGCTCTCCTTCCCGCTTCTTCCTTCGGCCTCGTCCCCCGCGCGTCTCTGGCGCCTTCGTCCCCGCGCGGCGTGAGGCTCCGAGGGCCGGGCGGCGGGGCCGCGCTCAGGGCCGCTGCGGGCGGCGCAGGTTGCGGCCCGGGCTCCGGGGCGACGCGGGGACCGGGGGCGGCGGCGGGCGGGCTGGCGCGCCCGACTCGGGCATAGCGGCGGCGGGGTTAGCCCGGGCCCTGGGCAGCCGAGTCCTGAGGGGCCATGAACGGGGGGGAGGGCGGGGAGGGGAGCTGGAACTGAGTCCAAAATGGCTCCGAGGCGGCCACGCGGAGCCGAGCCAGCGGGGAAACCCGGATGTTGGATACAAAGAGGCGGGCGAGCGGGGCGGGGAGGGGGAGGGGAGGCGGGCCCTCCGGCCGCGTGGTCCGCGCCCCCCTTGGGGGCGGCGCCCCGGAGAAACAACAACAAGGAGGCTCGCTCCAGCCCGCGCCCCCGCGCTCCGGGAGGGCGCGCACCCCCTCCGGACCGGAGGGCGAGGCCGGGGGCGGGGGCGGAGGTGGCGGCGGCGGGCCGGGGTGGGGGCCGCGGCCGCCGCCCCCGGGAGCTCGCCCCGCGCCAGAGCCCCGGCTCGCGAGCGCACGCTGCCCTGCGCTGCGGGAGAGGGCGCGCAGCCCCTGGGCCAGCCTGCGCTCCCCGCCTGCGCTCCCCGCCGCGCCTCCGTTTCCTCAGCTCGGGAATGGGGGTCAGTGTGAACCGTGGGAGAGTCGTGTCTTTCGTGCCGAACTAAGAGGCTGAAATGACCGGTAGTCCCCACGTCTGCAACCCCACCGCCACGCACACACGCACACGGGCACACACGCGCACAAGCACACGCACACAGGCACACGCACACGGGCACACACGCACACGGGCACACACGCGCACAGCTGGGCATCCTGGACTCGGATCCAGCCGTGTGAGAGCAAGCGCCGAGCGCCTCCGCGCCGAGCAGCAGCAGGTGCTTCCCCAGCCTTACGCGTGTCCTCAGCGCCCCCTTCCCCACCCGCGCTTCAGTCTGCACCTTCCAAACTGTTCTCAGTTGCCTCCAGTGCCCCGTGGAAGGTACTGTCTGGCGGAAGATCCTGCCGACCTCTCCACCTGCCACGTTCCTCCTCGGGGCCCCTCGTTCATCTCCGACCCCGCGCTCCCTGTCACTCAACCAGGGCTTGGGAGGCTCGCGGTAGGACTCCCCGCTGCAGAGGGAAAGACAGCCCGTCACAGCTCAGAGATGAGGCGCGGGGCCCTTGGGTGCAGAAATCGGCCTCCGGCTGCTCCCGACTTGCCACAGCCTTCCTAGGAGCAGGGCCAGGGCAGCTTTTCAAAAAGCAGACACCTTATTCAAACAAAAGAGTATGTAAAAGTCCGCCATACAGAATGAATATCGATTGCCTTGACTGAAGTCGAAATGAGGGTCCACCACCCCCACTTCCCAAAGCACCAGGAGCAAGTCGATGACAGCATTTGGAGTCACTACCCCAAAAGATCGGAGTCTCTAAAAGTCCCTTCCAGTTCTGGAAAATGCTGTGGAAAATGACGGCGCCTCCTTGCCGCCATCCCTGGGTGGGAAACTGAACGCTGCTGGGTGCTGAGCAAGCAGCAGCGGAGTATGGGACCCCCGGCTGTGGACACGCTATTTCCTAATCCTCCTGGAGGCCAGGCCCAGGGACACGCGGCGGCAGAGAAGGAACTCCATATTCAGAGTAAGCGCCTTCCGGGAAAGATGGATCGCCGCCTCCGCCCTACCAGAAGTATCAGCTACAACCCATTGTGCCCGCACTTAAATTGGGCTGGTTCCTCTCTTCTAATCTACACATTAAGAGCCCAGTGTGGGCCAAGTTGCCAAGACATGTCTTCCACCTTGATGTCTCTGGAAACTCCAAATTTGTGTTTCCAACAGCCTACATGGCATCTCTATTTGTCAGCCTATCAGGCGTCTCCATCCCGGCCCAGCTAAGCCAGAATCCCCCCTTTTCACCACAAATCTACTTCTCCAGTTGCCCCGTCTGGATCAATGGCATCGCCCAGCAACCAATCGCTCACGTCGAAACTGGAGGAGCCGCTCTCGATTTCTCCCACATTCAGTCCATCAGCAAGTTGGCTTCAAAAACCCATGGACCATCAAGCCACTTTTTCCATTTATACCATTGCTCCCAAGCTCTCACATTGGACGACCGCAGTAGCAGCGACCTGGGATTGACCCTGGCCTGCATATGATGCATCTCCTCCACGGCACCTGGAATGATCTTTGAAACATGGACCTAGTACCACATTACCCCCTTCCTGAGGGTCCTGCCATGGCCTCCGGTCACAGGGACTAACCAGGCTTTGCATAGTCAGCCCTTCTTCCTCTCCAGCTCATCACTATCAGCCAGACACACTGGCTGGCGCTCTGCTCCTCAAACACAGGGAGGAGGTCTCTGCCTTGGGGCCGCCGCGCTCTCCCCCGCCGCGCTCTCCCCCGCCGCCGCTGCGTGCCCTTCCCGACTCTCTTGGAGAGCTCAGATCCATGTTGCTGAGCTCATGAGCTCAGCCTCTACCTCTGCTATCGTTTAGTTCATGTACCCATATTAGCTGGCAGGGCAAGGTGATAGAGAGATCTGGAAACCGAGTTTGGCTTGGATCTTCTGTTCTTTGAAACAAGAGCACTAAACACCCCATTTGATATTAGACATGAGGTAGCTGGCAGCTGAAAGGCAAACGAACAAACAATATCTACTCTAGAACTTAC
>JAESUZ010002045.1:0-27357 GCA_017311185.1 Proteles cristata cristata
CCTTCTATTACAAGGTTGGATAGTTTTCAGAACTGCCTTCAATATCAATCTTATGTAATGATGAAAACACAAGGTTAGAAAGTTTAGGTTTGATATGAATCTCTGAGATTTCTTCTTTATAATAACATGGGATGATAATGACTCAAAATAATGGGAGAATGTACAGTTTACTATTGATTTCTTCAGACTACAGATAAAACATAAAACTCACAAATTAGGCGAACTCTTCATGGACAAATAGTTTATCCTCAGCTTAATTATTGTGCTGGGTGTATAAGTAAGCTTATTACAGATACAGTATGGCTTCAGAATTTTGTTTGACAGTGTTGTAAAATGGTTTACTTCATATTATCTGCATAATTATGTATCCCTATTTGGAGAAAGGGATACTACCAGTTATTCTTCATATATAAAAGCAAATGTTACGTAAAACATGCTAGGGTAGCAATAGAGTACAATGCAAGAGAATCACATTTGTAGTAAATACTTTTGGGTTGAAATCCTGGTAAGATTTTAGAAAAGGTCATTATTCAAGTAATTATAACCAATTTGCAAAAGTTATAATGATATGTCTCTCAAAGTACTGATGTGAGGATTCAGTGGGACTATCTACATTAATCAGGAAGCAGGTAATTGGTGCTCAAATGCTTTGTTCTTTTACAGTCTCGTCAGTACTACTCTGTGGATTGTTTGAAAGGGTAAGTGTGTATATGGCTATTTAACAGCCATAACAATTTGGAATTCAAGACTACTTTTTGAAATGCAGGGGCGGTCTAAAAAGTTTGAAGTGAAATGTGATTAGGAATCCTTCATACAGTGTCAGTTCAAGTGAGAGAGAGAGAACGTATCATCTTCAAATGATGTTTATCTGATATTATGAACACAAAAGCAGAAATAAATTATATAAATGTACTATTTTACACATTACATTCTTTATGACATATGCATTTATAAAACATTACATATAATATATAATATACTGATACAAATATATACTAAATATATAATGTTCATGAATATATATTATTCACTGTGTAATATGTGATTTTGCTTATATATTATAATTAATATTTTATCACTTGCAAGTTATTAAGTCATGTTGTGAATTGTATTACACATTTATAATATATGTTTGTGTGTGTGTGTAAAATAACCACTTATTGCAGTTACTGCTCTTATTTTTCCCAACTAAAGAAGGATCTTTTATTGAGTAACAAAGTCTTTTAATAGGTTTTCAAGGAGTTTTGTTTTATTATAGCTGCCATGTATTAGGAAAATTAGATTGAAGTTTCTTAGAATTAAGTGAAAAGAATATCAGAATAGAATTTTGAAAATTATAGTATAGCCCAGTGATATATACTAATAGAAAAGTGTTTTTATTATTTGAAAACAATAGTTCTGCTTTATATGGTTTTATTTTATCTCTCTTGTCTGATTCCAAATTTTACGTGTGATTTTAAACAGGAGTGGTAGAATAGAATCCAGTATGCCTATTGTTCACAAAAATTCTCCATAGTGAAAACTTCTCACATTTGTGTATCAGAAGTGATAACTCTATGAGCATCCTATTTGAATCACTTAAATATTACCAAGTACTCTGTGTGATTACAGAACATCTAGATAAATTTAGTTTTATGAACACAGACTTTGTGTTCCTAAAACAGTATGTAGTGATAAAGTATTCATATTTTTGCTTTATTCTTACTCATCCAATAAATCACACTTTTTGATATTGTAACGTAAAAATTTTATTATAACTTCCAAATATAATAAACTTTGTTTTGTTTCCTTAGCATTGTACTTGCAGGCTTTCAGAATGACTCTGACTCTAGAAAGTGTCAAATATTAGCTTCCTGTCTATAAAGACGACACTACTGTCTATCTAAAATTGATGAATAAAAATAAATGAACAGCCAAATAGTTTTTCCAAAGTACTGTAATAATCAGCTTGCAAAATTTCTCCCATGCATCTCTGAAAGGAGGGGGCCAAGTGAGGTGGGTGAAGCACAGGCTGAAGAGTCAAATGGACAAATGTTACAGTCTCATTCTGGCACTTAGGAGATGTGTGACTTTGAGCAAGTTGTATCATCTCTCTAAGCCTTGGGATCTATTAGTTTGTTTCTTTGTTCATTTGTTTTTCTGCAAAATTGAGATAGGGCCTATCTGAAATATTTTAAAGACCTATATATATTTATGTGTGTGTGTCTGTGTGTGTATAATGTGTGCTAAATACATAGTATAGAGCCAGGCATATACTCCAGACCTCATAAATTGCTGTATATCCTCATCTTACTTTGCAGTAGCTTTCCATCTGGTCTCCCTGCCACTAGTCCTCCTCAATAATTCCATTTTTTACTAAAACTCCTTACTCTATAGGGGATTCTTAATTAAGTTGTACCAGCCAGCCACAATCATTCTAACTTTAAACATTTTTCCCCTCGCAACAAACTTTATATTGAAGTACATGGGCCTACTCACTTTTCTTTCATTCCGGTAGGCAGTCATGGTCCATGCAATTCTGATATAAATATTTAGAAACTCCCCAAAAGGAATTCATGAAAATAAACTCTATGTACTAGCACTATGCTAGACAGTAAGAAATGATAAAGATAGGTCAGCAATAAATCCTATTTTCAGGGACAGACATCTTTCTGGTTATGAAGGATAGGTCTTTTAAATTTAATTTTGTTTTTAATTTGGATTATTTAGGACAGAAAATCAAGTGTAGTTGAATATTTTCCAAATGTTGGTAATATTCTACTTATCCAGGCCTCAGTCCTATTAATCTTAATAATATTAAAAGAATGTTTGAAGGATTAAGCTTTCCCTTTCGACTTTAAGCCAAAAGGCACACAGAGTTTAACATTTATTTCACAGTGACAACCCTTATAAAGCAATAGCAATAACATGCTTTTAGTGAATGGTAATGTAAACAATCTATGCATGAAGCTATATGGGTTCATAAAGACACTGTTAAGTGAGATTAAACTCTCTCTTTATTAAGTAATTTGCTCCACCTAGTCCAAAACAACAGAAATAAAAGAGAAAAATTTTTAAATTAGAGTTAATATTCTCAACTCTGAGATACAAATACATTGGGAACACTACAAAGAGAGATGTTGTTTGTTAGCATGTGCTGTTTTTAAAAGCATTTCCAGGGAGGAGGCAAGATGGCAGAGAAGTAGGGAGCTCTGTATATTTCACTCGCCCCCATCTCTCAGAGAAAGCCTGAAGCCATAGGAACCCTTACAGAATCCAAGAGTTTGGGAGGAAAAGGAGACAGAGTCCACTGAGAAAACCTTATAGCGTGAATGCAAACTGGGGAAGATAAAAATGGGCCAGGACCAGAGATACGGAGGGAGGGGAGGGAGCCCTGTTTGCAGGGAGCCCTGGTGAGTCTAGGAGGAAAAGAAAGAGCAACTGAAACTGCTCAAGAACCTGTCCCTGTCCCCGGAGAAGAGAAAAACCTGGGCTCAGTACACAGAGGGATCCGATTTCCAGCTGTCAAGCTAACCCTGAGCGAGACACACTTATCCCAGGCAACACCAGGAGAAACGGCTCCTCTGCTTGCCAGCTCGACCTGCAGGGGAAGCGCTGCACCTGAAGCAAGCCCCTCTGCCACTCTTCCGCTCTTCCCGCTCCACTCTATCCCGGGTGGGAAGGTAAGAGGCTAGAAACTGCTCTCAGGGACTGGGCCTGCGGGCTTATATTTCACTCACTATCAATGGGGCACGCACACTAAGATCTGGAAAGGAGGCCTGGCTTGGGACATAGACCAGTGCCCACCTCAGCTACGCCTGTGGCACAGGAAGATCGGACCCAAAAGAGTGAGTTGCAGCACTTGGTTTGAGAAGCGACTGGGGCACCGCAATTTTTCTCCCTACAACCATCAAGGCAGGACCTCAAGGAGCAGCCCTAGGGACACAGTAGAAGCTAAGACACGCCTACACCAAAAACCGCCCATCCCTGCTAGAGACCTGCCTCTAGGAGGAACTTAACGGAGGACCTTGGGGGAGAAGAAGGGGAAAAATAGTTGGGGAGAGGGAAGGTGGCAAACCATGAAAGACTCTTGAATGCTGAGAACAAACTGAGGACTGATGGGGGTGGGGGAGAGTGGAAGGCGGGTAATGGGCATGGAGGAGGGCACTTGTGGGGATGAGCACTGGGTGTTATATGGAAACCAACTTGACAATAAACTACTTAAGAAAAATAAATATGTAAATGCATTTCTAAAAATTCCCAAGTGTGTGACTACATTTGTGTGCAATGCAGAGGAAGCTTTTAAGTATGTATTTTGGATGTTGACAATAAATAAATTCTGAGGCCAGACTCACTGATTACAATATAAATTGCAAAGAGGTTGGAAAGTGAATTGTTAACTGTTGCCAGAAATACTGTAAAATGTATCCAGATTGCTCCAAAGTAGTAAGAAGATTTGTTGGAAATACTATATTGTCTTTCCATATGCTGAGGCTGCCCTCTTAGCAGCTTAGCAGAAAAAGGAGGCAGCATAGAAATTTGGGTTAAAAGTGGCTATTCATTTGGGCCTGTTTTTTTGCCTATTTCCTTGTCTTCCAGGATTCTGAAATCAGTTGAAAGACAGGTATGCCTTCTCTGCTAATGGAATTCTACTCTACTTCTTATTTGCTCCTGGACCATGTAAAATCATTTTTTTTAATAGTACCGTGGACATTCTCAAGTGCACCTTTAGCTTTTACCACTTGTGGCATTTAAAACTATTTTAACTAGACAGGTAGCCTAAAGTGTACAAGAGTCAGGCCTCTCCCAGGGAAAGATGCAGTCTCTGAGGACTGCCAAGGCAAACCTGACAAAAGGAATAAAAGTCAGAAGTGTAAATAGAGCTCATCTAGACTAATTACCAAATGAAACCAGCACCTCCATTTACGTATTTCAGGAAGATGATAAACCTACAAGTTACTATACTTTTATAGAGAGGACGAGTTCAGTTCCTCATTTCATTGTTACATACCTTCAGTTACTAGAAGATGTTAGTTTAATGCTGAGCAGTAATTATCCTTCCTGTAACTTCTACTCTTTGGTAGTGCCTTGTACATCAAACGATTATTTTCTTCCTCTATATTATATTCTCAAGGGCACATATTTATACAAACAAAAGCATGTGTGTTAACATCTCAGATGTTTAGCATCAAGGAGTAATTTTGAATCAATACTATGTTTATTCAGTCTTAGGAAATGTTTTTATATAAAATAGAAATTCAGGCTCTTAGAGTATTCTGAACATAATTTATATTTTGCTTAATAGTGGTAGGTGATCACCATTACTAAAAGAAATTGTATTATGATTTCATATGTGATGCCTTCAGGATTTATGCAAGTTGATAGAAAGTATGTCCCTGTTCTACATGTTCTTATGATGTTCACCTCTAGGGCTTTGTAGAATTTTTCTGTAGATTTTTCCCTTTTGTTTCTTAATATCAGATTGTGTGATCTTGATCCTGCCACCGTGCCTCCCTCTAACTGAAAGGCTGTGCTTCTAATCTTACATGACTTTGGAAATTAGATAGCTAGATTCATTACAAAGTTATCTCAAAGTGCCTCTGAGTAAGACTTTTTTATAAATAAAATATATAAACTTAAATGCATGCTGCAGTGGCCGGACCCTGGTCCCTTCCCCTCATTATCCAAGCCTTTGTGTATTCTCTTTCTCTTGACTGTGAGCACAACCTCTGACTTGCTTCTCAACAAATGAATATGGCAAAGTAGAGAGGATGCCACTCTTTTGATTAGGTTGCATTAGTAGCACTGTGAAGGGTTCTTGTAGATGTAATTAAGTATGGTAAATTGGTTGATTTTGAGCTATTGAAGGGGGTGTTGTCCTGGATGGGCCTGGCTTAATCAGGTGAAATCCCTTATAAGAGGAACTGGATCTTCTCTTAAGTTAGAGACTCTCCAATGTTGACTTTGCCTTTTTTTTTTTTAATATTTTTTATTTCTAGGAGAGAGAGACAGCATGAGCAAGGGAGGGTCAGAGAGAGAGGGAGACACAGACTCTGAAATAGGCTCCAGGCTCTGAGCTGGCAGTCAGCACAGAGCCCGATGCGGGGCTCGAACCCACGAACTGCGAGATCATGACCTAAGTGAAAGTCAGACGCTCAACCGACTAAGCCACCCAGGCGCCCCACCAATGTTGACTTTGAAGACCGCCATGTTGTGAGAGGGGCTGTGGTGAAGACCATGTAACAAGAAACTGCAGGTAACCTCTAGGATTGGAGGGAAGCTGAAAGCCCACAAAACTGCTGAGGCTGTTAGTCTTACAACTGTGGAAAAATGAGTTTTTCCAACAGCTTAAAAGAGCTTAGAGGCAGATCTTTTCTCAGTTAAGATGTGGCCAACATCTTGAGCGCAGCCTTTTGAGACACTGAGCAGAGGAAACAGCTAAACCATGCCCAGAGTCCTCCCCCACTGAAACTGTGAGATAATAAATGGATGCTGGTTTAGGTTGCTGATTTGTGGTAATGCATTCAGTAATAGATAACTAAAACATATGTGCTACATGCCATTCATTTTGTATGTAGAGAGAAACTTTTGGTCATTTTCTTATCCTTTCCTAGGTTGGAGCTGGTTAACTTTATCTTCACTGATTAGAGTATTAACCAAAATATTTAAAACACATGTATGTTGTACAGCTGAATTATGCATATTAGGTACATTTTTCAACCAAAATATATGCATGAAAAGATAAGGTTATTCTGAATGTGCCTTAATTCCTTAAGGGAATATATACTGATGGAGTGAAAGCAAAGAGACTCTTTCAACACAGGTATACACAGGTATATGGAATCTTATACAAAGGTACTCAGTAATACTGAGGACATAATGTAAATAATTTAAGAACTGAATTTAGAATATATAAATAATGTCACAAATTTCATTGCCAACCAGGCCCAGCATTTCACTTACATGAGTAAATCTGGCCATAAATAAAGAATAAGTAGTGGTGGAGACTGGTAAAAATGTCCCAGCCCAAAAGGCAGCTGTTAGCCCTTAGCAGATTGTAACGTGACTATGTGAACCCAATTTCTCCAGATATGCTAGTTTTCCAAAAAGAAGGTAAAAATTTAGATGCTCATGTGCTTTCTCCATATTTTCAAAAGATGCTTACAGGGGTGCCTGGATGGCTCAGTCAGTTAAGCGTCCGACTTCGGCTTAGGTCATGATCTCACAGTTCGTGGGTTTGAGCCCTGTGTGGGGCTCTGTGCTGACAGCTCAGAGCCTGGAGCCTGCTTCAGATTCTGTGTCTCCCTCTCTCTCTCTGCCACTCCCCCACTACCTCTCTGTCTCTCAAAATAAAAGACATAAAAAAAAGATGCTTGCAAAATACAAATTTTTAAAAATAAAATAAACAACTGTATTGGCCAACTAGGACAGTAATATAGGCCATATCTGGCAATCCATTTGTGACTTGAATTAAAATTAATGACTTCTATGCAACAATCATGAAGCAAACATGTCTAATTTCTTTAATCAGTACTAATGAACATGTCACTGGACTACAGAAAGTCCATATGGGCTTTTACTGATATTTTAATGAAGGATACAATATTCTTTGCCTTTTGTTATTCCCACGTGTGTCTGTCTCTGACAAAATTTGTCCATTCTCAGTTTAGTATTTTGATGACTATAAATGCAGCAAAGAGAGGGAATTAGTAGGAGCAATGAGAAGAAAGAGAAGTTACATTCTTTAATATTCCTCATTCACTTCCAGAAGGTTATGGTCCACAGCTGACTCTCCTTTTCCAATAAATTTTTATACTAAATGGAACTCCAAATTAATGGATTTCAGATGGCAGTGTATAAGGAAACAATAACCTATGTTTCTTGAAGTCTTATTTGCTCAGGGCTTAAATGGTATCAGAGTAACAGTAACTACTTGTATTTCTATACAAGCTGCTATTACAACCATCCAGTCTACTACAAATTTCACTCTCTTCCCCTACTGTAAGTTACATATAGGAGCTCTATAGAGCTGTTTTATGAGAGATCATGCAAATGCCCTGTGAGCAACCAAAGAGTGGCTTCAAAGTCCTTCCTCTCTTGCTTCAGTGGCATCTCACCCTAGGCCCAAGACCCCTACCTACTCTGGTATTTGAACACGCATAAGCCATACTTACTACTTTTATCTCCCAGTGCTGGTGCTCATACAAATCAGTGTGATCTAGAATTGGCACTGTGTCAACTACACAATGATTTACATGTACCTTGAGGCCCTCCCTGACACCGTGTTCCCTAAGGAGTGCTTAGCATTATGCAACCACCTTATGCAGACCTCAGTTAGTGCTTAACGTTTCTCTTGCCAGAGACCTCAACTTTTTTTTTTTTTAAGTAAAGCCTCCTCCCCAGCAGCAGCAGCCTAACCGGGGATCTTGTTAGAAATGCAGAATCTAGGACCATTCTGAACCTACAGGCTCAGAACGCAGATTTTAACAGGTGATTTGTGTCCTTTTTAAAGTCTTTGCCAAAGAACCAATACTGGAGCCAGGTATACTGACATCCTCTAAATCTGTTATAAATGTGTAAGCTCCTCCTACAACCTGTATTCCTCTTACCCCTTTAGATCACTCAGTGTCTTCCAGAAGTTTACAAACAAGCCTTTTGAAACAAACCTTGAATTTCTGTTTTCACTATACAAGGTCATACTGGAAGCTGTTGGATTTTTCACTAGAAACTGCTCTTTTTATCTAATATGAAATTGGACATGTTACCTCTCATTAGAATTACAAAACCACTTTTTATCTCTATAAATCCCCATGAAGAAGATTTAAAATGTGCATACCTTTTAATCCAGCAGTTGCACTTCAAGGAATTTATCCTGAAGATATATTCACATAAGTGCAAAAGGATGTAAGTTCTAGGATGATCACTGTAACAGATTGATAAGAGTACTGACATCTAAATATTTAAATGCTCACCAGTCAGGAACTGGTTAAAATAATTATATATCCCTATAATCAGTGGCTTTACAAAGTATGAGGAAAATCTGCATATGACTGATAAGGAAGGATATCTAATATTTAAGGATACCAACCAAGTTAGAAAATTTTATATTGCCTGCTGTCATTTGAATGTCATACATTAAATGCATATATCTCTGTACATGTATGTATTTGTGTAGGTATGTACACAGAAGCTATATAGGCACTGGATCTTGGCTTACCTAGCCTCATTTTCTGTTCTCTTCTGTCCTACCTGCCTCTCCTGTGGAGGCAGAAAAATATAAAATTGATTTCTCAGACTTCCTTGCAGCTGAGGTTGAGCATGTGAAACTGCTACTACTAATGATCTGTATTCAAAAATCTCCCATCGCTGCCTCTTCCTCTTCTTTTACCCCACCGGGAATACCACTGTGAAGCCTGGAGGTGCAGCAGCCAGTTGGTGACTATGAGACAGCAAGCATGAGGACCAGACCCAACACCACAGAGAAGAAAAATATTTTTTAGTCTCTTGTGGCATCTTAGGACAGCACCACCAGCCAACAAATAGGAGTTTTGTGGTGGTGGTGGTGGTGAATAGGCATCCCAAAGAGATTCAAGTGTTAACTCTATAAAGTGGGCAGAGGTACTATTTTTACTTTTTAAAAGTTTTACTCTTTTGTTATGTTTGAGTTCTGAAGTCAAAGAAATGACCCACAAACTAACAAACTGATTTTAAAGTCTAATTAAAGTCAGTGAGTTTTATGCATAGCTGTTTCAAGTCCAGGCTTAAAAGAGAACTATTTTTCACAAAACTGTTTCTGGTATTTATATTGGATGCATAATAACAGAAACAATTTAATATGTCATCCTATAACAGAGTGGTTGCTAAAAGGACAAATATAATTACATCAGTGATCATACAACTTAGTTGACAAATAGTTACACTTCTCAGAGAGAGAGGAGGTAATTTCTCTTGTTTTAAAGAAAATTAGTTAACTAACCCTGTTTACAGAAAATGATAGTGATAGGGTTGAATGATAATGCCCTTCACCTTTTTGTTTTTCTTACTTTTTGATATTTAGGGAAAGAAGAAAACAAAAGTTGGACAAAATGGGAGTATTTAGTGGATTGTTCTTCATTAAGCAGTTTTTTAAAGCAGTGGTCACAGCGGGCAATAGGATGGCTCAGTCGGCTAAGTGACAGACCTGTTCAGAGCATGATCTCATGGTGAGTTCAAACCCCACGTTGGGCTCTGTGCTGACAGCTCAGAGCCTGGAGCCTGCTTCAGATTCTGTGTCTCCCTCTCTCTCTGCCCCTCCCCCCAGTTGTGTGCACTTGCTCGCTGGTGCTCTCTCTAAGTAAATAAACATTTAAAAAATTTTTTAATGGGCATCTGGGTGGCTCAGTCAGTTAAGTGTCCAACTTCAGCTCAGGTCACAATCTCACAGTTTGTGGGTTTGAGCCCTACACCGGCTCTGTATTGACAACTAGCTCAGAGCCTGGAGCCTGCTTCAGATTCTGTATCTCCCTCTCTCTCTGACCCTCCCCTTCTCATTGCTGTCTCTCTCTCAGAAATAAAGAAAACATTAAAAAAATAAAATTTTTTTAAATAATTAAAGCAGTGGTCACAGGATGTGTTCATGTGTAAGAAAGGACTAATTCATTAGATGTGGATTGTTCGAACTCTGCATTTTCTCAAGAAAGTCCTGTTTTTAGGAATGGCCCATGGCTGCTCCTGGCAGCTGAGCTGAGCTCTTGGAATGTTCTACTTGTACCATTTTGACCCAGTAGTTTATGTAAACAATGTGATTTATTGTAAACACTTCTTTTGCTCTGGGAGTGTGGAGTCTAAATATCTGAGGTCAGTTATGCAGGTACTGCATGTCTACATGACTGACCCCTAATAAAAACCCTAGACATCAAGCCTCCAGTGAGCTTCCCTGGTTGGCAACACTTTGCATGCATGGTCATGTGTTGTTGGGAGACTTAAGAATATCCCATGCCAAGTGGTGAACTAGGAAGGGATTTGGAAGCTTGCCCCAGCTTTCTGCTGGACTTCATCTCCTGAGCCTTTACCATTTTCTGATTATCATCTATATTACTTTTGCTATAATAAATCATAATTGTGAATATAACAGCTTCTGAGTCCTATCAATCCTTCTTGTGAATCACTGAGCATGAGGGTGGTCTTAGAAACCCCTGACATAGTTCTCTAAATAGGCAGAGATTATTTTTTTAATTTTTTTAATGTTTTTTTATTCATTTCTAGGAGAGAGAGAGAGACAGCGTGAGCAGGGAGGGTCAGAGAGAGAGGGAGTCACAGACTCCGAAACAGGCTCCAGGCTCTGAGCTGGCAGTCAGCACAGAGCCCGACGCGGGGCTCGAACCCACGAACCGCGAGATCATGACCTAAGCGAAAGTCGGACGCTTAACCAACTAAGCCACTCAGGCGCCCCAATAGCCAGAGCTTTAAATAACTACAAAGATGATTGATGATAAGTCATTATGAACTTATAAAGAGCCCCTCAAAATATCATTAGATTCTAAGAAATCAATGAAGATACAGTGGGATATATTTTTAAAATATATAATAAATGTGTGGTAGAACCAGGAGTCAGCAATTAATAATTACTGAGAATAATACCAATTATGTTTTCTGATACTTTGGTTTAACTCTTTTTTAAATATTTATTTACTTTTTTTTTGAGAGAGAGATAGCACAAGTCGGGGAGAAAGGGAAAGTGGGAGAGAGAGAATCCCAAGTAGGCTCCATGCTGTCTGTGTAGAGCACAATGCAGGGCTTGATCCCACAAATGTGGGATCATGACGTGAGCCAAAATCAAGAGTCAGATGCTTAACTGACTGAGCCACCCAGGCGCCCCTGATTTAACTCAATAAAACATTCAGAAAATAAATTTATGGGAAAACACATTATTCCTTTAGTCAGTCATGTCAATGGTAAGTAGAAGAATGTCTCTGACCATGGTAGTTTAGATGATGAATACTTACAAATGGCCAAGAGAGACGAAAAGATGCTCAGCATCACTGTCATCAGGGAAATGCAAATCAAAACTGAGCTGAGCTATCACCTCATACCTGTCAGAATGGATATTAGCAAAAAACAAGGGGGAACCTGGGTGGTTCAGTCGGATGTCTTGGTTTTTGCTCAGGTCATTATCTCCCAATTCATGGGTTTGAGCCCTGCATCAGGCTTTGTGATGACAGAGCAGGGCCTGCTTTGGATTGTTTTTCCTTCTCTCTCTGCCCTTTCCCCACTCACACACTCTCTCTCTCCCTCAAAATAAATAAATGAACTTAAAAAAAAAAAAAGAGAGAACCATCATGTGTTGGCAAGAATGTGGAGAAAAGGAAATCCTTGTGCACTACTGGTAGGAATGTAAACTGGTACAGCCACCATGGAAAACAAAATGTTCCTTAAGAATAGAATTACCATGTGGTCTAGCACTTCCACTTCTGGATATATATCCAACACAGAATGAAAACACTAAGTCAAAAAATATCTGTACCCCCAATTTCATTGCAGCATGATTTATAATATCCAAGATAAGGGAGCAATCTATGTGTTCATCAGTGGGTGAAGAAAATGTGGTATATAAACACAATGGTATATTACTCAGCCATAAAAATTGAGGAAATCATACCATTTGTGACAACATGGATAGACTGTGAAGGCATTATGCTAAGTGAAATAAGTCAGAGAAAGACAAAGACCATATAATCTCACATGTGGAATCAAAAAGAAAGACAAAACAAGCTCACGGATACAAAGAACAAATTGGTAGTTGCCAAAGGCAAGAGTGGAGGTGCATGAAATGGATAAAGGGGGTCAAAGGTACAAACTTTGAGTTATAAAATAAGCAAGTCATAGGTATGTAATGTACAGCATAAGGATGACAGTTAATAATACTGAACTACGTATGTGAAAACTGCTAGGAGAGCATATCTTAAGTCCTCTTCAAAAGAAAAAATTCTGTATGTACAATGACAGATATTACCTAAACTTACTGTGATGATCATTTCACAGTATATGCAAATGCTGGATCATGACATTGTACAAATAAAAGTTGTATAATATTGTATAACTAACATAAAGTTATGTATCATTTTTTGCACTAAAAAAGACAATGGAAAAGAAACAATTTCAAGAGATAAAACTTTGTGCCTAAATGAAAAATAGTTTCATAAGTGGTCTGAAAATTTTTTAAAGACTAAAATCTTTTTTTTTAATGTTTTATTTATTTCTGAGAGAGAGGGAGAGAGAGAGAGAGACAGCGTGAGCAGGGGAGGGTCAGAAAGAGAGGGAGACACAGAATCTGAAACAGGCTCCAGGTTCTGAGCTGGCTGTCAGCACAGAGCCTGATGCAGGGCTCAAACCCACGAACCATGAGATCATGACCTGAGTTGAGGTCAGACGCTTAACCGACTGAGCCACCCAGGTGCCCCAAAAGGCTTAAATATTTTAATTTTTGTATGCTGCTGATAATCCCTCTACTTTTGTCATATATATATTTAGCAAGAAAAATCTGCATAAACATAATCTTAAAATATGGATAGTGCGAATATTGAGTATCTTCCCCTTAGCCTAATTAAATTATTTACTTGTTATTTTGTTTGTGATTTATTTATTACTCTCTGGCCTTGTTCCAAAAAGTTTAGTAGTTGGTTAAAACATTTGTAAAATCTATTTTTACTCTGAAAGTGGGGAAGGTGAGAGATATGATCCTTTAATGAGAAATATTAAAACACCTGGAGGGGAGTCTTGGTGGCTCATTCGCTTAAGCATCCAACTTCAGCTCAGGTCATGATCTCATGGTTCATGAGTTCAAGCCCTATGTTGGGCTCTGTGCTGACAGCTCAGAACCTGGAGCCTGCTTCAGATTCTGGGTCTTCTGTCTCTCTCTGTCTTTTTCTTGCTCATACTCTCTATCTCTATCTCTCTCAAAAATAAATAAACATTAAAAATTTTTTAAACAAAAATAAAATACCTGGAAAGAACACTACAATACTGGTTATAACCTATAGAAATAATAGTTTTCCAGCATGTTCTCAAAGGCTGGTATAAAATGGCAGAAGCTTAGAATTATCTCAAGAATCAAAAGATAAGGGGTCAAAGCATATGTGAACATTCATCACTTCATTTAGTCAACAGTAATTTCTTCTGTTCCAGTTGTGTGCCCAACCTTTCTCTAGCATTAAAGAGACAATAGAAGAGGGGCGCCTGGGTGGCTTAGTCGGTTAAGCGTCTGACTTTCGCTTGGGTCATGATCTCGCGGTTCGTGGGTTCGAGCCCCGCGTCGGGCTCTGTGCTGACTGCCAGCTCAGAGCCTGGAGCTGTTTCAGTCTGTGATTCCCTCTCTCTCTGAACCTCCCTGCTCACGCTGTCTCTCTCTCTCCTAGAAATAAATAAAACATTAAAAAAAATTAAAAAAAAAAAAAAGAGACAATAGAAGGATTTTTTTATCATGGAATTTGCATTCTTCAGGACAGAAACAGTCAATGAATAACTCCACAAGTAAACATATCAGATGTTGCAAAATGCTATCTAGAAAAATAAAGCAAGAAAGGCATAGGGACATGGCGATGTGTTTTGTAAATTTAAATAACGTCAAAAAAGACTTGCTGTGTGTATAGATCTTAAAAGTCCTCATCACAAGAACATCTGTATGTACAGTGATGGATGTTAACTAGTTTACTGTGATGATCATTTCACATATCTGGAAATACTGCATCATTACATTGTACACCTGAAAGTAATATACAGTTATATGTCAATTACTATTCAATAAAAAAGACAATGAGACAATTGAAAAATGGATATATGTATATATGGGTATATATATATACATATATATATATATATCCATACATTCATGCACATGCATAAGTGCTTGTAAAGGTTGTCAGAAAATACAGTGTCACTTGAAATTACAACATACAGAAAGTATGTATCATGAGTCAGATCAAGTTTGGTATATGATTCAAGAGTAAAATCAGATGAGAATAAAGTTAAAGAAACATTTCTTTGGAATGGAGATAGAGAAATATTGTTTGTTAGAAAAGTCCAGTGCTTTTTTATGATGATGTATGCAGAGACAGTAAAAAAGCATCTCTTTTATAAATCAGAGCAATGTCAACACATACATCCTCAACAACTACATTGCAACTGAATTATCTGAAAAAATGTAATTTTATTCAAATAAAATTCATAAACGAGCCTACCTACATTGTCATTAAACTGAAAAACACAAAGTGCATACCTGTTAAACTGCCTTCTAAAATGGTGCCTAATGCTTCCTCTTCCACCTCCCAGTGTTTATGTCCTTGTATAACACTTGCCTTTTGTGTGTGGGCTAAACAAAGTGATTACCTTTTAACAGAATATAGCAAAAGAGCTGGCATGTCACCTTCTGTGATTAGGTTACAAGACTGACTTCTGTCTTACTGGTTCTCTTTTAACTTCCCTTGCTCACTTTGAGAAACTAAGTTACCATGTTATGAGCTATCCTTTTTTATTATTTTTAACATTTTTTTATTTATTATTGATAGAGAGAGAGACAGAGCATGAGCATGGGAGGGGCACAGAGATGGGGAGATACAGAATCTGAAGGAGGCTTCAGGCTCTGAGCTGCCAGCACAGAGCCTGACAAGGGGTTAGAACTCACAAATGGTGAGATCATGACCTGAGCCGAACTCAGATGCCCAACCAACTGAGGCATCCAGGCTCCTCTGTTATGAGCTATCCTATGCAAAGACCCATGTGGCAAGGAACTGACAGTAGCTTCCATTCAAAATCCAGAAAGGAGCTTCTGCATAGCTCGGTCAGTAGAACATGTGACTCTCAATCTCAGGGTTCTGAGTTTGAGCCCCAAGTTGGGTGTAGAAATTACCTAAACCAAATCCAGAAAGAAATTGAGGCCCTCAGCTCAAAAGGCTTCAAGGCAGTCAGTACTGCCAACAACACTGAGTCAGCCTGGAAGTGGGTAATTAATGTGCCAGTTTTGCCCTGGGATGACTAAGGCCCCGGGTGACAACTTGATCACAGCCCTGAGAGTCTGAGTTGGAGGATCCAGCTAAGTCATACTCCGATTCCTAACCCATAGAAAAAGGAGATAATAAATGTTGTCCTTAAGTCACTATGTTTTGGGAGTCATTGGTCATGCAGCAATAAATGAGACCTCACTATTTTCTGAGATTTCTAAGGCAATATCTATATTCTTACCTCTGGAAACTTAATATAGTATTTCTGTTGGCTATTACAGTGATTCAAAAGATCACTAGTTAAAAGCAAGTTAAGCCTAGCTTAGAATTTGTTATGTGAATCAGTAATTTAGAGCCTGTAGCTCCCACAAATTACCCAATAAAGAATGGAATAATAAGTCACAAGGTTTAAACTATTTAATTATAAGATTTTTGTCATCATTTTTTACTAAATGCTTCCTACAAATTCAAAAAAGAAGTGATTAGCACAGGAAGAGAGATGAATTAGAAGATTTTTCACTTTGTGAGGTCAAAAATAATAGTAATTAATAATTTATAATTGTAGGGGGCGCCTGGGTGGCTTAGTCGGTTGAGCGTCCGACTTTTGCTTAGGTCATGATCTCGCGGTTCGTGGGTTCGAGCCCCGCGTCGGGCTGTGTGCTGACTGCCAGCTCAGAGCCTGGAGCCTATTTCAGAGTCTGTGTCTCCCTCTCTCTGTGACCCTCCCCTGCTCGCTCTGTCTCTCTCTCTCTCTCTCTCTCCTAGAAATAAATAAAAATATAAAAAAAAAATAATTTATAATTGTAAATTAATATATTCTAAAATTATAATTCTATAATAGATTAATATATTCTATTAAATCTATACAGAAATTCATTTTGAAGTGAACACACTGAAATAATATTGTGGTGGTGAAAGAGCAAAAAGGAATGATAGAGTAGTATATATATGTTTGCAGACTGTAAAGACAGAGGATATAGAAAGATTTTTCCTGACACAGACCACAAAAGTGACCATGAAAGCTATAGTAGTACTGGCTACTTGAATATTCAGAGTACCCACTATTTTATATAGATAATCTTTTCGCATTCTTATTTCCAAAATTTTTAACCTGCCTTGCAGCCTATGCCTGTTACCAGGGAAACAAATTGGGCTTCTGCACAAAATTTAATCTCTCATATACGGTAAACATGGGATTTGGCATTCATACTATGATTTATTCATCCTCTGTATTCATTTAGGTCTTCTTCTGACCTATGATATTTTCCAAATAATAGAAGACCCTATTGATATTTTCATTTAAATACTAGCTTCTTGTTATCCTTTCTCTCTCATTCCCTAGGTTGGAACAATCATTAGTAATGGACTTCAGTTTCCCAAACTGACCACTGTACATTATTCACAAATTCCAGGCCAAGACATGGAAACAACCTGCGCACATGAGTGGATGAATGGACAAAGAAAATCTTGAGAAATATTTCCCAACTTCAAAAAAACAAAAAAAAAACGGAGATCCTGCAATCTGCAACAATGTAAATGAACCTGGAGGACCTTATGCTAAGTGAAATAAACCAGACACACACAAAAAAAGCTGCATTATTTCACTTTCAGGTGGAATCTAAAAACAGTCAAATACAGAGAAGTAGACAGTACAGTGGTGGTTAGCAGAGGTGGGGAGGTGGATGAAATGGAGAGAGATATAGGTCAAAGGCTACAAAACTGTAGTTATGTAAAATGAGTAAGTCTAGAGACTTAATGTACAGTATGATGACAACAGTTACTATTGTACTGAACACTTCGATTCCGCTGAGAATAGATTTCAGGTGTTCTCATTACACAGAAGAATGCTAACTCTGAGACAACTACATGTTAATTAGCTTGACTCTAATAATCATTTCACTATATATACCAAATCATGTTGTACACCTTAAAAATATACATTTTTTAAATAAATCTTAAAACTTACTGTCATTTCCAAAACAACCTATATTAAACATACTTTTATATTTTCTGGAGTCATTATCAATTTTCTAGAGTAAGTATACCTGCTCAGTTTCTGTGTGGGATGCATGAAAATTTGTAACACATCAACTGTATTTCTTTTCTATGGCTGCCATAATAAATTACCACATCATTTGGTGGCTTAAAACAACATACATTTATTCGTTTACAGTTCTGGAGGCTAGAAGTCTGAAATTACTATCATTAGGAAGAAATCAAGATGTTGAGGGGCTCATACTCTCTGGTAGCTCTAAGGAAGAATCTGTTCCTTGCCTCTTAAAGTTTCTTCTGGCTGCTGGAATTTCCTTGGGCACCTCTGGTCTTGCTGCTATATCACTGCAATTTTTGTTTCCACAGTCACAATGCTGCCTTCTCTTCTGTGTCAAATTTCCCTCTGCCTTCCCTCAAAAGAATACTATGGTGTTTAGGTTCCACATGGATAAACAAGCATAATCGCCCCATCTCAACATCCTTAACTTAATCACACATGCAAAAACTCCTTTTCCATATTTACAGGGTCCAAAGATTAAGACTTATGTCTTTAGGAGTTATTATTCAGGCTACAACATCAACTTCAAATTGTAAAATAGTACTCTTTAAGAGCCTGATCCATCACATACTTACGTCGGTGATTAACAGGATGGAATTGGAAGATAGAAGTTTTAAAAGAGGTCTAGCTTTCATCAATTCATGGAGAAAAATGAATTCCATAAATGGAAATGCTTCATGGGAAAAACTTGATACTGAAGGTCAACTCATTACCAATTTAAATGCCACAATTATTTCAATTGCTTAATCAGTGCCCATAAGACAGATTAACTGGAATGCAACCAAGACCATGAGTCTCTAAACTGATAAATTAAGATCGACTTTTATCAGAATGCAGATGCAAACAGGTAGCTTCTTCATTCTCAAAAACCCAAAGTGACAAAATTGTTTTTTAGATGTAATTATCTATGTATTAAAAGGCAGCTGTTGGGGTGCCTGGGTGGCTCAGTCGATTGAGCATATGACTTCAACTCAGGACATTATCTCACAGTTCTTGAGTTCCAGCCCCGTGTCGGGCTCTGTGCTGACAGCTCAGAGCTTGGAGCCTGCTTCGGATTCTGTGTCTCCCTCTCTCTCTCCACCCCTCCCCCATTCATGCTTTGTCTCTATGTGTCTCAAAAATAAACATTTAAAGAAAAATTTTAAGGCACCTGTTTACATTCACCTTTTAGTGAGTCTTGTAATGATTCACACAGTTTCTTTACATCATAAAATTTCCATCAATTTTATTTCCATTATGATAATATATTATTGACTTTTTATGGGAAATTATCAATGCTAAACTTGATGTCCCCTTCCATATTGAAAAGTGATTTAAATTTTTCTTACATTTAAATTATATTTTTCCTGAGATTGAAGATTTAATTTTAAGATATTTCCCTGCAGAGTTTTTTTTTTTTAATTTTTAAGGTTTATTTATTGTGAGAGAGAGACACAGAGTGTGAGCAGGGGAGGGGCAGAGAGAGAAAGAGACACAGAATCCAAAGCAGGCTCCAGGCTCTGAGCTGTCAGCACAGAGCCTGATGCAGGACTTGAACCCATGAAGGAGATCATGACCTGAGCTGAAGTCGGACGCTTAACCAACTGAATCACCCAGGTGCCCCAATGCAGAATTTTTATAGATGTCCACTGTCTTCTGAAATTGTAAATATAATGTTTGCTTCCAAATGTATAAATGAAACTAGTCTACTATGATTTTTATTGGTATTGTTTTATTAGATTTTTGTTTAAATATTAGCCTTGCTTCACAAAACCAGGCAATTTCCAACTATTCTACAGTCTAAAAATTTTAAATGACATCTAAATAATCTTTTTTGTCAAGGTGATGTGTTAACTGATCCAATACTCAGTGTTATTTCAAATAAGACATTACTAATAAGTTTTGAATGTCCTCCATGACAGTTTGTTTAATCAATTTGGGTATTTTATGTACTGTTAAAAAATAATCCACTTCAAGCGAGGTACCTGGGTGGCTCAGTTAAGCATGTCACTCTTGATTTCCAGCTCAGATCATGATCTCATGGTTCATGAGTTTGAGCCCCACACGAGGCTCTGTGCTGATAGCATGGAGCCTACTTAGGATTCTCTCTATCCCTCTCTCTTCCTCTCCCCTCCTTGTGCATGTGCTTACTGACTCTCTCTCAACTAATCAATTAATTAATTAAATTTTTAAAATCCACTTCATTTGCTTTGTCACATTTGTCAGTTTTATGTAACATTATTCCATAATTATTTTAAGCTCTGCATAAAGCTGGTAAATTTTCTTTCATATGTATATATATATTTTTTTCTTAATTAGTCTCATAAGGTATTGTTTTACTCTATGTGGCAAAGACACAAATTGGAATTCATCGTGCTAAAGCCTAGATAAATGCCCGAGGCTTTCAGCTGAGACCTCTGAAGGACCAAATTCGACAAGTAACAGCAAAACGAAAGACAACAAACTCGTCCAAAGTAAGAAATCCACTCTCAATCTGAGATCCACTGAATCATGGTAATATATACCTACTTTCTTGCCAGAAGAAAATTAAATTATCCAAGTAGAAAGATAATATCATCTAGGGATTCTAAGATTTGTAATACATTATGTCCAGCCTTTGATCAAAATTATCAGGCATGTCTATCCATGCAGTGGAATACCATTTATCATTAAATGTTTTTTTTTGTTGTTGTTGTTGTTTTTTATTTCTTTCTAGGAGAGAGAGAGACAGCGTGAGCAGGGGAGGGTCAGAGAGAGAGGGAGTCACAGACTGAAACAGGCTCCAGGCTCTGAGCTGGCAGTCAGCGCAGAGCCCGACGCGGGGCTCGAACCCACGAACCGCGAGATCATGACCTAAGCGAAAGTCGGACGCTTAACCAATTAAGCCACCCAGGCGCCCCTACTATTTATCATTAAAAGAAAAAAGAGTTAGAGGCGCCTGGCTGGTTCAGTTTGTTGAGTGTCCAACTTTGGGTCAGGTCATGATCTCAGGGCTCCTGAGGTCAAGCCCACAGTAAGGCTCTGTGCTGACAATTCATAGCCTGGAGCCTGCCTTGGATTCTGTCTCCCTCTCTCTCTGCCCCTCTCCCACTCATACTCTGTGTCTCTCTCTGCCTCTCAAAAAATGAACAAATGTTAAAAAAAAAAAAAGAAAGAAAAAAGAGCTATTAACTCATTAAAAGACATGGGGGAATTTTGTGTGTGTTTTTTCCCTCCAAGTTTTTATTTAAATTCCAGTTCCTTAGCATACAATATAACATTAATCTCAGGTGTAGAATCTAGTGACTTATCACTTACATACAACACCCAGTGCTTATCACAACACATGCTCTCCTTCATACCCATCACTCATTCAACTGGTTTCCCTCAACCCCTGAGCACCTCCCCTGCAGTAACCCTCAGTTTGTTCTCCAGAGTTAAGAGTCTGTTTCCTGGTTTGCTTCTTTTTTTTTCCCCCTATGTTCATCTGTTTTGTTTCTTAAATTCTACCTACAAGTGATATCATATGGTATTTGTCTTTCTCTGACTGACTTATTTTGCTTAGCATAATTCTCTCTAGCTCTTTCCCTGTCACTGCAATGGCAAGATTTCATTCTTTTTGATGTCTGAATAATGTTCCATTCTTTCTGTGCGTGTGTGTGTGTGTGTGTGTGTTTGTGTGTGTGTGTGTGTGTGTAAACACAAACATACCACTTCTTTATCCATTCATCAGTTGACTGACATTTAGACTCTTTCCATAATTTGGCTATTGTTGATAGTGCTGCTGTGAACATCAGGTTGCATGTATCCCTTTGAATCAGTATTTTTGTATCCTTTGGGTAAATACCTAGTAGTGCAATTGCTGGATAATAGGGTAGTTCTATTTTTAACACTTTGAAGAACCTACATACTCTTTCCCAGAGTGATTGTACCAGTTTGCATTCGACATGGAGAAATTTTAAATGCATATTATTAACTGGTAGAAGCCAGTCTCAAAGGCAACCTATTTTATGATTCCAACTACAGACATTCTGGAAAAGCCAAAACCATAGAGACAGTAAAATTATCACTGGTTGCCAGAGGTTCAGGCAGAGAGAGGGACAGATGATCAGGTGGAGTACGAGGGTCTTTAGGGAAGTAAAACTATTTATTATGATACTGTAATGGTAGATATCACATTATGCATTTGTTTAAACCCATGGAACTATAAAACACAAAGAGTGAACTCTAACTGCAAAATTTAGTTATTGATAATGTTAACAGGGCGCCTGGGTGGCTCAGTTGGTTGGGCATCCGACTTCGGCTCAGGTCATGATCTCACAGTCTGTGGGTTAGAGCCCCGCTTTGGGCTCTGTGCTGACAGCTCAGAGCCTGGAACCTGCTTCAGATTCTGTGTCTCCCTCTCTGTCCCTCCCCTGCTTGCTCTCTATCTCTGTCTCTCAAAATAAAATAAAGACAAAAAATTTTTTATAAAAAAAAATGTTATCAATGTTGGTTCATTCATTTTAACAAGTATACCATTCCAAGGCAAGGTGTTAGTAGTATCAGAAACCAGAGTTAGTGGGGGTAGAGAAAGGGTACATCGGAATTCTCTATACTCCCTGCTCAAGTGTTTTGTAAATCTAAAAATTCTCAAATAATTAAAGTATATTAATTAAATAATTATAATCAAAGGACTGAAAGCTGAGGAATAATATTTAAAAATAAAATAGGTCCACAGGTGATCTAGATGGTCTTCAGACACAAACTTTAAAATAAATGGGATGAGGGAGGTTCCCATATGGTAGAGTAGAAAGATCTTGAATTCACTTTCTCATGGATATAACTCTACACCTACATATAAAGCAGTTCCTCCTGTAGAAGAATTGAGGGCTGACTGAACGGCTTCCACACAACAAAGGAAAGAGGGACCACAGAGAACAGCAGGAGAGTAGACACCACTATAAGGGGAACCCCACCCCCAATGATGCCAACAGCAGTCAGCAGGGATAGCAATGAGGGACCCACATGCAGATTCACCCACCCTGGCACACAGAAAAAAAGCCAAGGTTTAAAGGGCAACCAGACTTAAAGGGAAGGAAACTCATTTACCAACTAGGGCATCTGTCAAATGGTAGGGAAACTGCTTTCCAGGGTCAGGGGTACTGGCAACCACCATTGTTTACACCCCCCCTTTACCCTGACAGCAAAGCAGAGCAGGGTTTGGGCATTTAGCTGACTTGTCCCCTCAATGAGCAGTGGCTAGAGCCCCAACTAGCTCCAGCCATACCCCCAAGGCAGACCCAGCATGGCACAACAGGACATCCCTGGCCCACACCCACATCAGCTCCAGTTATCCTGCCAGAGAGCACTAAGTACTAAGCACCACAGGACCCCATCCATACCTGCTTCAGCCCCAGCTGTACCACTAGGGTAGCCTTAGCACAGAGTGCCCTGAGGTCACCCAGCCTTGCCCACTTCAGCTCCTGTGGTCCCACCGGGGTGGCCCTTGCACAGAGCACCTCAGAATCCCCCAGCCCTTGCCTGCTGCATCTCCAGCTATCCTACCAGGGTGCTCCCTATGCAGAGCACCCAAGAGTCCCATGGCTAATACCCACTTTACTTCCAACCATCTCACCAGGGTGGCCCCTGAGTGGAGCACTCTCAGACTGCCAGCCTGTACCTGCTACAACTCTAGCCAGCCAGCCAAAGCTGCCAGACACATGCAGTTTAATCAAAGCCACCCATCCAAGGCTAGGAGAGGTAGCTATTTTACCCAAAAACAAAAAGTCAAACAAAATGAGATGGAATACAAAGTAATGGTCATAAGATGGTTACCAGAATTGAGAGAAGAGTGGATGAACTCAGAGAGAGCTTTAACAGAGATAACACACACACACACACACACACACACACACACACACACACACAGCTAATCAAAGTTGAAGAGTACAATAAATGAAATGAAAAATACACTAGAGGGCCTGAATAACAGATTAGAGAATTAGAGGATAATGGAAAGCACCCAAATTGAACAGCAAAAAGAAACAAAGAAAATAATAATGATAGGTTAAGAGACCTCTGCCACAACATCAAGGATAATAATAATCACGTTATAAGAGTTTCAGAAAGAGAATAGAGAGACAAAGGGGTAGAAAACTTACTTTAGAAAATAATACCTGAAAACTTCCCTTATCTGGAGAAGGAAACAGACATCCAGATCCAGAAAGCACAGAAATCCCAAAGTAAGATGAATCTAAGCAGGTCCTCACCAAGACACCTAATAATTAAAATACCAAACATTAAAGAGACAATCTTAAAAGTACCAATAGAAAATCAATTATGTACAAAAGAAATGTCATAAGGCTATTAGTAGATTTTTTTTTTTTTTGAGCAGAAACTTTGCAGATCAGAAGGGAGTGGCATGATCCAGTCAAAGTAGCGAAAGTAAAAACAAAACCCACAACCAAGAATTCTCTACCCAGCAAAGTGATGATTCAGAATTAGGGTAGAGTAAAAGAGTTTCCCAGACAAAAGTTAAAGGAGTTCCTCACCGCTAACCCAGGCTAACAGTAAATATTGAAGGGACTTCCTTAAGTGAAAAAGAAAAGGCCATAGTTTGAAGAAGATTATGAAAGAAAAAACTTTCATTGGTAAAGGCATACATATAGCAGAGGTAGCAAATAAAACTAGTAGGAAAGTTAACAGACAAAGGTAGTAAAATCAATTCTATCTAAAACATTAGTTAACGGATTCACAAAATGAAAAGATACAAATATGACAACATATACATAAAATGTGGAGGGGGGAGTAAAAATGTAGCGCTTTTAGAATGTGTTTGGACTGGGGCGCCTGGTTGAGCGTCAGATTTCAGCTCAGGTTATGATCTTATGCTTCGTGGGTTTGAGCCCCGTGTCTGGCTCTGTGCTGACAGCTAACTCAGAGCCTGGAGCCTGTTTCAGATTCTGTGTCTCCCTCTCTCTCTGACCCTCCCCTGCTGTCTCTCTGTCTCTGTCTGTCTGTCTCTCTCTCTGACAAATAAAAACATTTTAAAAATTTTAAAAAAAAAATGTGTTTGGACTTAAGCGAACATCAACTTAGTGTAGACATATACTTAGAATGTTATATATAGACCTCATGACAACAACAACAAAACAAAAACCTCTAATGTAGACACAAAAAAATAAAGAGAAGTGAGTCTAAGCATAACCGTAAGGAGTGTCCTCAATCACAAGGAAAGAAAACAAAGAAGAAAAGAACAAAGAATTACAAAAACAGAAAACAGTGAACAAAATACCAACACATACATACCTGATGTTAAGTATTTTAAATTTAAATTGTCTAAATGTGACATTCAAAAGACAGAGGGTGACTGAATGGATAAAAAATAAATTGTCTATGTATGCTACCTACAAGAGAGTCACTTCAGCCCTAAAGACATATTTAAACTGAAAATGAAGAGATGGAAAATGGCCCATACAAACTGAAGGGGAAAAAAAAAAGCTGGGCAGCAATACTTAAATCAGACCTTAAAACTGATTTAAAAAACTGAAAAAAATACAAATACAGAAGCTAAACAGTGTGCCACTAAACAACTAATGAAGAAATTAAAGAGGGAGTCAGAAATATCTGGAGACAAATGAAAATGGAAACACAACAGTTCAAAACTTTGGGACATAGCAAAAGCAGTTCTAAGCATGAAGTATAGTGACACTGGCCTACCTCAAAGAAAAAAAAAAAAAACAAGAAAAATCTTAAAGGAACCATCTAAACTCTACACCTAAAGGAACCAGAAAAATTAACAATAAACAAAGCGTAAAGTTAGTAGCAGGGAGGAAATAAGATAGATCAGAGAAAAATAAATGAAATAGAGACTAAAAATAAATAGAAAAGATCAATGAAACTAAGAGCTGGCTCTCTGAAAGGATAAAATAAATAAATGTTAGCCAGATTCATCAAGAAAAAAAGAGGATTTAATTTTTTTTAAAAAATCAGAAATCAAAGAGAAGTTGCAACCAACACCACAGAAATACAAAGGATTTTAAGAGACCAAAATGAAAAATTATATGCCAAAAAATTGGACAACCTGGAAAAAATAGATAAATTCCAAGAAACATACAATTTTCTGAGACTGAATCCAGAAGAAATAGAAAATCTGAATAGACCAATATCCAGTTTCTTATAACAAAATTGAATAGGTAATCCAAACAATCCCAACGAACAAAAGTCTAGGACCAGATGACTTCATATGTGAATTCTACCAAACATTTAAAGAAGAGTTAGTATCAATCATTCTCTAACTCTTTGAAAAATAGAAGAAGAAGGAAAACTTCCATGTTTACACTATGATGCCGTCATTACCCTGACAGCAAAACTAAACAAAGAAACTACCAAAAAAGAAAAATCCTGGCATATATCATGGATGAACACAGCTGTAAATATCTTCAACAAAATATTAGCAAATCAAATTCAATATACATTAAAAGGATCTTTTACCACAATCAAGTGGTATTTATTCCTGATACCAGGATGATTCAATATGCACAAAACAATAAACATAATATATTACCTTACCTTACCTTAATTTTTAGAACATGGGCAAGACTGACACCTTACTCTTAAACAGAAACAGAAAAGTGTAGTGAAAATAAGCTTGAGTGAGCTACTGAAAGTCCTGAGAGTGGGTAAATGCTAAAATCGTGTAACTTTAAAAAATTTCCTCCAAGAAAGCAAATTAACTACATTTATATTTTAAAGCAATCCAAGATTTGGGGGAGCATGGGGTTAGGAGACCTTCATTCAAATATTACTAAATGGATATAAGCATAAGAAAAATTATTCCATGTGGAAATACAGTAATGCAGAAAGAAATAAAGTGCTCCGGAGAATATACAGGGACATTTGAATGAACATCAATGTTTTCAAAAGATAGAAGTGTATTTCTCTGTTGAATTCCAAAAGTATGTATGGGGTAAGAACATCAAGGATGGTAGGCCATTCCAAGGATTCCACTCTATCTTTCTGTCCCATGACAGCGGAGATTTCACACACTTTAAGATGAATGAATTAACTCATTCATCACACCCATGTTCTTTCCAAAATAAAGGACACACGAAGAACAACTTCTCCCTTGTACTAACTGGAACCGGGCATTAGCCTGTCCTAACTAGAACAATTTTTATTTATATCCCATTGACCAGAACTTGATTATAAAGACAGGCTCGGCTACTAAGCAAGTTGAGAAATGTAGTCTTTATTCTGGAAAGCCATGTGCCATGCATCCAGTACTAAATTAGAAATTGGTAATAGGTTGATTTGGGAAACACCGAGCAGACCTGCAACCCAACTATCCACGAACTTTCTTTTGTATAAAATCATATTAATCTATTTCCAAGCGAATGTACTCAAGTGTGCCGT
>JAESUZ010002046.1:0-465931 GCA_017311185.1 Proteles cristata cristata
GAAGGGAGAGAGAGCAACTTCCCTAAATAATAACACAGAAGTTACTGGTCGATCTGTCAGAGCACTAACTTAGAAGGAATGGACTTCAGAGTGAACATAGAAGCAAAGAGCCAATTCTGAAATGATCATATGGTGAGAACAAGTTTAAAAGGAAGTGATCAGCATCCTTTAAAACAACAGAGGCGGGGAATTTAGAATCCCGTAAAAGTAGAAAATTGAAGGGCACACAACCCTTCCACTACTGTTCTTTCTTTCCTCCAAAAAAAAAAGGTTATCCTGTAAAAAAATCAAAATAAAATACCCCAAAACAACAACAAAAGCCTCCTTTGCTATTTCGACAAAAAACACATCCTCTTGAATCAGGAACCTCACACACCACCCGAACCCTTAGGCCTGCCCCCAGAAATGCAGAGGTACAAATGATCTCTGTCTGTAGAAATGACTATCAAGAGAAAACAGAAAATGAGGGCCCAAGCAATTTAGTTGATGAAAATCTCTGCCACCCAACAACAACAAGAAGTTGGAGAAGAAAACTGCCACAACTCTCCAAACTTAAATATTCCCTAAAGAGCATTTCTGGATATGAAAACGATCTTGAGTCAGTAATGTAAACAATAAGCACAGCGATTAATGACAATAAAAAGGAAGATGTGAATCAAGGTTTGGCCACTGAGGAAAGATAATTGAAAAAGTCAAAATTATGTCATAGATCCAGACGAAGTTAGGACGCTCTCAAGCAGGAATCGTCTTGAGTGACAATACAATAAAGAGCATTAGAGAAAAGCGGAACAAGCAAGAGAACGAAAATGAGATGAGAAAAGAAAATCAGAGAAAAAGTGGTTGAGATAGAAGACAGGCAAAGAAGATCCAACGTACATATAAAGTCTCAGGAAAAGAAAAAGCAATGAGACAGAACATAATACTTAAAACTGTAATACATTAAACATTTTTAGAAATGAAATGCCCTGTATCTATATACTGCAAAGACTGTTAGGATTATTATTAATTCATTTAATCTCAATCTCTTAACATTGGGGGTCATAATACCTTTCTGTTTCTTTTAATCTCCGATGAAATGAGCTAATGTATGTGAAAATATTTAACCATTAGGCCTCTTGCAGGCAGGCAGCATTGACTCATTTGTGGTATTGATATTTTTAACCAAATCACAGGAGTTTTCTGTCCATATTAACTCCCCCTTTGCCCCCCTCGAAATCTATCAGAAATAATACAGTTGATTTAGTTTAGTTTCTTTGTTTTTGGGAACCAGGGGGAGGATACAAAGAAATTATAAGTGTTTTCATTTGCTTCTTTTAAAATTTCTGTTTGTTTTTATTTATTTGTTTTGAGAGAGAAGGAGAGAGTCTGAGTAGGGGAGGGGCAGACAGAGAAGGAGACAGAGAATCCCAAGCAGGCTCCATGCTTAGCACAGAGCCCACTGTGGGGCTTGATCCCACAAACTGTGAGATCATGACCGGAGCCACAACCAAGAGTTGGACACTCAACTGACTGAGCCATCTAGGCGCTCCTAAAATTTCTTCTATTTTATTTTTAGCATAAATGTAGTGGAATTTGTGAATTGTGTCTGTGGGAGGAAACCAGAATGCACAGGGGACATGCGGTGTGTGTTCCAGCCACAGTGATGTGCTTCCACTGCCCCCTGTCTGTTCTTCATCTCAGAGTGTAAATGCTAGTTTCTCTGCTTCCCATCTTTGTAGAAATTCAAGTAACAAAACAATATCCGCAAACAGTAGAGGAGATCATTGATTTTATATTCATCAGCCTCTTCAACTGGTGGGTTGTGCAGCCTTGGTAAGAAAGTATTCTTTTGTTTATTTAGTTTGACTGATGTAGGCTCTCATTTTATATAGATTTTCAAATGACCTTTTTTTTTTTAAATTAATTAATTAATTTATTTTTTTTTACAAATAGTTTATTGTGAAATTAGTTTCCACATAACACCCAGTGCTCATCCCCACAAGTGTCCTCCTCCATGCCCATCCCTCCTCCCCCCCACATCCATCAGTCCTCAGTTTTTGTCAGCATTCAAGAGTCTCTCATGGTTTGCCTCTCTCCCTTTCCTCCACCATTTCCGCCCTTCTTCTCCCCCTTGTTCCTCAGTTAAGTTCCTCCTAATCCTCCTATACGTGCACACATATGATATTTGTCCTTCTCTGCCTGACTTATTTCACTCAGCATAACACCCTCAGGGTCCATCCATGTTGCTACACATGGCCAGATTTCATTGTTTCTCATTGCCATGTAGTATTCCATGGTATAGATTAACCACATCTTCTTGATCCATTCATCTGTTGATGGACACTTAGGCTTTTTCCAGGTTTTAGCTATTGTGGAGAGTGCTGCTATGAACATTGGGGTACATGTGCTCCTATGCATCAACATTTCTGTATCCCTTGGGTAAATTCCTAGCAGTGCTATTGCTGGGTCATAGGGAGTTCTATTGTTAGTTTCCTGAGGAACCTCCACACTGTTTTCCAGAGGGGCTGCACCAGTTTACATTCCCACCAACAGTGGAGGAGGGTGCCCGTTTCTCCACATCCTCGCCAGCATCTAGAGTTCTCTGGCTCATTTTAGCCACTCTGACTGGCGTGAAGTGGTATCTCAGTGTGGTTTTGATTTGTATTTCCCTGATGAGGAGCGATGCTGAACATCGTTTCATGTGTCTGTTGGCCATCTGGATGTCCTCTTTGGAGAAGTGTCTGTTCATATCTTCTGCCCATTTCTTCACTGGGTTGTTTGTTTTTCGGGCGTGTAGTTTGGTGAGTTCCTTGTAGATTCTGGACATCAACCCTTTATCTGATATGTCATTTGCAACTATCTTTTCCCATTCCGTTGGTTGCCTATTAATTTTCTGGGTTGTTTCCTTGGCTGTGCAAAAGCTTTTAATCTTGATGAGGTCCCAACAGTTTATTCCTTTTTTGATCGAAACTAAGATCACTTTGTATTTCTCAATGTTTTAAAAAGACCTGTGGCATAAAACAGATGAAAGATGAAAGGTGCAAATGGAGTTCTGATATTTTACTGTTTTTTTATTATCAACCCTGTAGACTCAGAAGTGAACTGGAGACAGAGCACATGTTGCTGCAATCTGCTAAGGAAAAATCAGGCAAGTAATTGTGTGATGCTGTTCTTCTGACCTTTGGGTGAAGAATCTTCATGTTCTTGTCCATGACTTAGGGCCTCCTGCTTTTATTTATTTGGAAGCATTTTCTTTTTTTTTTCTAGAGAGCTGATTAAATTAAATTTTATTCATTTATATTTTTTCCATCAAGTTCTTTAGAAATATACAAGTTTTCCTTTAATCTGAAGTGGTTTGTTTTTATTTATTTTTAAAGTTTTTAACGTTTATTTATTTTGAGAGAGAGACAGACAGAGTGTGAGCAGGGGAGGGTTAGAGAGAGAGGGAGACACAGAATCGGAAGCAGCTCCAGGCTCTGAGCTGTCAGCAGAGAGCCTGATGCGGGGCTCAAACCCACAAATGAGATCATGACCTGAGCCGAAGTCGGATGCCCAACCGACTGAGCCACCCAGGTGCCCCTAATCTGAGGTGGTTTAAACGAACTACTTTAAAGGCACAGGAAGGAGTTCATCTCACTGGTAGATCCGTCAGGGGGAAGATTGTTACTCTAGTTTCTGTTGCTTTGAGCACCTTTGGTTTTCCAGTTTCTCTGGAGCTGATACAACGTGTGCGCTAGTTCACTCTTCTCTAGGATATTTGTGGTTTTTAGTGGAACACTGAATTAAGTCAAGTTTTATAGAAAGAATTCTGTCAAGTTTTGAGGAAGACATTTGGCATAGAGCCTAAGAAACTGACCAAATGAGGGCCGCCTGGGTGGCTCAGTTGGTTAAGCTTCCCCCTTCTCAGCAGCTTTTAGGATGTACTCACAGATAGCACCTGTTTTAAGTTCTTAGAAGTACTTGGCCTCACAGGTTCTCGCTGGAGTCTTTTGCTTCCTTCTGCTAGTTCTTTCCTCCTGTGGATGACACCGGTGTGATTGACCTGCTGGCCACCTTCAGGGGTGTCTGGAGGGGCTGGCTCAGGGCTTGTCTTCTGACCCCTTCTCAGGGCTCCGGGGGTGGTTGGGCCCGTCTTTCTCCTGCACCCATGTTGCCTATTCTTGGGATCCTCTTACAAGCAGGTCACAGATGGGACTCCAGGTCACTGTTTTCTGGGTCCTTGCTGTCTCCTAACACAAGCCCACCATTTTCCTTTTTGTCTTAATTTTAATGTGAGTATAATTGACACACAACGTTATGTTAGTTTCAGGTGCACAGCTTGGTGATTTGACAAGTTCATGCACGATGCTGTGCCTGCCACACACGGCCACCACAAGTCCCAGCACGTTGTCACAGTATCGTTGACTGCATTCCTTATGCTCTGCTTTTCATTCCCATGACTTACTCATTCTGTAACCGGAGGCCTGTGTCTCCCTCTTCCCTGAGCCCCCTTTACCCATCCCTCCATCCCCTTTCCTCTGGCCAGCGTCAGATTATTCCCTGTAGTTACTCCCCTCCTCCCCCTCCTCCTTCTTCAAGATTTCATTTATGAGCAGATTCATATAGTATTTGTTTCTTTTTTCTTTTAAATGTAAGGGCTCTATTGCTAACTGCTAACAGGATAAAATGGCAGAGATAAAAAGTAATAAACAAGAGGACATACTAATTTCTAGAACTGTAGCAAACTTTTCTTAATATTTGATTCCAGCTCTTGCTGACACTTTTCCAGTGCTACTGAAGAAATCTGGTGGCCTGTGTTCATTTTTTCCCCCAAAGCTTTCTCATTCAGGAGCCTCTCTGCCAACCATATATTTTCTGTGGAATTTCCCCATTTTCGTACCTCAGTCTTCCTCCTTAGGTAGGAAAGGGCTAACAGTTGGGTCATTTGAGTGACTTTATGCTCCTTTTGACTTCTATGCCCTCAGTTAATTGTTGCAGGTTAAAACCCTCAGCTTAGGTTAAGGTGGGGAGCAGACTTTGTGGGTAGAAGCTGAACTCTGGCTGTTTCTGCCTGCTTGGTTAGTTCCTCGTGTATCTGCTTAGCTAGTTTCCCAGCTAACTTACCTTCAGAGTTTTCTCTTCTTCCAAATTTGGCAAGTTGAATAATGGTGGTGGTTTCCACCTTGTTCACTATACGCAGGTAAGCATTATCACTCTTTCGAATTGCCTTTTTTTCCTTATCAATAAGGGGTAGTCATTATTTATCCAAAAAATTTGTCTTACTACTCTAGTGAGTTACATATGATGAGTTGCATTCTAGTCAGGATGTCACTGTGCTGTTGGATCATCAAATACTGTCAGCAGTGACTTGCTGTCAATGTCGTCATCTCTTTTCTGAATCCTTAGGTATTGACCTTCATTAGAGCCTGGCATGTCTTTGGTTCAACACACACATGTTTGAGTTCAAATCTTTCCTGCCCAGATCTACTTTTTAGGGTTGAGATCTGTGTATCCAACTTCCTTCTGGATGTGTCTACTTGAGTATCCCATAGGTGCCTCAACCCACCACATCTGAGACTAAACTCTCTGCTTCGATGAACGGCATCACCAAACACATGGAGGTCAAGTTAGAAAGCGTGTGGCAGAATCTTCCCCTCCTCACCCCATCAACCACTTCAGCACAGCTGGTCGTTAATGGCCAACATGGAATTCGAACTCAGCTCTCTTACCTCTCTGCTGCCTTGAACTCACTTCTCTCCCACCGCATCTGTTCCTAGCTGTAGCAAAGCTGAAACCTAGGGGTTATTTTGATGTCTACCTCTCCCTCTACATTCAGATCCCATCAGTTGCCAAGCCCTCCTTGTTTCCATTCCCTAAATCATTTTTGTAGCTCTCCACTTCTCTCTGCGACAGGTACGATCCTGCTCTGATCTTGTTTGAATGATGGCAGTAGCTTTCTGACTCATTTTCCTGTTCCAGCCCGGGTCTTTCTCCTCCACTTTCAGTTCGGTAGAGTGACCCTTGTGTGCTTGGTTTATCCCAGCTCAAAAGCCTTCAACAGCTTCGACTGATTTCCTAACATAGATTATAAGACCTTTTCAGATCTTCCCCCGCTTCCTCTCTAGTATAATTTATTGATGCCACTCACCCGGCCCTCAAAGTCCCCACACTACTCTATAACTTTCTTTTTACTGAAATGTGGCAAAATCTGCTCTTCTGCTCCCCCTCCCCCAGTCCCCTTCTGCTTCCCCAACTCCTGTTCATCCTTTGGTCATCAACTTTGTCACACTTCTGCAAAGTCGTCCTCATACCTTCCCCCCAACGGTGTTAGGCGCCCAGATGGGGCACTCCATAATTACTTTTTGATTATATAAATGGATTTGTGCTTGAAGCTTGAGTTACATTATATTTTATGGCAGTATATAACATGCATTATACTGTTAATAATGCCTAATACTAATAATAAGACATGACATACTAAATACAGTAATACTTTGCTTTTAAAAATATTTTCAGAATCATCTAAGAAAAGTGTAATGGATGAGGATCACCTTACTCTTATTGAAAAGGTTGAAAAGAAGAGGTGTGAAATACTCAGCAAATGGGATGAAATTCAAGCTCTTGAAAGAGAAATTAAAACAACTTTGATTCATACTGGAATTTCACATATCACTGAAAATAGGGTTAAAAGCATAGAGGTATGTAGTTTATTTATTTCAATGTTTACATTGGTCTTTTGCTTCAAGGGGTTGGCAAACACATGAAGCAATTTCATTTTGCCATTAGGTAAAAAAAAAATGGAAATTTTTGTCCAATATATTTTAATTGTGAAACGTTTGTAGCAAATGATTAGAGGAATGACGAGATCTAGAGAAACAACAAAAATAAAGGTGATAAAAATTATGTAGAGTTCTGTTAAGGTTCAGAGTGGATCTCTTTCAAGTCGACTGATATCTCTTGACAGTTTTGTATAGAAGGTGTTTGTCGTGAAGGTGATGACAGCCATCATTTAGTATCCGATATGTACTAATTTGCTTGAGGTGAAGCTCAGAGGGGTTCAGTGACCTGACGAATATGACACAGTTTAGAGGTGGCAAAGCTGGGATTCAAGCTTAATACTTTTGGGGTTCCAAAGCCCTATGATTTTCATCGTGTCACATTGAAACTTCATAGTTCGATTTTCATTGAGTTGAACAGTTATGCTAGAAGATAAGAATTAGTTACTGCCATTGAAAGGAAAGTCCACTATATTAAAAATAGTCTTTAACGATTATTACTAACCATTTTTGACGAACCAGTGATGAACACTATAATGTTAATTGTAGTCTATGTTTTAAAATGTTCTATGATTCTTCTTTTTCTCATGGTTATATAATTACAAAGGTTCTCCCAGCACTGTTTTTTAAAACTTTTTTTTTAAAAAGGAGAATTATAAAGTGTATAGGAAGTTAGCAGTGGTTTAAACTTATTTTGACTTCTCTCTCTTTCTTTGAAAATAGTATGTTCAGATTTCCTTCTGTGATTTTGTTTACAGACTGTTCATTTTTAAATGGAATCATGTCCTGAGAATGAACACTAATTTACAGTTGAATTTTCAAACTTTGGAAATAATATGTTCAAGCTTTAAATCTTGTGATACATTTACATTATTATCACACATGTAATGTTAAGCCATGTTAAATTTTCCTTCATGATTGAAACCTCTTAAAGTGGATTGAATCTAGGAAATCGAAGAATCTCTATAAGGGTTCCATATCACTAATTTATATTACTTTAACTCTTTATTATTTATATTTTACTCCTTAAATCAAATGCTAGAAGCCATAATACAATTGCATTTACTATCTTATATAGTAATTCATTTCTGGTTTTGGATTTGAAATATGTCATTTTAAGCAGAATAAAACATAACTAAATGCACCAAGGATTTACGATGTGCCAGATACTACTGTGAACATTTAAAAAATACTATTTCATATAATTTCCAACAACCTTAAGCTATTATTAGCCTCTTTTTCGGATGAGAAAACCACAGCACCAAGCTAAATAACTTGATTGAGGTCACAGTGAGAAAGCAATAGAATTGGGATTAAAGCTCAGTTTAGGTTTTTAATTATACGCTATCCTATTTTTATACTGTATTCAGCCACTCTAACAAATTCTGTTCTTAGTTATGAAAATTGAGGAACTGCTCTAGAATTTCCCTAAACCTCTCTAGGTTTGTGTACTATCAACCCTTACCTCTACTAGCGTTTGCCCTCTGGAGGGCTAGGATCTTTCTGTCTTACTTACTACATGCCCTTCCAGTCATGCTTTGTTTATTCATGTTTTCAAATGATGTGCTATTGGCTGCTTTTGAACTTAGAATAACGTCATTTATGTATTTTTGTTCCATAAGTGAGTAAAAGTATTTAACATATATTCTTAACCAAGTATCTTACTTTTAAAACCATTTCTTCTTCAGAATGAAGCTATGAAATTGGAAACAGCAAATAGAATTTTAAAGAAGAAAATACATGTAAGTTTATGTGAATCAGTGTTTCTCAATAGAAATATTTCCTGTAGTGCTGTGTACTTCTTGTATTGTGTCATACACAAAATAGGAATATATGTGTTATCTTTCTAAACGATAACTTTAGGAATATCTCACTACGTGGACATTAGCTTAAAACTGGACAGGTGTAATCTAATGTATTAGTGAACAAAATAAACGTCCTTTTAAAATAGTTGGATATACCAATCAGAATTGACCATTTCTCTAACCCTTCCACGCATAACAATGAATTGTAATGAGTTAACTTGATGAAAAGGAATCTAATGAACTGGTTCCTCTAACGACTTTCAGGATAGCCCTCCAAAATTCGTACTAAGAATCTGCTGCTTAATGGATTATAGTTCTGCTTCTAGGATGTAGGTATATTCCTCTGTATTATATACTGTATAGATGAGTACGTTATGCCTGATTCCAGACATTGTATTCCATTTTGGTTCAATGTTATTGTTAATATATATTGCCAATACCATGCCATTATACATGCCCTAATGATTTTTTGTTCTTGGTAGATGATTGAAAACAGTGTGAAGCAGAACATAGGGGAGCATAAGATGAGTGAGCAGGAGAAGCAGTAAGTATTGATGCCGTGGTAGAAGAAGTGAGACAAAATCTCATGCAGCTCTCAAAGCCATCCATTCAGATCTAGATGAGACCAGACTGTCCTTTTGAGATGTTTATATTCACGAGTGTTAAACATACATGTTCCATCCTTTCCTGTGCTTAAGAATGCTTAGCCCAAGATTTAAATTTCAATCCATACATACTATTTAGCAATGTAGAAGTAGGTTATTTGGAGAGAACTGAAGAATTGAGGCTAACTTCTCATGGGCAGGGATCCGGAATGGGGGGGAGGCGTGTGACTGGGGCGTGCCTTTCTTTTCTCAAAGTATATAACTTTTAGACATATTAAATTTTTGAAGAGCCCTATGCTGGTATTACTCTGACGATTTTCATTTAAAAATGAAATGGCTGGGGACACCTGGGGAGCTCAGTCAGTTGAGCGTCTGACTTCGGCTCAGGTCATGATCTCATGGTTCATGAGTTCGAGCCCTGCGTCAGGCTCTGTGCTGACAGCTCAGAGCCTGAAGCCTGTCTTCGGATTCTGTGTCTGCTTGTTTCTTTGACCCTCCCCTGCTCACGCTGTCTCTCTCTCTCTCTCAAAAATAAATAAAACATTTAAAAATAAATAAATAAAAATGAAATAGCTGAGTTACATTATCTGTTTTACATGTTTAGGCTTCTATAGTTAATTTTCTTGGAGTTGGTGCTATAGTTCAAATCTCAGGATTTGGTGAGACTCGGGGCAACATAAAACCCCTAATGGGTTAAGTAGGGAAAAGAGTAAAAAGAGTAAAAAGACATTTAGTTGTAGGTGGCCTAGGCTCAATGATAATATTGAGGGACCGGTGTTCTTCTCTCTTCCTTCTCTGTTTCCCCTGGGTGTGGCTTTCCTCCTCAATATGACTGTCTTCAGGGGCACCTGGGGGGCTCAGTCTGTTAGGCGTCCAGCTTCCACTCAGGTCATGATCTCATAATTCATGGGTTTGAGCCCTGTGTTGGGCTTTGTGCTGGCAGCTCGGAGCCTGGAGCTGCTTCGAATTCTGTGTCTCCCTCTCTCTGTGCCCCTCCCCCACCTCATGAACTCTGTCTCTCTCTCAAAAATGAATAAATATTAAAACGTTAAAAAAATATGGCTGCCTGGAGACATGAATATATGCCCCTCAGAGGAAGAAGATGAAAGAAAAGGACAAAAGTCAAAGAGCTTCTCCTGATGAGGCTTTTCTGTTTTATTTAGAGGGGAAGGCCCTTCCAGCGACTTCCACCCATATCCCATCACCCAGCACTGTGTCCCAAGGCCATGTGTAGCTGCAAGGGAGTCTATGAAATAGAACACCCTACCTTCCAGCTTACATGGTAGACGAAGTCACCAGAGAAGGGGTTCAAATGGTTGCTATGTGAACCACAGGGGCAGATCCAGGTTTTGTAGACTCGTCTGTTACACTGGGCGTCCTCAGTGGAAAAGAAGAGGGAATTACGAATACAAAATTAGGGGGGCTCCTTCCATAGGTTTGGCCATGACAGAGAATGGATCTCATCATTATCTTCAAGGTAATGCTGCCTCACTGCATAGTCTGGAAAATACTGCAGGGGGCTGTGCTGGCAGAGAGAATCGTTGCTACATCCAAGGCCAAAATGCTACAAAAAATCCTCTAAAACCAAAGTGGAGGATTACAAAGTCTCCCTGCGTGTTTTTGAGTAAATATGTCCTAAAATAGATGTTTATATAACAATTTTCTTTTATGCTTCAGGAACCTTTTTTCTCATCTATTGTATTCATTTGTTGTACTTAAGGAAACTTTGGGATTTCATCAAAGAATTTGCAAACTTAAAGGAAACAGACAATAACCCTCAAGGGACTGGAAAAACAACTGATGGAAATCCACAGCCACCATGTACGTAGCGTGAGTGTCTGCAGATGTACACATTAATGAAGATACATCTCATTTTGTCAGTTTCTTTTCAGTTTTAAGTTCTAATAAAAATTAATGTACTATATGTATCCTACTCAAGATATGGGAATAAATACACGTATGCATGCGATTAGTTTTACTTTGTGTACATATTCATAACAATAGTTCTAAGAGTATTTTCTGCTTTCGTTCAATAATTTTCTCCAAGGAAAAATACTTTCACTTATTTGATAGGAATAAGAAATTCAGCACTGTTGGGGCGCCTGGGTGGCTTAGTTGGTTAAGCGTCCGACTTTCGCTTAGGTCATGATCTCACGGTCCGTGGGTTCGAGCCCCACATCGGGCTCTGTGCTGACTGCCAGCTCAGAGCCTGGAGCCTGCTTTCAGAGTCTGTGACTCCCTCTCTCTCTGACCCTCCCCTGCTCACGCTATCTCTCTCTCTCTCCTAGAAACAAAACAAAACAAAACAAAACAAAAAAACAAAAAAAAAGAAATTCAGCACTGCTACAGTACAGATCAAATATTTGCCAATGCGAGTTTATATATATACATTTAATAAAACATAGTAATCCTATAATTAACATTCACTTAATTGAATCATCCTTACTGATTGTAAGTGTTGCAGTGCTCTGAAACATTCTCACACTGGCATGGCTTTGAACCACACACATCTTAACTGATTGTGATCTTCATGATCCATTGTGACTTGGATTTTTTTTTGACCCCCACTTTGCCTGTCATACAGCCTGAACACTTAGAGTTAATTAATATAAGTCCACTTTTTTTAAAAAAATGTTTGTTTAATGTTTATTTATTTTGAGAGATCAGCATGAGTGGGGGAGGGGCAGAGAGAGACCAAGACACAGAATCTGAAGCAGGCTCCAGGCTCTGAGCTGTCAGCACAGAGCCTGATGTGGGGCTCGAACCCACGAACTGTGAGATCATGACCTGAGCTGAAGTTGGATGCTCAACTGACTGAGCCACCCAGGGGCCCAATAGAAGCCCCATTTCTTTGGGCAACCGTGTACAAGGATGTTATGAAAATCAGCGTAAGGGTGAAGTTACAGGAGGGATTTGATCCTAACTTGGAAGAGCAGAGTTTGAGGTCAGAGAGAGAGAAAGAACAAAAGATGAGCAGGGTTTGCTTTCTATGGACCAGGAGGTCAAAGTCAGGGTGGTGTGCTCACCACAGCTCTGTTTCAATTCATTAGCTCTTCCTGGGGCGTGATCCATTCTGGTTTTAGAGGCAAAATCATTGCCGCTGACACTGCAAATGTTTATCACATGCAAAGATAAACTGGACTTTACTAATGTTTTTGAATTCCCTATGTTCAAGTTGCCTTCTATATTGGTTATATGTGTTCACTGGAACCTTATTAAGTAGGCATCCTATTTCCCATTATATGGACTGGTGAATCGATTTGTTTAAACTACACAGTAAAAAATTGAGCTGGGATCCAACCCAGGTTTGGTGTATTCAATTCCTAAACTCTTACCACTGCGTCCTGCTGTGCCTCTTATATTTATCACGAGCCTACATATAAGGAAACAGTCATGGTCAGTGACAGATAAACCACCAGAACTAAGAAGTAGCAGACCGACTAGCAAAGCTTAATTTACTTGCCAAGAAAAGGAGAGCCATTCACTCAAGACATCAGATTCAGGGATGATCCGATGACGAAGTAGAAAAGCTGGATATAGAGCCAAGGGGGGTGAGCTGTTCCATTTAAGAGGACTGTAGACATTGAGGACTGAGCGGATTTGTTTGGGAGGGGAAGCGGGTGCCAGTCTTTATTCTGGCCGTCACAAGAGCACTGCTTTTGAAGAGCTATGACATCTATTGTAATAAAACCTTGTCAAGACCAAACTCTTATCGCAGGCACTTTGCTATGTGTATCCTTTGGATTGGCAAATTTTTCATTTAAAAGGAATATAAGCAAAAAAGTAAAATAAAATAAATAAAAGCAATGTAAGTTATCCTACCATTCATTCATTTATACAAGTGACGTTCATTAGATAACAGTACAGGTATATTTCAGACGGTTTGCTAGTTGTTGGAAATGAGGAAATGAAGACATGGTCCCCAGTCCCTATGGAGTTCACGGTTTGTGGGCAGACTTGTAAAAAGAATACCAACAATGAAAAAGAAAGCCTGGTAAGCTAGATGCATGCCAGGACATGGGGAGGCACACTCTTACCCACTGCGGGGCAAGTGTGAATCGACACGAACAGCGTGAGATATAATTTGGCACCAAGCTCGCCGAGTACCTGTGTGGTCCCAGCGTCTTGCGGCCCTCCTTGCGTGGGGGCCACATAACCTGTTTGGGCCAACGTGGGATGGCTGTGATAACATATGCCAAGAAAGGTGAACTCTGGGAAAGATCGGGTATTTGTAAAAAGAAACAAAGGGAATATTAGAGAATCAGAAATGTGGCTTCTCCGTGTGGGAAAATCTGACTGCTTTGAATTCACAGATTTAAGAGATGAGATTTTTAAAGATCTAAGACCTGATTTTATGTCTGAAAGTAAAGAACGAATTACAGGTGTGGCCTTTCCACCAAAGCCTCTTAGCCTCTGGGCTGTGGAAGGGAGAGTTAGGGATGGGCCATGAGGATGGGAAAGTAAACAGATCTGAGAGCGACTCTAAGCAAATCATGGGCTCACCGAACAGACTGGAAGCAAATAGATTTGATGTGTACTGAGTTTTTGAGGGAGTTTTACTATTAAAGGCAACCAGGAACCCAAGGTAAGTAAGTCCATTGCTGCTCAAAAGCTTTATCAGCCCCGGGTCCCCTGAACATCCATGAAGAGGAACAGGAAGGGAGCTGAGGAAACCGTATGTCCCCTAAGAGACCGTGTTCCCCAAAGGCCACTTCACACGTGCCCGAGGGGGACACGGACGGCCAAACCAGTGACAAGGATGTTGAACGAGAGCTCCGTCCTGATGCGGTCAGGACTTCACTCTGCTCCTTGGTAGGGGAGCCTTACAAAACCTTCTCTGCAGGGCTACAGACCAAGGACTTCTTACCCTTTGTGTGAATATCCATTTGTCAATTTACTGCAATTATCCTGGTTCTCAACTGATGGAGAAAGCACTGTGTCACCCTCAGGGACCTTGGACTTTGAGCTGGATGTAATGACTGGGTGGGGTCTGTCTCCTTGAGAGAGGATGGAGCTGTGTTTTATGCAAAGAAATAAGTGAGCAAAGAGATCGTGCTAATCCATGTGTAGACTATGAGAGAGAGATTTATTGTAGAAGTTGTGAAGACTTGTATTCTAGGTGGTGAGGCTGCTGGGACACTGGGTCCTCTGTGAACCCAGTTCTTACACAGAGCCCGCCATTTTGGATACACAGCATGATCACCACAGAAGCTTTACGCAGTCAGGCAGTGGATGTTAGGGTCAACTTGTTATTGCAGCTTAACCTAGTCTATCTTGATTTACCCTTGACTTACTGTGTTTACTCTTAAGTGTCCCAAGGAGATTGTTCTTTCTCTCTCATTCTTTCTTGTTCTCCATCTGTCCTGTCTATCTGTCAATCATCTATCTATCCATCTATCTATTTATCAATCTATCTCTATCTCTGCCTATCTATCGTCTATCATCTATCTATCTCTATCTCTGCCTATCATCTATCTATCATCTGTTTATCTATCTATCAATCATCTTCTATATATCTATATTTATCTATTGATGTTCACTGAATAACTCTGATACTGTAAAGTAGAAGCAGTCCCACAGTTTCTGAGTCTGCTAGTAATGGTCCCGGTGGTCAAGTCTTTAAGTCCAGCACTATAAAGCAGATAAAAGAAGTACAGCTAAATATGTCAACATGGCTAAATATTAAAAAAAAAAAATGTTGGTTGAAAAAAGCAAGTTTTAGGAGAGGATATACATGGGAGCATTATTAATATAATTCTAAAATTAAAACACACATATAATTAAACATTCATTGGTATGAAGTTCACTAACTCTAGGATGTTAACTGTACAGAAGAGAGGAGGGAGAAGAAAGAAGGCTCAGGCTGGCTTTACTATTTTAGCCATATCTGTAGTGTTTTATTTCTTTTAAAAACATATGAAGCAAATATTCTAAGATATTAATGTAGTTTAATATTGCAAGTGGATTCATAAGTGTTAGTTATATTATTTTCTATAAATTGCTACACAATAACTGTTATGCTGACACTTATTAAGCACTTATCATATCGTAGACACTATTCTATACATTTTACCCGTGTCCATTTAATTCTCATGTGATCCTCTGAGGTAGTTTACAGTTATTATTCTTATTTTATAGATCAGGAAATTACTTATTTAAACTTTTTAAATTTTAAGAGTTACATTTAATCACAATGTAATATATTTTGTAAAGTAATGACTGCGGTAATTTATCATGGGGCTGTGGTGTGAATCTCTGTAAATGGTATAGGGAAAGGACAAAGAGGAGCTCACAGATCCCGTTAATACTGTCCATGGGGGAGAAGGGACAGAAGAGTCAAATCAACCTTGTGAGTTCTTCCTTACCGTGAGGTTCCCATGAGGGGAGCGGCGATTATGGGCAGCAGGAGCCGTGTGAGTGAAAGAGCAAGTAGGTAGGCACTGGTGCTGGTGATGGAGATGGTGGTGGTGGTGTGGGGTGCGTGGGTCCCTGTGCGCGTGTGTGCGTGTGTGTGTGTGCGCGTGTGTGTCTTCTGATGTCACTGACTGGTGGTGCTAGAAAATGAAAGGATGGAGTCAAATAAGGTAGCTCATTGAAGGTCTTTAAGCAGTAAATGGATCAAATTTAATATTTACAAATCACTTGAGCAGGATTGTTAAAAAACGTATTGTAGGAGGCAGGACTAGAGAGAAGGGTGCCCGGAGGGGACGGCGGTGCAAGTCCAGGCTGAGTCGGTGTGAGGCTGGGTGGGGGACGAAGGGGTGCGGCGTTCCGGGTTGCCTCCCAGGCCTCTGGCTTGGATGACAACCCACGTGGTGCTGCCATTCACAGAGAGAATACAGAGTAAAGACTAGTTCATTTGGGGACAGACGGAGGCTTACAGGCCCCAGGGAATTCCGTCCATCGGGAGACGTCGGGTGGAGCTGAGTCTGTGGACGGGGTGCTGGGAAGAGACGGACACTGGGGAGTCAGCAGCAGCGGTGGAAGCAGAAACCAGAGGGTGAGGGGAACCCCATGGAGGGTCTCCAGAGGGAGGGGGAGGTGAACGGGGCCGGAGCCCGGAGCCTGGAGCCCCGAGGGCGGGTCAGGACAGAAGCAGAGGACTGGCCGAGAGGCAGACAGGGCTCCCACGCCGGCTGTACGGCTGTACGGAGAGCAGGTGCGGCTGGGCTCGGGTTGAAGGCGGCCCACACGGAGCGTACTTGGGAGCTGAGGGTTTACACCCGCGAGTTCTGATTGTGAGCCTGGAGGTGCTCACTCTGGGCTGCCCTCCGCGCCTCCGAGACTTTCCTGGGTTCCGACTTGAGAGCAGTTTGCAAGAGCTCCCTCTCCTGCCTCGAGCCCAGAGGTCTGGCTGCCCGGCTCTGTGTGTCAAGTTTGAGCAGCTGGCTTCCTCCCGTTACTGTAAATGTCCCCGCATCTACTGACGAGGGGAATGTTCAACTGTGAATGTTTGTGGGCCCTGCCCCTCGGCTCCCAGGGAAGCTGGACTTTGACCAAGGTCAGAATCACTTAACCAAACTTCAAAGCGCTTCTGCCCGGAGCATGCATCATCCATCCGCTTCATCCATCCGCTTCGTTAGCAAGTGGCCTAAAAGAAACGTTTCAAACTAAAGATATGAGTTAAAAATCTCAAATTCCCATGCTGGGAAGCCTGCACCCTTGCACATACTGAAAGCTTAGATACAGTCTGCAACTTTCTGGAATGTCCTTCCCCTTGATGATTTCTAACTCTTGATGTAACAAAAATATACACAATCCTGTCTCACCGGTTCCTTCACACCCTTTTTTGTGAGGATTGTGTAATTCGGGCCAGTGTCTCCACTTGGGCTCAAATAAAACCCTCCTCCTTTAAAAAAAATTCTAAAAGGTTTCTTCTTCATTTAGCCTTGACACTGTGACCAACCCAGGAGGTCTCTGCTCGGTCAGGGCGGGGGGCGGGGGAGGGGAGGCGCTGTGCAGGGCGAGACCTTCACCGTTGTTACTCTGTCTCTAAGGGCTTTGTTTTTCCCTCCGGTTTTAATGAGCCATACATTTGACATCTAACATTCTGTCACTTTAAAGTGTACAAGGTGTTGACTACGTACATTTATATACTGGGAAATGGTCACCACCGTAGAGTCCAGCTACCGAGTGTAATCACATCACAGAATGACCGTTGTTTTGTGGAGAGAACACTTAGGATTTACCTGCAACCCCTTTGAAGTACATCATATAGTATTATTAGCTGTAATCACCGTATTGCACATTATACCCAGAGCTTATTCATCTTATAGCTACGCATTTGCACCCTTGACCCACATCTCCCCTTTTCCTTCACCCCAACCCCACCCTGGTAGCCATGACTCTAGTCTCTGTATGACTTGACCTTTTCTAGATTCTACACATAAGTGAGGTCGTAAAGAATTTGTCTTTCTCTGTCTGACTTATTTTACTTAGCATAACACCCTCAAGTTCATCCATCTTGTCCCAAATGGCAAGATTCCCTTCTTCCTTATGGCTGAAGAGTAGTCCATTATATAGAATAGAAAAAAATATATATATACATCCAAATGGATACATATATACGTATCTATGGAACATAAAGAAATATGTGTATATGTATATGTTAGATGTTTACATATGATGTACATATTATATAAATATATATTATATATGTTATATACATTTATAATGGAGTATATAAAGATGTGACATATAAAAATTGTGTATTTATATATTATATATAATATACATGTATCTCTATTCATCATTCATTCCGCTCATTTGTTGATTGACAGTTTGTTTCCGCATCTTGACTATGCGAATAACGTTTCAGTGAGCATGGGTGTGCGGCTATCTCTGACATATTCATTTCAGTTTTTTGGGGATTCATACCCAGAAGTGGAATTTCTGGGGCATACGGTAGGTCTACTGTTTTCTAAAGCGGTTGTACCAATCGACTACATTCCCACCAACAGTTCATAAGGGTTCCCCTTTTTTCCACTTCTCGGCCAAAGCTTATTAGGTCTTTGTTTCAACCTGAGGTACTGTTGACGTACGATGTTATATTAGTTTCCGGTGTGCCGCATGGGGACTGGACAGTTCGGTACTTTCCCCAGCGCTCACCCCAGCAGGCTAGCCACTGTGCAATGTTGTTAGGACAGGATTGACTCGTTGCCCCCTGCTGTGCTTTCTGTCTCTATCACTTATGTATTTTACAGCTAGAAGTTTGTACTTAACCCCCTCCCCTATTGCGCTCACGGCCCCCACCTCGTTTCCTTCTTGCAGCCACCAGTTCTCTACATTTATGAGTCTTTTTCTGAGTTTTCATCTGCTTGTTTTGTTTTTCAGATTTCACATGTAAGTGCAAGCATATGGTATAGAAAACAAAAACAGGAATCCAAGAAATATACACGCACTCTTAGGTCTATTGCAGCATTCAGAGCTCTGCCCGTTTTTAAATTGGGTTGTTTGTTATGTTGCTGTTGAGTGAAATGCGTTCTTCACGTGTTTTGGATATAACCCTTATCTGATACATCATTTGCAGATATTTTCTCTCATTCAGTAGGTTTCTTTTGCTGTGCAGAAGCTTCTGAGTTTGACCGCATCCCATTTATTAATTTTTACTTTTGTGGTTTATGCTTTTGATGTCTTAGCCAATAAAAATCCCTGCCAAGACGAATGTTAAGTTTCTTTTCCCCCGTTTTCTTCTGGGGGGTTTATAGTGCTCGGTCATTAAGTCTTTAATCCATTTTGAGTTAACTTTTCATGAGTTATGTAAGACAGGTGTCCAGTTTCTTTCTTCTGCACGTGGTTATCCATCTCCCCGACACCGTTTATTGAAGACACTGTCCTTTATCCATGGAATCTTCTGGGCTCCCTTGTCAAATAGGCGTTGACTGTATATATGGAGGTTTATTTCTGGGGACTTGATTTTTTCCCCTTGGCCCATATGTCTATTTTGATGCCAGCATCATACTGTTTACTTACAGCTTTGTAGTCGCTAAAGGAAGTTTTCAACTTTTCATGTTGGTGGACGCTGCTCCCGGGCTCCCAGGGAAGCTGTACTTTAACATTTTCCAAAGTCAGGATGACTTGGCAAAACCTCAAAGCATGAGCTCTATTTCTGCCCCAAGCACACATGATGCATCTTCTTTGTTAAAGAAAATAACCAAAAAGGAGCGTTCTGAACACAAAAGATAAGAAAAAGGAAGAAACTTTCCTGGTTCTCATAAGATTAAAGTCATACAGCCCTGAATCTACTAGAAGGTTAAGATAAGGTCTGCGACTTTCTGAAACGTCCTTTGTTTTGATCTGTAACTTTCCAATGTAAAAAAAGGTACATAACCCTACCCCAGACGTTCCTTTCCCAGAGTGCTCTCTTCTCTGTGAAGATTCTGTATCCCGGGCAGCTGGGCTCAGATAAAACTCTGTTTGTTTTAGAAATTCTAGAAGTTTTGTTTATTTTACGTTAACATCGTGTGACTTGAAATCAGAAAAGTGTGATGGCCCCAGCTTTGTTCTTTCTCAGGATTGCTGTGGCTATTCGGAGTTTTTCGTGGTTCTCCAGAAATTTTGGGATTGCTTTTCTATTTCTGTGAAAAATGTCATTAGAATTGTCATGGGGGTTACGTTGAGTATATGGATGGTTTTGAGCAGTCTGGTAATTTAAAATTTTTGAAGTTTATTTATTTTGAGAGAGACAGAATGTGTATGCACACGGGGGAAGAGCACAGAGAGGAGAGAGTGAGAATGCCAAGCAGGCCCCACACCATTAGCACGGGGCCTGCCGTGGGGCTCGATCCCACGAACAGTGAGATCATGACTTGAGCCGAAATCAAGAATCAGATGCTTAACTGACTGGCCCCTCCAGGTGCCCCAGATTTTTATTCAGGCTTTTAAAAATATTTATTTTCTCTGCTTATTAACAAGATTGAGCATCTTAAAATGACTTATCTCTTTCTTTCCCCCTTCTGTGTATGTTATGGCATGCATGTAGCAAATATTCAGGAACTAGTTGGGTTTTTTTTAATTTCTTAATGTTTTATTGTTTATTTTTGAGAGAGAGAGAGTGGGGGGGCGGGCAGAGAGAGAGAGAGGGAGACATCAGTAACTATTTTTAATTGCTTGTTGACTACCCATTTAGGTCACACCCATTTGTTTTATGGGTTTTTCATCTTACTTCTGTGCAGTTGGCACACGGAACTGTGTGTTGCATTCAGTAAACACAAAGCATTGATTTCTGTCTGGAATAAGAGCAGTTTAGACAATTGGATTCAAGGTTTTAAGTAATCATGAATCTATTTACCTGTCCCCTTAGTGCTACTTTGTTTCTTTAATTAAAACAACAAGAAAGGGGAAATCATGTTATTTGTAATTAAAAGAAAAAGTCTTATTTTTTTCCTAAGGCATTTGCCTGCTTGAGTTTGGTTATGAGGTAAGCAGTGATGTGCTAGTTTTTAATCATAATATATCAGTCTTTTTGTTCAGGTTAGTTGTTGAACGGCACTTGATTGCGTCTTTAAGTTGGGCCTGTCAGCTTGTAAGTAGCTGCCGGGTTCTGAAGGAGGAATGAGCAGGTAAACTTGCCATTAACCTCAGAGCCGAGTAGACCTTGTTGAAAGCATCTGGTGAGCCCCTCTTTCAAGAAAATCACCTTGTGACCCCATTTTACAGATGAGACTACTGAGGCCCAGCCGTGGGCGGCTAAGGGCCCAGGTGCCATAAGCGATGCTCCCTCTATAAAGACTACAGCTAGGAGCGCCGAGCACCGTGTAGGATTGCTGGATCCTTCCACTGCACCCTTGGACCTAAGGTAACACGGCGTGGTAACGACGCTAGAATTAAAATAAAATAGTTTTTTCAGAAGGTGTGATGCACGACCGGAGTCCGTGCCCTTGACCTTCTACTGGAAGCAGCAGTCATCACCCAGAGGTCAGCGCTGCGCGCGTCAGACAGGGAAAGACCGTCTCTGCCCCGGCCTGCTCTGCGCGGCCTCACTTTCTCCTAGAGCGCCTGTTCCCGGAAACACGTGCAGAGGCCGCGCGGTCGTGCCCCTCCGGGCCCCCCTGCAAGGACGCCCTCACCCTTGCCCCGTCCCTCCCCGCCCCTTCCTTGCACTTTCCCGGAACAGCCTGCCCCCTACAGAGGGGGAGGGGCTTGAATGAGGACCGGGGGCGGGGCCGGGGGTCCAGGACCGCAGACCCCCCGCGCCCCGCGCGGCCTCCGGGCCCGCCCCGTGCGGTCAGGTCCAGGTCGCACGTTTCCCTGGTGCCTGCGCTTAGGAGTAAGAGCGTCGGTTCTCTGCTAGGGAACGTGAAAAGGGGCACAGACTTCCTCACCCAGGTTCCCCTTTAGAGGCGTCTTGCTTTCCGAGGTGAACTTCTGTGTTGTTTTATGTTTTCATTGTTTGAGTGTTTATTTATTTTGCGAGAGAGAGAGACAGCGAGCAGGGGCGGGGCAGAGGGGAGGGAGAGAGAACCCCACGCGGGCTCCACCATCGGTGCGGGGCTCCATGCGGGGCGTGATCCCAGCACCCCGAGATCGCGACCTGAGCTGAAATCAGGAGTCGGACGCTTAACGGACTGAGCCACCCAGGCGCCCCTCAGCGTTGAACTTCTTTTGTTTAATGTTTATTTATTTTTGAGAGAGAGAGAGACAGGGTGAGCAGGGGAGGGCAGAGAGAGAGAGAGGGAGACACAGAGTCCGAAGCGGCTCCAGGCCCTGAGCTGACAGCACAGAGCCCGACGCGGGGCTCGAACCCACAAACCGCGAGATCATGACCTGAGCCAAAGTCAGACGCTCAACTGACTGAGCCCTTACCCCCACCCCCCGCCCCGGTGCCCCAGAGACCAGACGCCCGGAGCCCCCGTTCCCGGGCTGGCCCAGCCCCCCTCGGCCCTGGGCTTGGTATTTATTCTTCCCTGGGGGGTAAAGGGCCCAGGGAGGGAGGCCTTTGTGTCGTCCTTGCGCTTCTCAGGGAGGAGAGGTTTCCCCGGGAGCTGCCCCGCGGGGCGCTCCAGTGAGGGTGGTCCCACGACAGCCTGCGTACAGAGACCCGTTCTGCGAGGGGCTGGGGGGGCCCACGGAGGCCAGGGCGGTGACCCCCGCCTCACTTCTGCCCGCACGCCTGGGCCACGGGGCTGAGCGGACGGATCTGTTCCTGCAGACAAAGGGGGGCCGCTGGCAGAGGCCACCGGCCAGGAGCGGGGACCCGGGGGTCTCAGGGGGAAAGGGCCCGTAGGTGCTCTGGCCTCACGGTCATGCTGGGGGCTCCGGGGGGCCGGTCCCCAGCAGCCCAGGCCGGTCAAGTGCAGAGAGGGCTGCGTCTCCAGGGCAGGCCGGAGCGGGAGGGACAGGGGGTCCGAAGGGGCTGGGGGAGGCGTCGGGCCACCTGGGAAACCAGCATCTGGGGTCTCCCGCCCAGACGCGCGAGCCGGGCTGCAGCAGCAGTGGGTGCTCTGCCGGGTGGTGGCCAGGCGGCCGCGGCGCGAGCTGCCCGCCGTGCCTGTGTGTCTCCGGGTGGGACACACAGTGAGGACAACCCCTTCCTACAGTCACCTGGGGACTAAGTGCGAAAATCAGGCTGGAACCCGTCACACACTGGCTGCGGCTCACGCGAGCAGTCAGTGCGGGCTCGTGTGAGCGAGGCTCCGTCTCGCCGCCCTGAGCGCAGTCCCTTGCCCTGTGCCCTGACCCCGGCCCCCTCGTTGCCTTCCAGGCCCGCCCCTGGGCCGGCCTCGCCGGGAGCTTGCCGGGAAGGGCGTGCCAGGGCCCACCGCCAGCCCACTGAACTAGCAACTCCAGGGCCGCCCTCCAGGCCCAGCGGGGCTCGGCATCAGGCAGAGGGGACCTGGGGGTGGGGGCGGGGGTGAGGTTTGGAATGTGGCTGGACTGTTGAGGCACCTTCTCTGTGCGTGGTGAGAGGGGCGCTAGGGTGACATGGGACGCGGGAACGAGCCAAGCATCCCTGATGGACCCGAACTTAGGGGGCAGAGAGAGTCCCCCCCAGTCCTGGAAGCCCTGGGAAGTGGTGGGAGGAGGGGCGGGTGCGTCCACACAGGAGGGCAGGTGAGACTGTGATCCCAGCACTCTTACGCAGCGCAGGAGGTACTAGGAACTAGGTGGGAACGACACCGGACAGTGGTGTTCCTGGTAGACAGTGTGGCAATAGATTCGGTCATGACATCGTCTCGCTTGCTGGCTGCTCTGTGTTTCGTTTTGGAAATGAAGGAGTGGGGCTGAGGTTAGGTGCCCCCACCCCCCGCCCCCGCCATTACATAGTCCCTGTGCATGAACACCGCCTGTGTGCCAGCGGGAGAAGAAGGCAGGATGTATTTTCTAAGGAATTAAATGTATTTTCTATTTACACTAGGGCCAAGTTATATAAAATGCCAACTCCAATTATATGTATAAATATTGTAAGTATCGCAAGGGCCTGTTTTCTGGACATTTTTAGCTCATTAAAGAAATATCGCTTTTCTTGGGCTACCTGGGTGATTCATTTGGTTAGATGTTCAACTCTTGAGTTCAGCTCAGGTCATGATCTCATGGCTCGTGGGATCAGGCCCCAGGTGAGGCTCTGTGCTGACAGCAAGGAGCCTGGGGCTGCTGTGGATTCTGTGTCTCTGTCTGTGCTCCTCTCCTCTTGTGGTCTCTCTCTCTCTCAAAAATAAATAAAGATTAAAAATATAAATAAATAAATAAATAAGTAAGTAAGTAAGTAAGTAAATAAATAAATAAATAAATAAATAAATAAAAGAAGCGAACAAGCACTTACAATGATCCTCATTTCTGTTGCGACTTTACTTAGCTTTTATGAGAATTTGTGTATTTCTTTTTTTTTTTCCTAAATTTTTTAATTTATTTATTTCTAGGAGCGAGAGAGAGAGACAGCATGAGCAGGGGAGAGTCAGAGAGAGAGGGAGATACAGACTCTGAAATAGGCTCCAGGCTCTGAGCTGGCAGTCAGCACAGAGCCTGACGCGGGGCTCGAACCCACGAACCGCGAGATCATGACCTAAACGAAAGTCAGACACTTAACCAACTAAGCCACCCAGGCTCCCCGAGAATTTGTGTATTCTTTAAAGGATAAACTCCTTTCAAGGGATAGCAAGCAACTTAAATTAGTTTCATTTAAAAAGAGGACCTTGTATTGGTGTTGTGTAGGTAAATCCAGGCATGTGTCTGGCCCCAGACTGGTGACAGGGGTCGGTGGTGGGTGGCAGCTTTGGGGGATGGTTGGGAATCCATGCGCTCTGGTGATGTTCTCTTTATAGATCCTCAAGATTATTCCCCAGGCTTCCCCTGTATCTCCATAGTATTCTTTGCATTAAAATAAGTGATTTAAAATCCTAAGGGCAGGGACAGTCTATTTACATTTATAAACAGTTATTTTTTATAGACTTTATGTTTTAGAGTGGCTTTAGATTACAGCAAACTTGATCAGAAAGTACAGAGATTTCCCATGTCATCTCTGCCCCGACAAGCGTATAACGACATATCACCATTTAAAAGAAATTTTTATATAGTTTATTTATTTTTGAGACAGAGCACGAATGGGGGAGGGACAGAGAGAGAAGAGGAGACACAGAATCTGAAGCAGCTCCAGGCTCTGAGCTGTCAGCACAGAACCTGACGTGAGGCTTGAACCCATGAACTGCGAGATTATGAACTGAGTGAAAGTCGGACACTTAACCAACTGATCCCTCCCTGATAGGTCACCATTTTAACATCATACAGAGTCGACTCACTGCTCTAAAAACCTGTGCTCTGCATGTTCATACCTCCCTCACCCACTTCTGGCAACCGCTGATATTTCCACTGTCTCCATAGTTTTTGCCTTTTGCAAAATGTTACTGTAGGCAGCCTTTTCAGATTTGCTTCTTTCACTGAGCTATATGCATTTATGTTTCCTCTATGTCTTCTCTTGGACTGACAGGTCACTTCTGTTCAGTGCTGAATAATATTCTGTTGTTTGGAGTGACCACCGTCTCTAGATCCACTCACCTGCTGAAGGGCATGTTGGGTTTGGCAGTTATGAACAAAGTTGCTATCAACCTGCTGTAATACGCAGGGTTTTGAGTGGACATAAGTATTCAACTACTTTGGGTTAATACTAAGGAGTATTGCTGCATCATTTGGTAAGAGCGTATTTCATTTTGCAAAGAGCTACAAGACTACCTTCCAAGCAGCTGCACCACTCGGCATGGCCACCAGCCATGATGGGGGTTCCCGGGGCTCCACAGCCTCACCGGCATCTGGTGTTCCCAGCGTGACCCATCTGGACTTCGGTCATCCCAAGAGGTGTGAAACGGCACCTCATTGTTCTAATCTGCATTTCCCTGATGGCACCTGATGTACATGCTCTTTGCCATCCGTACGTCGTCTTTGGTGAGGTGTGAGTTTCGATCTGCCCTTTTTTTAATCGGGTTGTTCATTTCCTCATTGTTGAGTTTTAGGAGTTATTTGCATATTTTGGACAACAGTCCTGCATCAGATGTGCCTTTTGCAAACTCATGTCTCAGTCAGTGGCGTGACTGCTCATTCTTGGGACAGTAATTCACTTTTAACATAAAATTAAACTATCATGACAATCTTTGAAAAGTGGAGTAAGCAACTAACAGAATTTTCACTGACTTTTATATTCCCCTAGTTTAGAAATGAGGACGTTGAGCTTTTCTGGAGGGAGAAGGGTAAATAAAGCTTCAGGATATATATAATTTTCTGAGAGTATGTGTTTTGCCATTATAAAAGTAATAATGACCCCTCTTAGAAATTTTGGGAAACACTCAACAATGTAAAAAAGTAGAAAAGTGTCTAGAATTCCGTACACTTCGGGGCTATTGATGTTCATGCATTGGTATGTTTACTTATTTCTGCCAATGTTTTTTTAAAATTATTTTTATAGGTTTTTTTTACACATTATTTACAAAAACCAATTTTCTTGCCCCTTTCACTGAAATAATTGTTTAATGTCTTCCCATGCTACCTCTGTTCCACAATAGGCAACTTTTTAGCACCATTTATTAGATAATCCTTTCATAAGAAAAAAATAGCTTTTCATAACGCTACATGCACACATATGAAATAGAAATACAGGTGTGATCAGACCAGATGATTCTAAACTTCCCTTCCAAGTCTACATGCCTGTACATTGTAAATCCAGGCCCTAATTTACAGATTAAGAACGAAAAAGCCATTAGATGAAGGGATTTGTCCAAGATTCCGCAGCAAGTAGAGGGGATAATTAGAAGTAAGACCGAGATCACTTCATCTTTCAGACCAAGCTTTCAGTGCACTCAGTCTCTAAGAAGGAAATGTACCAAGCGGTATTTTCTAAAAATAGCTCACTTTCTTTTTTGAGCATCTTGTGGGGGTTGTGCATATATAGACAGAGTGAAGCCTGGGTCCGGATCCTGAGGTATTCTCTCATCTCTGTGATGTGGGAAACATAAAAAGAACAGGAGAAATGGGCGGTGGAGGGAATTGGGAAAATGTTCAAGGGTAAGGCATTAATAGTAGCAGAGCAGATGTGTCTCAATACCAAAATATTTCTAGGTGATGTTTAAAATGGAACGGAATCTCAGAAGGGTACTATGCCTTTAATAATGTTTTATCACAAAGGGTAACTTGCCGCAGGGTCAAATGTACCCAATTCTATGTATTTCTATTAAAGAATTGTGAAAGATATTCATGGACATATATAATACTAATAAAAGACATTGACCAAATTAACAGAATGAGTGAAACAGCAATAACTTTAATCAGACACCATTGCCTTTTTCGGGGAACTATTTTTATAGTCTTAATTAACTTGAACTTGCAATTAACGAGCACATTGTTATGGTTGGTTAGTGAGCACACTTAAGCTTATTTAGAATATACCTTTATCGTCAGAATGCTGAATATCTGAACTTGGATTTGGTCCCATATTCTACTTTGCTTTAGATTCATTCGTAAACGTAACAATAAATTCTAAAGAGGAAGATTTTGGCAAGACGAAACTATAATTTTTCATAGTCTCCATTTATTGTTATTGTACAGACCAGATCTAAAATTGCTACTTTATCATCTGAGTTTGCTCAGCTTTACAGCTCCATTCAGCCTTCGGGTTATTATATTTAAATGAGTATTATGTTTTATGTTCAAGTATGTATAAATCTCTTGGATCTAATTCTTACAAATGTGAATTACTGGGGCGCCTGGGTGGCTCAGATGGTTAAGCATCCAATTCTTGATTTGGGTTCAGGTCATGATCTCATGGTTCGTGGGTTCGAGCCCTGGGTGGGGCTCTGCTGTCAGCGCAGAGCTCACTTGGGATTCTGTCTCCCTCTCTCTCTGCCCCTTCCCTACTCCTGCTCTCTCTCTCTCTCTCTCTCTCTGACCCTCCCCACCAAAAAATAAATTAAAAAACTGTGAGTGACCTCAAGAACTATTGAAGCTGCCCCACGGACATGCCATTTCTCTATGCTTTCTGCTTGCAAAGTTTTGTGGGGTTTTTTTGTTTTTTGTTTTTTTTATTTATTTCTAGGAGAGAGAGAGACAGCGTGAGCAGGGGAGGGTCAGAGAGAGAGGGAGTCACAGACTGAAACAGGCTCCAGGCTCTGAGCTGGCAGTCAGCACAGAGCCCGACGCGGGGCTCGAACCCACGAACCGCGAGATCATGACCTAAGCGAAAGTCGGACGCTTAACCGACTAAGCCACCCAGGCGCCCCTCTGCTTGCAAAGTTTAATAGAAGTTACCAGATTCTGCTCTCTGGTGCATTGTCGACTTGCTCTCGCCTCTTTCTTGCCGGGAACAATGAGCCAGGGCCCTCTGAGTTTGCATGCTCTAAGGATGGGGCCTGTCCTGAGCGGACAGCAGTCACTGGGAAACAGCACTGCCTCTCAGGGCGGGGAGATAATTATTGGTGTTTGGGGCCTCACAGAACCAGCCTCCAAGACTCACTACTTCCTGTCCGCCTTGTCCAACAACTTCCTGTGGCTAAAGCTCCAGCACGTTCTCCGTCTAAGACTCTCCTCTTACTATGGGGCGACACAGGGTATGTTGGTAACTTCCGTGCCCACTTAACTTGGGGTGAATTCCACGTCTCTGGAGACAGCCTTCGCTGACTCTGCAGTAACCTTGCTCCGTTGATCACGCTCTCTGCCCGTTATCTTCAGTCTTGCCTTTTTTCTGGCTCCTTCCCCTTCACTTGTGAACCCGCCCAAGTGATCCACGTTACAAACAAGCATACGACACAAGGGGGAAACACCCCACCTCCCTTGATTGCCTTCCTCTCCTGAGTTGGTTGTCTCTCCAGCATCCAGTCTCCACTCTGTCTTCCAGAAGAGTCTATGGTTTTCAAATTGATTTCCACTTTTAAGTTTTAATTTTTTCTGAAAGCCCCCCTCTCCTGCATGGTAGGCCCTGGGAATGCAGCAGACCTGACCTTCCTTCCAGCTTCAAGAGCAGATCCCAAATTCCTCTAAGTCAATGTTGTGTGTAGGTTAGACTCATGCATGGGGGTGGGAGCATTAAAAACAAAACAAAACCGGGTGCCTGAGCCTCAGGCCAACCAATTAAATCAGAGGGCAGTGGGGCTTGGGCATTAGACATTCGAGTAAGTTCCCAAGTTGTTCTTGGGGCCGCTGGTGTTTGGTTAGGAACTCAGGACTCGGTGGTCAGAGCGTCCCCCAGGGAGGGTAGGAGCTGGACGAAAATGGGTCCGTTTGGATGAAAGGAGTGAAGTTCTCGTGCAGATGGGATGTTCCTGCAGCCTCTGGGGGCCCACGGGGACAGGACCCTGGGCCCTGAGAAACCCAGCGGACAGCGCCTGGGCACAGGGAAGAGTCATCGTGGCAGGAAGCTGCCCTGCACCGCTCTGTACACCTCTGCCCTGCGGACTCCCCTCCACCTGCGGAGGGACCGGGGCCTGAGTTGTCTGATGCGCGGCGCCAGCTTCGTTTTGCAGCTTCCCTCCTAGCCTGCAAACACCCCTGGGGAAGGAGCGTCGTGTCACCAGCGGCCGCCTGCCTCCCTTCTGGTCACAGGCACTGTCATCACCCCTCCGCCAGGCGCCTGGCCGCCACCATCCTCGCTAACGTGGATGAGCCTTCCTGTTTAGCAACGTGTCCCTCCTATGTCACCACCCCCTTCGCACACACACCCTGCCCCGGGCCTCCCCACCATGACACTGCCTGCAGTTGGGGGAAGGTTTCCCGGCCTTCGATCCGGCCACCCTGAGTAGGATTCAGCGCTGACACCAGATGTTCACCTTGTCCCGGGAGCTGGCCTTTGCTGTCCCCGAGTGGTCTCGCAGCCCCTCCTGTGCATATATCATCACAGATATGGTAGTTTTCGTTTTTTAATTTATTTTGAGAGAGAGAGAGAATAGGTATGAGTAGGGAAGGTGGAGAGAGAGAGAGAGAGAGAGAGAGAGAATCCCAAGCAGACTACTCTGCACCCATCCTGGGGCTTGAACTCACAAACCCTGGGAAAATGACCTGAGCCAAAACCAAGAGCCAGACGCTCAACTGACTGAGCCACCCAGCTGCCCCTCTTTTTCTTTTTTGTAAATGTTTATTTATTTTTGAGAGAGAGAAGGGCTGGGGGAGAGGCAGAGAAGAGGAGACAGAGGATCTGAGGCAGGCTCAGAGATGTCAGGGCAGAGCTTGATGTGAGGGTCGAACTTATGAACCATGAGATCATGACCTGAGCTGAATTGTGTGCTTAACCAGGGAACCACCCAGGCAGCCCTATGGTAATTTTCTGTTTATGACTCAGTGTCCCCCAGAAAGAGGTGAATGATTCTTGAGGGAAGATGCCATAAGTCATATCAGCACCTTCAGAAACTTCATAATGCTTGATACATTAAACAAAAAAAATTTTTATCTATTTATTTTGAAAGAGAGAGAGAGAGAGTGAGCAGGGGAGGGGCAGAGACAGAGGGAGAGAGAATCTGAAGCAGGCTCCACACCTTCAACACATCGAGCCCCATGTGGGACTCGAACTCACTAACTGTGAAATCATGACCTGAGCTGAAACCAAGAGTCAGATGCTCAACCGATGTGTTGAGCCCTGCCTGATGTGTTTTAGTGACTATATGGGTTGAGCCACATCTTCCCAAAAGATGTTGGAATTCTAAGACCCAGAACCTCTGATGTGACCCTACTTGGACATGAGGTCTTTGTGGGACTTGAGATCGTATCAGAGTAGGTGGGCCCTCACCCACTGCGGCCGCTGTCCCTAGAAGACGGGAATGCAGACACAGATGCAGTGCGGAGACACCACAGAAGGTGGAGTTTGGCCACCAGCCCAGGAGCCTCCAGGAGGCGGGAGGGTGGCCTGGACCTCCCAGCTCCTTCAAGGGAGCAAAGCCCTGGTGGTGCCGGGATCCCACACTCGCAGCCCCTAGGATGGGGGGTGGGGGCAGGAGGTGTCTGCTGAGGCTCCACGCCGCCTGTGGTGCTTTGCTCGGCAACTGTAGGGGGTAGATGCAGGGTCAACTCCCGGTGTGTCTGCTGCACGATTCAGGGACAAGTGACCGGCAGGTAACCTTAACCTTGGCAATGAGCTCCACCCCCACCGCCAGGTGCACTCCCAGGGTGGGGGGAAGGGTATGCTTCACAAAGGGCTACGTCAGCAGATTCAAATCTAGACCACTCTTGCGTAGCATAAATATTGGTCGTGACCTTTTGCATTTGAATTCAGATGCCTCACTTTTAGTTAAGAAAATTATCTTTGAACCAAGTCACCTAGATTTTGTGCTGTCTACTCTTAACAGGAATGGATCTTGGACTTTTCTGAAATGCAGGCACTCTCACAAGTGATTGCTTATTTAAGATCTATTTCAAGGTAATTATTTGCTTCACTGTATTTTCCATTTCAGATCCTTTCGGTTCATTGAAAGTAATTCAAATTTTCCCTCTCTCCAGACAGTGCTTTGCTACACATTTTCCTGTACTTTCAATACCTACCGAACCCACAGTTCCTGGCAGAAATGACAAAATGTGCTAAAATTCTCTTGAGGTAGTAAAGCAAAACGGCCTCTATTGATTTTTCCAATCTCAAGGACTTCGCACACAAATAAAATTGGTTTATGCTCCTGTAAAATGGCTGAATGTGTATTAATCTAATTGTTTCAGGAACATAACTATTAGCTTATTGTTTCGTAGAGCATCACCATTCATGTTTGTAGTTAAGCCTGTGGGGTTATCTGTTTCCTTTTTCATGTGTAAGATTTAGGGCACGAGTTTTCATCCCCAACCCCCGCCCATCTCATCGTACACTTTCCAAGCTTCCTTAACATGTGCGGAACCATGACTTTGAGAGCTAAGGGGACTCTCATTGGTGTACGATCCACGAGATTTCAAGGATCCTCAAGTATGATGGGGGCTTTTTTTTTTTTTAATTTGTGTAATTAAAGTTTATTTGAGTACAAAATACTTTTTCTGTCTGAAAAATTAGCAGTAGCAGCAGTACTTTCTAGCCAAGGAGGGCAGACCTCTCCAGACTATTAAAGCCTGGTGCCTAGCGTCCCACTTCCTCTGTGGATATATACCTGTGCATGGTGGCTGGGGCCCCTTTACCAGAGTATCTTTGTCTCTCTCTCTGTCTTTTTAGGGAGAGGAAGAGGGGACCTGGGTGAAGATCTGGGATGATTTTGAGTGGGATAAACCATTGGGCTGTACCTCAAAGAAAGTCAGTCTCCCGCACACTACTCTACCGCATGTGTCCACCAAGGCACTTCTCTGCACTGTCTGCCAAGGGAATGGGGTGAAGCAGACGCGATGCAGGTGACCTCGTGGTCCCTGCTGTGTCCTGGCAGGAACGGGCAGCGACCGGAGTGGGGTGGACACCGTCGGGGCCTTGACCCCTCTGGCCTCCTTCTTTCCCCTCCTTTCGAGATGAAAGGCAGTCGTGACTCAGGAAGACTGTTGAGGGAATCCAGTCCCATGAGCCCCTGGCACTGGAGAAACCAGCAACCACAGCAGTCCCCGTCGGAGGGACTCCCACCCCCCCCCGCCCGCCCCCGTGCTGCCGGGCGGACCCCTGAGGCCTCGGATGACTGCCCAATGGAGAGCACATCGCAGGCCTGGGGGGGGGGGGCGCCTGGGACGCGGGAGACGAGGCTCGGCCCCATCCCGCCCGGGGGCCTGGACGCCGGGCCGCTACCTGCTCGGCCCGTCCTTCACTGGCTCGGGCCGCTCCCCAGTCGGCCTCGCCACGCCAGCACCCCTGCGCGAGCCAGCGGGCCCCTGGGGCCACCGAGGGACGTCAGGAGAGGAGACGGGGCCTCCCGCGTGGAAACGGCCCCCAGGCTGCGGGGACACGGGGGGTGGGCAGCGGCGGTCGGCCTGCGCGGGGAAGACGGGGCGCCCCCGAAGCAGGGCACGGACGACAGCAGGGCCACGCGGGCCCCGGGGGCGACAGTCCTTCCCGCGTGACCGGGCTTCACCGCAGGGCTGTGCCCCGCGCGTTTCTAGGAGTCGGGCGTCCGAGCGTTTTCTCCTCACCCTCGCCGGCTCTGCGTTCGCGCCAACGGTGCGGGAAACAGATTAACCCCGCGTCCGGCCGCTTCCGCCGTCAGCTGACGCCGTGATTATTCCTGAACGAAGGGCGAGGTGTTAGCATACGGACAGAGACACGCTCCCCTGTGTGCTTGGATCCGGATGTGCGTCCTCGCTGCCCTGAGAAGGAGCCTCTGGGGAAGGGGGCCTCCCGGACACGGTCCCCCGCTGCGGGCTGGAGGGGTGCGGCCCCTCACCCCGGGTGGGGGCGCCTGCTGCCTCTTCTCTGCCCTGGTGGGTCCGCCCGAAGCCATCCCAACACTATCCCGCTTTTGGTATTTTTCTCTCGCTCCCCACCACGCACCCGGAAACCCTCAAATTTCACGGGGAAAGATGACTTTCTTATTTTTATTTTTACAAATAGTTTGTTGTCAAGTTGGTTTCCATATAACATCCGGTGCTCATCCCCACAAGTGCCCTCCTCCATGCCCATCCCCCCTCCCCCCCACCCCCATCAGCTCTCAGTTTGTTCTCGGCATTCAAGAGTCTCTCATGGTTTGCCTCCCTCCCTCTCCCCCAATATTTTCCCTCTTCTTCTCACCCATGGCCCTCCGTTAAGTTCCTCCTAATCCTCCTATATGTGCAAACATATGGTATTTGTCCTTCTCTGCCTGACTTATTTCACTCAGCATAACACCCTCAAGGTCCATCCATGTTGCTACATGTGGCCAGATTTCATTCTTTCTCATTGCCATGTAGTATTCCAGAAAGATGACTTTCTTTGTGTAGATATAATTATCCCTCTAAGGAAACCTTGTTTCGGGATCTAACCAGCAGCATACATACTGCAGCTTAAGTGAATTTGTTGTTGTTGTTGTTTTAGACGTGTGTTTATTTTGTGAGAGAGAGGGAGTGGGGAGGGGCAGAGAGAAATGGAGAGAGAGGATCCCAAGCAGATCCACGCTGTCAGTGCAGATCTGAGGAAGGCTAAGGTCGTGACCTAAACTGAAATCAAGAGTCAGAGGCTCAACCTTCTGAGCCATCCAGGGGCCCTGGGAATTTCTGTTTCTAACAGTCTCTCTGGATGTTGAGATACTCTTGCTAACTTGGAGCCATGTTGAGATACTCTTGCTAACTTGGATGCGGCTAGAATGTGAAACAAGATGGCCACGTCCTGTGTGGGGGTCAAGGGCAAGCAGCCCCAATCCGTTTGCCTTGGGCACACTGATCACTTTAAATAAAAGTTACTTAAGTCCCGGCCAATAAAAGGACTGTCAGAGCCCCTTCTGTCCCCTTGAGTAAGAAAACAGGAAATAAATCACTCATGAAAAATAGCTTCCTTTTACTGAGAAATAAAAAGACATCCTTATCATCAAAGGTCAGGGCTTTCAAGCTGAGAAAGCTGTAGAAACAAACCTTGTTACTTGTTTTTTAATCTCCTCCCACGGCCCAAATCCCACTTAGCATTTCCTACTAATTACAGCTCCCAAACACCGGTTTTCCTTATCCTGTCAATTCCTCTCAAATGTATTGTCCCTTTGTCTGAAATGTATAAAAACTACTTCTCCTGGGGGTGCCTGGGTGGCTCAGTCAGTTAAACATCTGACTTCAACTCAGGTCATGATCTTACAGTTTGTGGGTTCGAGCCCTGCGTCAGGCTCTGTGCTGACAGCCCAGAGTCTGCTTCAGATTCTGCATCTCCCTCTCTCTCTCTGCCTCTCCCCTGCTCATACTTCCTCTCTCTCAAAAATAAATAAATTAAGAAAAAATTGCCTCTCCTTGTCATTTTCTTTTTCTCTTTTTAATGTTTTTTTTTTTTTAATTTATTTTGAGAGGCAGAAAGGTATCGAGAAAGAGAGAGCATGAGCAGAGGAGGGGCAGAGAGAGGGAATCCCAAGGAGACTCCAAGCTGTCAGAGTAGAGCTCTTTGTGGGACTCAAACTTGCAAACCGTGAGATCATGACCGGCGCTGCATCAACAGTCAGACGTTGATTGAGCCACCCAGGCGCCCCTCTCCTGGTCATTTTCATGATTGGGCCTCTGTGCAGATTAATGGAATTTTGGGGTTTTTTTCCCCTGTGAATCTGTCTCATGTAAATGTACTTCTTACTCTAGCTGGAAGAATTTAAAAGGTAGGGAAGGAAATTTTGTTCCTTATTCGTGACTAATAATGATGAAGTCACACAAATCACGTGTTGGGGTTTCTGGGTAGATTTCGCCTCCGTGGCAGCACCTCATTGGCTCCGATCTGCCGATGTCCATTCCTGATCGACGCCCAGCACTTGGCGATGTTTCTAGCCTGCCTGTTCATAGAAAATTTTTATCTTATTGATTTACTGCACATTCCTAAGCCTCTCTCATATTAGAAAAATAGGAATTCTTTGCAATCAATAGAAATATGTTCATTAAACTTTGACTGACCTTCCTTTTGCCATATATAAGTGGCACTCTGGAGTATTGACATACAGATGGTCTATATCTGCAGAATCAGACTGAACACCTGAGTCCGCAAAATATTTTAGAGGGGGGGATGAAAAGCATTTGTTTCTAGCTATCTCTGCCCCCACCACTTTAGCTCATCTGTGACAAGAATGCATCAAGAGATAGATGATCGATATTGAATGTCACGTCCTTTGTTAAAAATAGCTCTGCTTCCTTAACCCTCGGTGCAGATCTGGAGTCTCAGGGCTCTCACCTGTGGTACCTGGGTACCATGTTACACTCAGCTAAGCTCATATTTTGCTTGGATTATAGTCATCGCTTCCTACTGGTCTCCCTGCTTCTTTCCATGGTCTCCCCCACTTCTGCCCCAGCTCAACAACCAGAGGGGTCCTAAAACCCGAGGCAGCTCTTCTGCTCACAGAGACTTCTCTGTCATCCCGGTCCCCCATGGTGGATTCCCTAGGCTGCTGCTAGCAGGCTCACATGGGTGCCCACCCATCCACTGTTTCATGACCCCTCCTCCTGCTACTATCCTGGGTCATTCCGCCTGGGGGACCCCCACCTCTGCCTGGCACCCTCCAGCCCCTCTCTGTAGACTGAGCCTTGGCCTGAGAGTGCCTCGGTAGAGCCTTCCACCACTGCCTTACTCAAAATCACAACTGCCCCTTCTCTGCTTAATTCTTCTCCAAAACGTATGGGCAACGTAATATCCTCAGCAACTTCCTTATTTGTCTTGCTGTTTTATTGCCTCTTGTTCTCAGCTTGAATGTCAGCCCCAAGAATCGCAGGATTTCAGCTGGTTTTGTCTACTCCACCCACCAGCCTGAAACAGCGATGGGCGCGACGCATTTGTGAACACTTAGTCGATGCTTTTGTGGCACATTCCTTCATTCAAGCTTCATGCCACCCGAGTAGTTTCTGTTCTGATTTTCACTGCGTAGCAAGAAAGTTGAAGCGGCTCTGAGGGGCCTAACGATGAATTGGGGTCATAGAGTTTGTGGGCAGGGAAGGAGCCCCAGCTGGGGGGAGAGAGAGAAAGAGAGAGAGAGAGAGCAAGCGAGCGAGCAGGGGAGGAGCAGAGAGAGAGAGGGAGACAAATGATCCGAAGTGGGCTCTGAGCTGTCAGCCCAGAGCCTGATGTGGGGCTCGAACCCACAAACCATGAGATCATGACCTGAGCCATAATCAGACACTTAACCGACTGAGCCACCTGGGCGCCCCAGGGTGCGTGTCCATAAACCTCTTATTATCACTCAATATACAATGGATCCCCGTGCAGAGCCCTGCTGTGCAGCGCATACTCTTTATGCTGAGCTTTCAGCTTCAGAGCCGGGCCTGGCCTCTGTTTATCGCTCCAGGTATGTTTCGGTGTGTCCATCCGTGGATATGACCCAGTGGTGGGTTTGCCCCAGACACGCAGGTAGATACTTAAAATAACACACGTTCATGTCCCTTTTACACATTTTTTAACACCCGTCTTCTCGACAGATCTAAGTGGTCACCCCCAGGCTCTGAGTCCTGGTTTTACATCCTCTTCCTGTTCTAACTTCTAGGGGCTTTGTTGTAAAAATCCCTCATCTGCCTTACCATCTGCTTTCTGTTCCGTTTCTGTACCCAAATCCCAGTGTTCTTTTCCATTATCCCCAGGAACAGGGGCTGGAATTCCTTCTATCCTAGAGCTGAAATTCTTGCCATGGTTGGGAAGATATTCAGAAATACGTTCATGCACGCCAGAGTTTTGTCTGAGGACAAATATTTGGTTGTAGATAGATACTGAGTATAATAGTTGAAGCCTAAATATGCGTGAAGTATGAACACAGTTGATAATAATTAAAAAACATCCCATGGATAAAGCCGTCACACTTTAACAGATTGATAGATATGGATTAGTTACTTAGATCTGTCGATTGTGTTTCCCCCAAATTTCATTCTTTTCTCTGCCCTGTTCTTCTGTTTTCATCCTGCAACGTGACCCACTCCCTGTTCTCTCTCCTTCTCCCGCTTTTCTTTTATCTCCCAGAATAATCATCACCTTCCAACATACTGTGTCATTTACTTACCTCTCTTTTTACTTCTTTTAGTCTCTTTCTTTCTTTCTTTCTTTCTTTCTTTCTTTCTTTCTTTCTTTCTTTCTTTCTTTTCTTTCTTTCTTTTGCAATGTTTATTTATTTTTGAGAGACAGAGCACAAGCAGGGGAGGGGCAGAGAGAGAGGGAGACACAGAATCCGAAGCAGCTCCAGGCTCTGAGCTGTCAGCACAGAGCCCGAAGCAAGACTCGAACCTACAAACTGTGAGATCATGACCTGAACCGAAGTCGGACGCTTAACCGACTGAGCTCCCCAAGGTGTCCCATCTTTTAGTCTCTTTCTGCCAAAATGTAAGCTCCTGAAAGGCCTGGATATTTCTGTTTTGTTTTGTTCATTCACTGATGTATCTCAAAAAAACCTCGGAAAGTGCCTGGCATACTGTGGGCATTTAGTAATATTTGATGAATGAATGAGTCATCAAAAGGTGTGCGATCTTGCTTTGCAATAACATTTTATTTAAAGTCCTCTTCTCACCCCGACCAAATCAAAATTTTTAACAAATATTCTCAGATTTATCAACAATTATTTCTCTTACATGTGCTATACTGAGAGACACAGAGACCGCTGGAGGCCACTGAAGCCGCATTCAGGGAGTCTTTATTACCATCCGGGACCGCACAGAGTTAACACAGAGCTCTAAATGTGCAGCCCCAAGCCCAAGGACTTAGGGCTTTTTTTTTTTTTTTAATGTTTTATTTATTTCTAGGAGAGAGAGAGAGACAGCGTGAGCAGGGAGGGTCAGAGAGAGAGGGAGTCACAGACTGAAACAGGCTCCAGGCTCCGAGCTGGCAGTCAGCACAGAGCCCGACGCGGGGCCGAACCCACAAACCGCGAGATCATGACCTAAGCGAAAGTCGGACGCTTAACCGACTAAGCTACCCAGGCGCCCCGACTTAGGGCTTTTTATAATGAGCAAGCGGGCAAGTGAGCAGTACAGAAGAAGAATGGACCGGTTATTGTTAAAAAAAAAAAAAAAAAAAAAGGCTACAAAATGATAAAGAGAGCAGCCCTCATCCTGGGATGCAGGGCAGCGTTTGCTATTTTCAAGGCCTGGCTTAGGGTTGTAGAGGAGCTTCAAGGGAATAGCTGTTATTTCAAGGACAGAGTATGCAAACTGTCAGAAATAACCATGAACAGGGAACATTAACCCTTGTCTTCTTGTTTGTTTTTTTCCTTGCACCTGAACATAGTCACGGAGACTTCTGAGTGCAGACCTAGAAGGTCAACTCTGGGTCAGGATGGAAGGGCCGAGGCTAAATTCATGTGCAACACACGTGGACGCCGGATTGTGCCAAATGCAAGAACTTCAACTAAGATTTTCTGAGGGGGCAAATTATTTTCCTTTCACCTCTAGTGTAACTTAATTCTAATCCCCTTATGCAAGAGACTGTCATCGGATCAAATACATGGAAATGTGGGACCTAATTTTCCTAGTAAAGCTGTCAGTGTTAGCAAAAGTTTTGACTCACTAAAAATGATTGTATACTCTTCTCAAATTAAAAAAAAAAGTCACGACAGAACGTAGAGGAGTTGAGTTTGGAAATGAAAATGAACACCAATAGGATATGCTTAGGTAGTTATGACAAGATTCAATGAGGAAGGGAAAGTATGAGATGAAATACAAGGCGACTCAGAGAAGACAAGAACTATCTAGATTGTTTGACTGCAATTATTCAGTTAACTTGATCACATCTCCAAAGACTGTCTTTTTAAATGAAGTCAGATTCACAGGCACCAGGGATTAAGACTGACATATCTTTTTTGGGGCGGGAAGGATACAATTCAGCCCACAGCAGGGGACTCCCAGTGGGAAAGTGCTGTCACTTGCTTAGTAGGCTTGTTAGGTTGGTGGCGGGGGAGACGCCATTTCTCTGTGGTCCCTCGTTAGCCGCCATCTGCAGCAGGTGCTACGTCCCTGGCTGATGGGTTTTTTCTCCACGATTCTGGGAGTTCTTGTGTGGAGTAGATTTTCTTTTCCTCCTCCAGTGATGATCCCACTGCAGGGTTTGGGATCCTGGTCCGGGAGTTTCCTTCCCCTTTCCCAAGCAGAGCACCTTTTCTTTTCCTCTGTCCCCAGATGCAGGGTGGACATTGAATGTGCACTGGGATTGACTGGGTTTGCACGTCTGATGAGTGGCTTAAAGCTTTATTTTCACGGAAGAGGAGAGTCCAGGAGAGACCTTGAGCCTTGTCTGCTGTGAACCACCCCCTCCTCCAGGCTGCGCCAGACCCGAGGCTCCTCTGTCCCGTCTTCCCGTGAGCACCTGATGGAAGGATGTGAAGAAGCTTCTGTGTGTTCTGTACACTCAGCCTTGGCCACAGATGCCTTAGGAAGTTTACACTTTTTTTCCTGAATTCTTCATGTCCATTGGCACGGCCTCCAATGCCTCTCCATCCTGCACCCCTGCTATAACTCGGCCAGTGCCTGCTCTGTCCTTCCTCGCAGGGGTTTGTCTTTCCTTAGATCTCAGGCTACTTATTTGCTGTGTGACCTCCGCTGTCTGATGGCTTCAAGAAGTCCTGTGTTTGAGGTCATGCAGCTTTCCGGTCCGGCTCGACTAGGAGGAATCTCTTTCCAGTTTTCTGTATCCGAGGCAGAAGTGGGACTCTCCTCCAGCCGTCTGTCTGTGCTAATGGCTCCTGATATACGTTGTCAGTAGAGGAGTCCAGTTCTACAAAAATAATCCTAAAGCACCTAGAAATCTTGACAAGCCTTTTGAATCACGTGAGAGTCTGAACAGTATCTAGTGTTGCTTTGGAATTGCATTTACTTATAGATTTCCATATTTGTTGAAACCGGGTTATACTTGGCAGGGCGAAGCCCCCAGATCCCATTCTCGGTTTGTATAACACCCCTGGACCTTGAGGGGAGGCCCCACCCATGGAAGTAGTCAGGCAAGGGGTCCCAGTTAATAGTTTAACCAAACTGCTCCTGAAAATCGTTGAGAATGCTAGCTTGGAGTATGGGAGCTTATGATTCTGTTATTTCATCATGTCATCATTCCCGTCCCACCCTGCCCCATGCTGCCTGTCCTCTACCCCAACCCCCATTTTCATGGTTTTATTCTTATACTAAGTCATTTAAAATGGTGAACAGTATTTTCTATTTTGCATTCAATTTACACGTCATTTTTCACTCAAGACTTTTGATGGAGAAATTTCAGTTGAAAACATACAGAAATCTTTATAGTGAAAGGGAGACATATTCAGCCTAGATCTCACTTTCTCTATTCAATATGGCATGTGTGGTCCATTTGTGGCCACCTATGGGAGAGTCCCCAGTGGAGAGAATGGGTAAAAGAAATGAGTACGTGAATGGCATGGAAGAGGAGACTGTTTTTTTGTTTTTGCTTTTTAATTTTATTTATTTATTTTGGGAGAGAGAGTGAGAGATTGAGAGAGAGGGAGAGAGAGAGAATGCTTATGCAGGAGAGGGACAGAGAAGAGGAAGAGAGAGAATCCCAAGCAGGTTCCATGCTGTCAGTGCAGAGCCTGATGCAGGGCTTGAACTCACCAACTGTGAGATCATGACCTAGGCCAAAATCAAGAGCCAGATGCTTAACCAACTGAGCCACCCATGCACCCTAAGAAGAGAGGGATTTTTAAAAAGTCTAATATTTATAGCTTTTACTGACAGATTTTTGAGCTCTATGAAATATTTAGCAGGTGTTTTTTCTTAATTGCTTACCTTTGAAAGACAATGTTATTTTATTTAAATTGGCTTAAGTGTCATGCGTAAATGAAATATAGTATATAGACATATGAGGGAATATGGATATTTATTGCTGTTTAATTTGGTCAGGTCAGGAGTTCAGCAGAAAGAAATATTCAATTTCAACTGAAAGAAATATTAGATTTCACTCAGCATCTCATTTTGAAATTCATGGTTTTTTTTTACATTATTAAGTTTGTAATAATGATAATCACAATGAAATGCTTTTATTAAAACTGAAGATCTTTTGGGGCGCCTGGGTGGCTTAGTCGGTTAAGCGTCCGACTTTCGCTTAGGTCATGATCTCGCGGTTCATGGGCTCGAGCCCCGCGTCGGGCTCTGTGCTGACTGCTGGCTCAGAGCCTGGAGCCTGTTTCAGTCTGTGACTCCCTCTCTCTCTGACCCTCCCCTGCTCACGCTGTCTCTCTCTCTCTCCTAGAAATAAATAGAACATTAAAAAAAAAACTGAAGATCTTTTTATTTCCTAAAAACATAAGTCTACCCTATAAGAATACCTACAAAGTTGTTCAGATATTTATTGATTCCTTTCTGTACACTACAGGCTGTGACAAATGAGGCTCAGCCCATCTCATCTATTGGTTTACTTTCTAGTGTAAATGAGAAGGGTTCAAGTTGAATTATTCATTTCCTTCAATGGATATAAAGAAGAGTTCTTATGCCTTTGTGTATTAACTCTTAGAACATTACTGTCTTTTTAAATGCCATTTAACCTGTTAAAGTGGAAACTTCAGTGGTCACTGGGGTTTTTTTCCTAACCAGGATGACTTTTGAATTTATTGGATTGATTGAATTGACTGGTGGGTTGGCTTTGAGAACACCTAGACCAAAATCGTTTTCAAGCTGATCCTTAGCTAAAAATGTTAGTCATGTAAGCTTTCACGTAGGTGTTATTCTCTCGCCTTTTAAAACCTTGTTGCAGACCCCTTTAAAAATCTTTACCCCGTTTCTTATTGGTCTCTGGAATACTGAAATGGGTTCCAGGCAAAGTACTAAGTGAAGCCCATGGAGGATTTCATTTGTGTCCATTCTTTAAAGCTACTAGAAAAGCTGAAAATATTTGCTGTGAAGTCTCTAGTGAGGGCATGTTTTGGGGACAACTTTATAGCTGTCATTAATAGGGAATGTAGGAAATGTGTTCATTTTTAGGAAAAGACTTTTAGCTTAAAGATGGGAATTTACCCTAGAAGAATCACTGGGGGCTTGTGTCCTAGGATTTTCCGCATTCCCTGGTGAATCAGTAGGTGCGAAAGACCTTCAAATGTGGCCAATGGCTTTCCATCACGGTCAGCTCTCTAGCAGTCCAGATTTAGAGAAGAAGGGACTGTGTCTCAGTATGAATCCAAGTGAATACATCTAATGATAGTATTTCAAGGGAGGTTGGAGTTTATTTTATGGTGGAGAATATGACATCAGTCCTAGCGCTAGTCTAATGAAGGCAGCACAACCTAGAAGTACCGGTTCTGAGGTTGCAGGTGTCATCAGCTGTCTGCGCCGGTGTTGTACCCTGTGCCTTTGGCGTGTGGGCTTTCTTATTTACTGCATTTCCTGGCCGGACGAGAGCGCTTTGAATGCTGTTTCTCAGTGTGGTCCGCTGGCCACCTGCGCCAGAATCTATTTTTGCATTTTGGAAAATTCAGATCCCCTGTTCTTAGTCCAAATGCACTAACTTGGAGTCTCTGAAAGGGAGGTCTAGGAGCCCTACATTTCTCCTGCTTCCCGAGTGGGAATATCTATGTCATGATTTTTAAATCGAAGTATTAGACCCCACGTGATGCAGACACAAGTCAAAGAATGCTGACGGCCACCAGAAACGGAAAGAGACAAAGAACAGACTTTCTCCTAAAGCCGCTCTGGGGCATAGAGTGCTGCCACCACCCCGATTTCAGACTCTGGCTTCCAGAGCTGGGAGAGAAGGACTTCCTGCCATTCCGAACTATCAAGTTCATGGTGGTTTATTATGGGGGCCACAGGGTGCTAATACACCACGGTGTTCACTGACTATCAAAAGATAACTTCCTGGGAATTCTTATTTTATCAGTTGATGGGTTATCTGGGATTACATTTACCTTCTTACTACAAAAAACTAGAAAACTGGACAAAATAATGAAACAACTGCTTTCAGATACTGGACAGCCAGCAGTATAGTCTTGTGCTCCCTGACAGACAAGGGCAGACGAGGAGAGAATTGGAGAAGGAGAGACGTCACAGTGGACAAACTGACTGAGTGGAGGAGACAGAGATGGCTGGCGGAGGGACAAAAGTGCTGAAATTCACAGAACAGAGTACAAAAGAGTTGGAAGCCTTACAGAGAATGAGAGAGAGAGAGAGAGAGAGAGAGAGAGAGAGACATGGGGGAGGAGGGGCAGAGAGAGAGAGAGAGAGGAAGGCAGAGGATCGAAGCAGGCTCTGTGCTGACAGCATGGAGCCCAATGCAAGGCTTGAATTCATAAACCATGAAATCATGACCTGAGCCAAAGTTGGATGCTCAACTGACTGAGCCACTCAGGTACCCCCAAAATGTCACTTCTTTTTTCTTTTTAAGTTTATCTATTTATTTTGAGACAGAGAGACAAAGCACATGAGCAGGGGAGGGGCAGAGAGAAAGGGGGGGGGGAAGAGAGAATCCCAAGCAGGCTCTGCACTACCAGTATAGAGCCCAATGTGGGGCTCAAGCCCACGAACTGTGAGATCATGACCTGAGCTGAAGTCGAGAGCTGGACGCTTAACTGACTGAACCATCCTGGCACCGTGCCCCAAACATCACTTTTAAAGGTGAAAAATACCATTTCGTTGGATGCAATGGCAGCAGAGCAGACAAGAGAAACACAAGTAAACTTGAAGACAGGAATAGAAAGATTCAAAATGAAGCACATAGAGAATAAAAAAAAGAGGTGGAAAGAACTTAATAGAACCTCAACAATGTGGGAAAATTTAGGTAGCCTAACCTACACAAAGTTGTAGGACCAGAAGAAATAGAAGGGCTGTTATTGAAGAAATAATGAATAGGTGTTCAAATTTGATGAAAGGTCCAAATGCACATCATTTAAGAAGCTAACGTATCCTAAGAAGTATTTTTAAAAAGACATTTCATAATTAAACTGCTTAACGTAAGTAATGGGAAGAAAAGAAGCAGCTGGAGGGGAAAAAAAGACATTGTAGAGCTCACCAGAGATAAGAATGATTACAGACTTCTCGATGGAAGCTATGCAATGCTGAAGACAATGGAATGTCTTACAAATGTCGACAGTATGCCGGGTGGGAGACCCTTGTCAATCTGGTTTCTATAGAAAGTCCACATATTTTCAAGGGAAGCCTTTGCCTAACAACAAAAACTGTCTGCTGGGCCAGACGACAAGAAATGCTGCCAGGAATTCTTTAGGCCAAAGACAAGGACACTAGATAGAAACTGGATTTATGCAAAGGAGTGAGGAACCCAGGAAAGGGGAACTGTTGTGTAAATAGAAAACACTGGTTGGTTTGTTTGGTTTTTTTTACATCTTTTTCATTTATTTCAAAGATAATTGATTGTTGGAAGCATAATGGCAATGTGTTGTGGAGGGTATAGCATATGCAGAAGTTCAAAAACACTAGAGCACAAATAGACAGGAAGCAAAAGGGCATTGCCTTAACTTTTTTACAGGCGTATGAAGGCATGCATATTATAAACTCTAGAGCAACGCTAAAACAAAGGCAAAAATGAGAATCAAAGGCATGGAAAAGGGTAAAATAGGAACAAAGGTCGAATGGGACAATTATAACAAAAATGTCAGGGCTGTAAATGGAAACTTGACTATAAGGATGCGTTGCAATCAACATGAATGACCCAAATATTCCAAATAAAAGGCACGTTTAGACACAAGACTCAACTGAATGTTATGTACCAGAAACCCTCTTTAAATACATATATATGGGAAAAACTAGTCTATACAGACACTTAAAAAACCTGGTACGGTTCTATTACTAATGGACAAAGTGGTCTTTAAAGCAAGGGGTGTTACCAGGGGTGGTGACCAGCACTTCATAGTAATGAAGGGGTCATTTCATTAAGATGATATAATGATTCCGAATCTTTAAAATAAGATGGCAGAGCACCTGGGTGGCTCAGTCCATTGGACATCTGATTCTTGATTTCAGCTCAGGTCATGATCTCGTGGTTTGTGGGTTCAAGCCCCACTTCAGGCTCTGTGCTGACCATGCGGAGCCTGCTTGGGGTTCTCTCTCCCTCTCTCTCTGTGACTCTCCTACTTGTGTTCTCTCTCTCTCTCAAAATAAATAAATTAAAAAAAATAAAATAAAATGGCAATACACAGACTGAGAGAAAACAACGTGCAGTCCATATATGTGACAAAGGGCTAATGCCCAGAATATGTAAAGAGCTCCAAAATTTCAATAATAATAAGAATAATTGCCAAGTTGAATACTGGGCAAAGGATTCAAATAGACACTTCATAAGAGATGACTATATATAATTTATAAATATTTTTATATAATTGCTTCATCTGCTTAAAAGAGAATCGATTGATGAAAATGTATGATGCTAAACTGTGGAAAAATACATATCTGCAATGCACAATGTACAAAAAGATGTTTTTAATTAGTAACCAGGGCAATGCACGTTGAAGCTGCAGTGAGATGTTATAATGGGATAGACTGGCATCACCCTTTGTTGGCCTGAATGTGATGCAGCACGAACAGTCATAATTAATGGTTGGAATGTCAAATGACATAACCAGTTTGGGGAAAAAACTTGGCCGCTCTGTGTGAAGCTATCACCCACTTACAATATGATCGTGTGAATTCACTCCAAGACATTTACCCAGAGAACTGAAAACCATATGTCCACACAAAGACTTGTGTACAAATGTTCAGACGGATTCATTTATAACTGCCCCAAACTGGGACAGCCTTGACATCTACCAGGTAATGAATGAACAAACAAATTGTAGTATATGTGTCCAATGATGTGCCACTCAGCAATGAAAAGGATTAGGTTACTTGTATCTACGTGCAAATATGGATAAATTTCAAAAGCATGGTGAGTGAAAGAAGTCAGGAAGCAAAAGAAGGTATTGTATGATTCAGTTTGCTGAAAATTCTAGAGCTGGCATACTGTGGCAGAAGAAAGACCAGTGGTTAGGCAGGTAGGGGGTGTGGTTTGGCAAAATGGCAAGAGGGAAGTTTTGGGATTGAAGGAAATTCTTTTCTGTAGTCCTGGTAGTAACACACTGGTCAAAACTCACTGGACTGTATGCTCAAAATATGCGAATCGATAAATTTGATTAGCAATGTTGTCATGGATTTTTATTGGGAATTCCAAATAAGTGTCCAGGGAGTGCTATGGGGGTGGTTGAAGTGGGGCCACGTCGGAGGCTCCTAGCATCCTCTTTATTTCAGTCCTCTCTCCGGAAACGTTCCGTGGGAAATATGCACAGTATCATTTCAAACGATAAAGATCAAGCGATGTCAATTTTGAGCAGAGTGTTTTTCTTTCTATTTGCCACAAGATGGCAGAGAAGCGTGTTTTATAGCATTTAAAAATCCTCCACCCGAGATGCAGAATTATGTTTAGAAAATTGTTAGGATTCTGACAAAGATTCCCGGACATTTTGGATGGCAAACTTCTCTGCGAGGCTGCGGGCTGAGGGAGGGGGCCACCCATTCAAGCCGGGACTCCCGGCCGTGCCTTGTCCTTCTGAAGAGCTGTGCACGGAGGGTCTGTCCCACTTACATTTTTATTCGTCTCCAATGCCAAGCAAATTCCTCGGGAGTCATCAGCGCAGAGGCGGGCAGGCCTTACCATGGCTGGACAGCACTTAGCGGACCCTTTCACGTGTTCATAAACTCAGAATTTTTGAGATGTGTGTAATAATAATTTGATTCTACACACACTGAGCTGCTGTTGTTACAAGGTCGTCGGCAGCCGGGTCAAGAGGCTGAGAGTTTACAGCAGAAACTCGGTCCTGCAGCGCTGGGTCCCCGGCTGGCTGGTCCCAAGGCTCTTTCCTTCGCACCCGCTGCCCCCGCGGGGGGAGGGGAAGGGGCAGGAGGACTCGCGTGGCACCTCGTGTCCCTCTGGCACAGGGACGGGCTCTGTCTGGCCTTCCGCCAGCTCCCGCTGTCCCCACAACAGAAATTGCTTCGCATGGTAGCAAGTCAGGCATCTCCAGCCCCACACAAGAAGGAATGAAATATTTAAAGAGAAGACAGCAACAACCACAACACATGAGGACAAACAGGAAATAACCCTCAGCTTCTGCAGCCCGGAAATAGGTATTTGACGGTGTGTGGCTTTAGGAAACAGCCGGCGCGGAAACTGCAATATTCTGCTAAGCGGTTGTTCTTGGTGCCCCTTTGAGTCAAGGGCGTTTAAACAACAACGACAACACTTCTCAAAACAGCACCACGGTGATTTGTAGAGAAAAATTCCTCCGGGTTTGTTTCCTCTGGAGATTGTCACAGACCTCCGGAAGCGCCGTAGTTTACAATCTGGGGGCTCACGGGGCGCCTGGGCAGCTCAGTCGGTTAAGCGTCTGACTTCCTCTCAGGTCATGATCTCATGGTTCGTGAGTTCAAGCCCGGCTTCGGGCTCTGCGCCGACAGCTCAGAGCCTGGAACCTGGTTTGGATTCTGTCTCCCTCTCTCTCTGCCCTTCCCCTGCCCGTGCTCTGTCTCCCTCTCTCTCTCAAAAAATAAGTAAATAAACAGGGCGCCTGGGAGGCTCAGTCGGTTGGGCGTCCGGCTTGGGCTCAGGTCCTGAGCTCACCGTCCTTGGGTTTGAGCTCTGTGTCGGGCTCTGTGTCGGCAGTTCAGAGCCTGGAGCTGCTTCAGATTTTGTGTCTCCCTCTCTCTCTGATCCTCTCTTGCTCACACTGTCTCTCTCTCTCTCTCAAAATAACTAAAACATAAAAAAAGATTAAAAACATAAATAAATAAACATTAAAAATGCCCATACAGGTTATATATGTGCGGTTTACATATGTTCAAGTTATATACATCCAGGTTATATATGCACGTATGTATGTCAAGATTTTATATATATACATAGTCAGATTATATATGTATATATATTTAGATTATGTATGTATATCAGGGCTCCTGGGTGGCTCAGTGGGTTGAGTGTTTGACTTGGCTCAGGTCATGATCTCACAGTTTGTAGATTCGAGCCCTGCATCAGACTCTGTGCTGAGAGCTCAGAGCCTGGAGCTGCTTCAGATTCTGTGTCTCCCTCTCTCTCTGTCCCTCCTCCACTCATGCTCTGTGTCTCTCTGTCTCAATAATGAATAAACATGAAAAAATTAAAAAAAACAAATTTGAGGGTAACAAATGAGAAGTGGGTTAGCGAAAACAATAGAAAATAAAAATCATTACATTTGAAGTTGAACAACTAAGTTTTAATGATGCTGATGAAGTGGGGTGCCTAACTCAAGGGGTACCTTTCCAAAAGTTAAACACATGCTTTTCTCTTTATTAAGAGACAATTCCAGGTCCTAGGTATGCAGCCTGGATGAAATTGCCTATGAATTACAGGGACAGAATCTCCTTAAAAGGGAAGGGTAAGACAACTAATGTCTGTTGGTAGCTAAATACCTTGTTTTTTGATGACTTAAAAGGAAAGATGTTCTACCTCTCAGATGGTGATTTCTAGAGGGAAAAAGGAAGGTGACTTTGGCTTTGGCTCCCTGGGGTGCTGGATATCCCGGAGCCAGTCTTCATCTGGCTGGCTTTCACCTTGAGCAATTCTCTGCGTGTAACCAGAAAGAGCTACTTCCAGAACCAAGGTCTTGGACTCAAGTAGTGACATCTTAGAGTAAGAGTCTCAAGGGCTGGGACCTCATACCCTCAGGAACCACATGGCCAAGCAGGGTCATCCTGACTGATGAGTGTTGTGGATGATGCCAAATCCAAGGTCAACGGCAAGAAGCAGCAGTATTAGCAGCAATTTTTGTAAGCTTGTGCGGAAAGAACCCATATCTCCCCTCTCTGCTCACCCTTGTCTATGACTCCTTCATACAGAATAAGGGAGTTAAGGCTGCAGTTAGGAAAGATGTAGTCTTGAAAAATTAAGTGAAAAAGGTGTGAGAAATATCAGTGTATATATACCCCAAGGTCGCAGAGTGGCCATGACAATTACAGAATGTTTGAAAGGTTTCTAGAATCTTATTCCCACCAGCATAAGAAAGTGACTTGTCTTTGACTAGTGTGAATCAGCAGAGGACGTTGTTTGGCGTGAGGGGCCCAAATGGAGTCATTGGGTGGTATACAACTAGAAGCATCAACGAGAAAGAGAATCTGAATCATAACCCTTAAGATCTCTGAGTTCTAGTTTTTCCTTTTGATTTACGTAGGAAAAAATTGGTAGTCAATGCCTCTATGCTAGTCATGGATGCTTCGTAAATGAGTAATTACGCATGCATAATTGTTATGGATATAATTGTGAACACACATTAGATACATACAATTGGTATAATATATATAGCACAGTTATGTATACATATATATGCAAATAGTGTAGTGTATCTGTCCATCTATCTGTCTTAACCAGGAGATGTACCTGAAACAGGAAAACACAACCCACTATCATAGTGAAGTTCCAGGGAGCACAGACAAGGTGGGCAGTAGAATTTAAATGAAGGTTCTCAAGTCAGACAAAGGATTGCTTGGGTATCACATTCCTATCTCCGGGGCTGGCCTCATGTGGCATCCACACACCAAGGGGCTAGAAATTAGAGAACTGGGCATTCATTATTCTTTCTTGGAGTCCTCTGCTAAGATATGAATACATTAGGCCATTAGCCCTGCATGAGATCCAGTGTGAAATGGCCGAGGGGATTGCTATGCATGAGCACAAGTACTTGTAGGGAGAGTCCCAAGCCAGGGGACACCTTGTCCTCTAATGTTAGACACCTCTAACATCTATTTGAAGCATGGAGTGCTGACCAAAGAGGGCAGGTCTACATGGGCACCTGAAGAAACCCTGAAATCACAGACGGTCTCCATGTCAGGTGAGGGAAAGGTGACATGCTGGGAAGTGTGTTTGGGGACAAGATAAATGGCAGCTCAATTCATTCATGCTTCATAAACTTCTAGGCTTGGTCTTTGATAGGGGTGCTGACTGTGCACAGTCCAGGGAATCCTGGAGAACTGAACCCCGGCGTGTCTGGAGCGCCAACTCTCATCCACTGGGAACGGCCGTCTGGAGGACTATCCTTGGAAGAGTTTGCAAGGTTGAGTCCAGCTTCAACACAAACAATGATGTTTGGTGAGTTAGAAACGACCCTGTTGCGCGGGAGTGGGGTGGCGAATGGCACGTGTGGTGTGCATTTGCCGTTCCACGGGTGGCTGTAAATATATCTCGCCTGGAGCTACAGCAGTTATAAGTGTGTAGGATCTATATTGAGCAAACTAGTAAGGTGTTTAAAAAGAGCATGCCCAAATATTGCTGGTAACCATGCAAATTTTAGTGCAAATATTCGGAGAGCAATTTGCAATGTAGATGAACAGCTTCGAAGACATGTGAGCAGTTTTGACTTCCGAAGCTCACTTGTAGAAATTTCTTTGATGGAAATGACCAGAGATGGGTACACTTAGGTTTTAAGGATGATGTTTTAAAAAAATCAATTTTTTTTTTCAAAAAGAGATGTATTGGGGCGGCTGGGTGGCTCAGTCGGTTAAGCGTCTGACTTCGACTCAGGTCATGATCTCACAGTTCGTGAGTTTGAGCCCCACGTCAGGCTCTGTGCTGACTGCCAGCTCAGATCCGGGAATGTTTCAGATTCTGTGTCTTCCTCTCTCTCTGACCCTCCCCTGTTCATGCTGTCTCTCTCTCTCTCTCAGAAATAAAACATTAAAAAAAATAAAAGAGATGTATCAAAAAATCCTGTGTTTTCATAGGACAGAATATTGGGAAACAATTAAAAATCATGTTTTTGGAGCACCTGGGGGCTAAGTCAGTTAAGCATCCAACTTCGGCTCAGGTCATGATCTCACAGTTCATGGGTTTGAGCCCCATGTCGGGCTCTGTGCTGACAGGTCAGAGCCTGTAGCCTGCTTCGAATTCTGTGTCTCTCTCTCTCTCTGCCCCTCCCCTGCTCACACTCTGTCTCTCAAAAATAAATAAATGTTAAAAAAAATTTTAAATCATGGTTTTGAAGACCATGTAATTATTGAAAAAGTAAGACGTTCATCTGAATGATGGCTTATAGGTGAGGTTTTTTTTTTTTTTCTTTTCACTTTTCTCTATTTTGCAAATTTGCTGCAATTTTATTTATTTAAAAATTTTTAATGTTTATTTATTTTTGAGAGGGAGGGAGAGGTAGAGAGAGAGAGAGGGAGACAGAATCCAAAACAGGCTCCAGGCTCTGAGCTGACAGCACAGAGCCTGAGGCAGGGCTCGAACCCACACCCAGCGAGATCATGACCTGAGCCGAAGTCAGTCCCCTAACTGACTCAGCCCCCCAGGTCCCCCAAAGTTGCTGCAATTTTAAAATAGAATTTTGGCAAAAAAAGAGATCTCAAGCAGTATTTGATTGATCTTTAGCTTACAAGACCTCAGCTTTCTTTACTTCTAAATTGCATCTAAAAGACAAAACCATGGTCAGGTTAAATATAGCCAAGAACATTGGTTCCAGCTACTTAAAGCACGTGCTTAATTTCCTTCTTGGATGATCCTCATGGACTATTAGGGTGTTAAAGGAATGTTTTACATGTTGTATCAAGATATTAATGATATCTTTTGGGTATTTAAGCTAATGGCAATGAAATACTTTATTTTCTCAACTAGACCAGGCATAGCTGTCGATGACGCACTTTGGCAGGTACGACAATGTGCGGTGACATCACCTGTAGTATTTCTGGGGATATTTCCATGCTTCACTCGCATGTAGTAGATATTTAGCGGTTGATGTTCTCAGTGCATTTTCTTTCATTTTGGGGAATGTCTGGCTATCATATGCCTTTTGTAATTTCTAGTGAAAAAGCTGGTTCCTGGGAGGGTGTCCCCAAAGGATTAGGGTCCCCTGAGGATGCTCACGCACTGAGAGGTGGCTTCCTGTAGACCTGGTGCAGGGCAGTGCAGGGCGTCGCGGGGCAGGCTGGGGCCGGGCGAGTGCTCGGCTGGGTGATGGAAATTCTCTCTAATAATCTGTGTTTGCCTCAGTCTCAAAGTATCTACGGACACTTTTCTCCTTTTTCCTCCTGCGGATTTGTTCTCATCTTACTCAACCCTCTCTTCACTTCCTGACACCTTATTCGTGGTTTTCTCTGATTCCCCGTCCTGTCCCCACCCAGTCCACTGCCTCAGTGCTTTCCTGCTCAGACTTCACCTTAGTTCCCTGTGAACAGTTCCTGTCCGTACTCTGCCAGAAGGCTTTGCACTACGATCTTGAAGGTGTTAAGCCACAGTAAAGGGATATCACAAGCACTTCTCAGTGCACACTTCTGTTTTTCAGCCTTGTGGTGAAATGGGAGAGGCAGCGGGTGATTGGTGACAGACATATTGCAGATATGTGAGGGATTTTCGCTGGTTAGATTATTGCTGGGGCTGGGATGTTTTGTGACTATAAATGTTCCCTTGCTCTTTTAAACTGCTAGGTATCTTTTTTTTCTATATAGTGTACTGGTAGAGAATTCTAAATGTGCAACATCTCATTTACTGGATGTATATGCCCGTAATGATATTTTTAAAAGGAAACGTAAGTTCTTCTTTATTTTTTCTTCTCTCACATACTCAAACACATACATGGGATATATGTATTTAAGCATTTAGCCAACAGAATTTGCTTAGTTATCCTTTTTATACTCTGATAGATTTGGTTTGGAAAACTTCGAAATTAATGAGAATAGTGAGAATGGAGTGTTTAAATGCTGCGAAAGTAGTAACGATGGTGAGATAAAGCAGAGACATTGGCAGAAAAGTAGTTTTACTTAGTTTTTTTCAAAACTTTATTTATTTATTTATGGCAAACAAGGGAGGGGCAGAGAGAGGGAGAGAGGGAATCCCGAGCAGGCTCCAGGCCCTGGGTTGTCAGCACGGAGCCAGATGCAGGGGCTTGAACCCACGAACCACAAGATCATGATGCAAGCAGAGATCAAGAGTAGGACGCTTAACCAACCGAGCCACTCAGGCACCCCCAGTAAAATATTTTTACAAATCTGTATTGGGCACCTGGGTGGCTCAGTCAGTTAAGTGTCCCACTTCAGCTCAGGTCATGATCTCATGGTTCATGAATTCAAGCCCCGTGTCAGGCTCAGTGCTGACAGCTCAGAGCCTGGATTCTGTGTCTCCCTCTCTCTCTCTGCCCCACTCCTGCTTGTGCTCTGTCTCTCTCTCTCTCAGAAATAAATAAATGTTAAAGAAAAAAGGACAACCATGAGCATCATGTGCACATACAGGAAGGCACAAAGAATTCAGAAGGTCTGAACTGTTCTAGGAACAAAGTAATAGGAGCCCTTGGCTCTGTCATAAGCATCACCATCCACGAGCAGTGGCTGGTGGGGAGGGCAGTGCGTCACCCCAGGCACGTGGGCGGGGGAGCAGTGGACCCAAGTCTGGACAGGCTGTGGGCCTAACTTCTAGAAGGCAAATCACGCTAGGTTAGGGAGATAGGGCGTTCTCCCATTCAAATTTCTAAAATAATAATTATTTTTTATTTGAAGGTAGATAGACCGTATTCTCCAGTATATTGGAGTACACTGAGAGAAAGAGAGAGCGAGCGTGTGAGCAAGGAAGGGGCAGAGAGAGGAAGACGCAGAATCTGAAGCAGCTCCAGGGTCTGAGCTGTCAGCACAGAGCCTGACACAGGGCTCGAACCCATAGACCGTAAGATCATGACCTGAGCGGAAGTTGGACGTTTAACCTACTGAGCCACCCAGGTGCCTCTGCTGGGCTGTATTTCTAACTGCTTTGTTGAGAAACGTTTCAAATACAGCGCACCGTGCATATCCAAGTGCACAGGCTGAGAACTTCGACAAGTTCATAAACCACAGTCAGGCTTAGGGGTGTGTGAACCACCCACGGAGTTCATTTCCACATCTTTGAGATCCCTCCTTCCTACCCAACCCCACCTCACCCTCATCCCTCAGAACCACCAGACCACTTTCAGTCCTTACAGATAGATTTGCATTTTATCGAATTTTACGTAAGCGAAACTATGCAGTTTATACCTTTATTCGCCCACTTCTTCCATCAGCATCATAATTTCGGGAGCCCTCTGTTTGCGGCTGGTATCCGTAGTGCATTCCTTTTTATTGTTGGCTAATATCCTATTGTACTTAGAGACCACATCTCGTTTATCCATTCATCCACTGATGGACATTTGGGTTTTTTTTTTTTCCACAGTTTTCAGCTATAGTAAAACAAACAAACAAAAAACAACAGTTGTGAGGATTTATGCAGACATCTTTTCGGGAATGTGTGCCTCCATTTGTCCAGAGTGACTGCCTCGGAGCAAGATGCTAGAGTCACGTAGAAGGGGCATGTTCGGTTGTTGGGCAGTCACGCCAGCGGTGAGGAGAGCTCCCGGTCCCCCCACATCCCCAACGCTCTTCTTGAACCAGTAGGCGTGTCTCGTGATGGATTAGGGTACATTTCCCTGAAGTCTAGCGCCGCGAAGCATCTTTGTATGAACTTATTTGCCGTGGCTTTATTGATTTCTTTTCGTTGATCGATTTCATCATCAGCTTTTACTAACACTTTTGGCTTTCCTATCACAACTTGTAATTCATTTTGCGTAGATGCCCAAGGAGCAGTTTTCTTCTGATCTCCGTTATTCACTCGTGGGCCACGCGGCATGACACCAAGAGGCCGTCAATTGTAAGACAGCGCTTCTAGGCAAGAATGACCCGGAGTGCATGCTCAGAGCTTTCTGCCCAAATCCGTTTGAGAGATAAACTTTCCTATACCTCAGTTTATCAAAGACGAAGATGCACTTTCACTGAGGAAATAGGTTCGTTTAATAAGGAGTAGTTTCAAATAATTTGGAGTAGATGAGGAACTCTTATAACTAACTTGACAACTTGTTTTCTTAAGTATGATTTCTAAGTCCAAGGGCTTTTTATACAGAATTAAATTTTTTTAAATGTTTTATTTATTTCTGAGAGAGAGAGAGAGTGCGAAGGAGAGGCAGAGAGAGAGGGAGACACAGAATCTGAAGCAGCTCCAGGCTCCAAGCTGTTAGCACAGAGCCCGACGCGGGACTGGAACCCACGAACCGTGAGGTCATGACCTGAGACATAGTCAGACACTTAGTTGACTGAGCCCCCAGGTGCACCTCATAAGCCCATTTCTTATGAGAAGTCTCTCTCTGTCTCTCTGTGCTGTTTCTCTGGAGAAGACTGACTGATACAGCAAGGGAGGGGCTTTTAAGGACAGAAGAGGAAGTTTTCACGATGTGCTGGTGGGTAATGTACCTTTGGAGCATGTGAGGCTCTGATGATGCTGACTTCAGGGTCGGTGGCCCCGGCCTGGCCTCCAGCCCACGTCCTCTCTGCCTCAGGGGATGCCGGGCGAGATTGCGTGGCTCACCTGCCACGGGCCGAGGCTGGGGAGCAGTGGTGCGGGCCCCGTTCGCATCTCTGGTTCTGCAGCAGAAGGTAGTTTGGGGCACGTTCCTCCAGTACTTAAAGAGCTGTCCTCATGAGCCTCGGGGTGAGAATCAGCAACGATCCAATTCTCACTGTAGGTGTGACTGTGCGTCTTCTGGGAACCGTTCCCCACCTCGGTGGGTCTGTCCCAGGCAGTGCTTGCGCGTGGCATGTGCTTACGTTTTTCCCTAAAAGACCCACATCATATGCTCTTTTGCCACGACATGGCACCAAAGGGACCCTTCTGAGTCAGCGTTAAATACAAACTTATTTCTGTTTTCTTGAGGTCTGAGAAGCACTGCTTCTTGGTGGCCCGGAAGCCTTCAGATTTGGTGGACGTGAATCACACTGGTCCGTATTTGTCTAGCTGTGGTCTTTCGAGGCTCACATCCTTCTTTTCGGCATGCTCATTTTTCTCGCAAAGAGCTAGGATTCTGCCTTTGATAAATTCTCATTTGCAGAAGGTAAGTAAAAGGAGGGAAAAAGCATTTGGGCCACCATTTTACCCTAACTCTTTACTGTGTGATGGTTTTGAAGTTTGAAGGGTAACACACACACACACACACACACACACACACTTCAAGCATGACAAGAATTTGAATTAAATCAGGCACCAGGCAAACGGACGGAACTGAGAGAAGAGACGCGCTGAGGGCTCTGACAAGCCTTTTCTTTATTCTCTTGAGTTAATTGTGTCACTTGACACACTGGCATCAGGAATAGAGAAATTCTGACAGGCTAATTTGAGCTTGTGGGTCCAATGAAATGTACATAAGGCACTTGTTATATTTCGTGACAATCAGCATCAATGTCTGTTTCAGAGCAATCCCATTATACGGTGGCAGGTGAGTGCAGTAGCCTTTCAGTGAATGACAGGGAGAGTCAGGGTCTGGTTACAGCCGGGACAATGTGGGGCCCAGGACGGGAGGGCAGGAGGAAGGTGCAGTTCTTGGCTGGTTTGGATGAAAGGGAGGGCAGGCCCTGAGAAAGCCCCAGAAAACGGCCACAATGTTGCATTTGAAATAAAAACAGCCCCAGCCTCGCCTCAGTGATTTTATGCCTCTCTGGCAAGATCTTACAGATTTTGCTTTGTAGAGGTTGAAATGGTGCTTTTGTTTGATTATGAATCCAGCCTGTGTTTTTAAGTAGAAAGATAAAAGCGGAATCTTTATGGATTTAGAGGAAACACTGAGTGTTGAAAAAAATAAATAAAATTAGAAGGCGGACAGAACGCTTTCTTGCCAGTAGGTGGCAGTATCAAACCACTCCCCAGCTCTGTTTCCTGGCTCTGTTCTAATGGGGGAGAGCAGAGTTGTATAAAATTTCCTGTTGGCATAGAAGGTGAAGTCAAGGGTTGTAATAAAGGCCACTCTGAGTCGTTGAAAATGCCACATGTCAGCAGCAACCAAGACTAACCCTTAAATAAAAAGCTCAGGAACGAGGTCACAGAAGAGGGGACTGAAACAATGTCCCGGATGAAATAATGTCTGATGTCACGGGTGAAAACAGTCATACAGAGCTGGTTGGTCCATCCCAGCCATAAAGTGGTCATGTTCATGGGCTGCCTGGAGCCTCGTTTCCCTGTAAACGAGGGAGCCCTATTGCAATCAATTTTTGTACAATTTATTTCTAAAAAAGGTAAATAAGATAATAACATCTCTTCTAACCCTGTCCCCTCCCCCACTTCAGGGCTCAGAAAGGGGAAGGGCCATTGCGGGTCAAGGTGTACGTAATTACAGTGCCAGATGGGAGGCTACTCTGCCAGCAGTGATTCTAATTCAGTCCTTGCCTTTATCCAGTACTAAATGGACTCTACTTAATAGAGCCACACGCCGCCAAACCCACCACGCCGCCTGCATGGCATTCTGATCTGTGCTTCACTTGTAACATTTCAGAAAAGCCGCATCTTTAGATAGAGTGAAGACGAGATGGCAATATGCTAAGAGTGACTAAGTTCCAAGGAGAGGGGAGAAGCATTGAACGCCGCGTCAACCGGGCTTAGGGAACTCTGACCCTGTAAGACGGTCGCTGGAGGGTGTGAGGGTGTCCTGATTGGTGGCTGGAGAACTAAGCTTCTCCCCCTGAACGTCACGCCCCAGCTATCCCAGCAGGAGCTGTGCTCAAAACACTTAGTGGAGCCAATTGATTTCCCCCTTATTGAGAGTGATCAGAGCAAAGGCTGTAGGAAAACACCTTTCCTCCCCCGAATCACTGTAGTTTCAGGGCAGTGAAATGCAGTCAAGTCACAGATGTGCTAGTTCTAGAATGTTGGTGAGTAGCAAAACTGGGGACAGAAATGGAAGGAACAGGGATTGAAAAATTAGTGGGAGAGAGGGGGAGGGAGAGCTCAGAAGAATGGGGGGTAGGGGGTAAAGATGCAGAGGGGAGTACCATTTTGGAAACCCTTATTTTGTTTGGCTCAGTTTTTTCTTGCCAGGGAGGCTGACTGCTATCTGAGTCAGAGCCCTGTGGAGGTAATTACGCGATTTTCCAAAAGGAATTCAGGGTTGGTCAATTTTGTAAACTCCAGGAGCTAAATTCTTCATTCTTCCTTGTATTACCCCTCAAGCTAACACTACTTAATTAACAAGTCCTCTAATTCACTCAGCCCCAATGCATACAATTACTGCTACAGGCGGAAGCTCCTACCCGGGCTTTGTCCTTGTGGAAGGAGTGTGGACTTGGCTCTAGAAGCTCCGACTTTGTCTCACGTCAGGAGCTTGCTAGTTCTTGGCTCCACTCCAGTCCCCGCCGGGCCGGGCCAGGCCATGCTGACTTCACTTTCTGGAGCATTCCTCTAATGGAGTGTCTCCTTCCCATATTTCTGGGCACTCCGAGAAAGAACAGGAGCTGTCAGCCTCTCTGCTCTCTGTGCTTCTACAAGGTTATCTTACCGCGATCCCTTAACAGTCCCTTCCCTTCCCGAGCCTCACCATCTCATTGTGCTGGTTCTTGATGGTCCGGGTCCGCTGACCTTCAGCATATGCGGACATTGTTTCTGGAGACAGTGACGAGCCTGTCTGTCACATCACAGGGCCAGCACAGGACCAGCTAGGAAGTGGAGAGACGTCCCAGAACACGGCGGTCACTGCATTCCGCTTCCCGGATGCACCACAGTTCAAGCTTTCTCTCCTCAGCCCGTCTTCCCTTCCATCCATCTTGGAGTAAAAAGAATCCTCATTTCCAAGGCAAACCCTTCCAATCATCATCTCTGTGTCCTTCTGGATTGTATTCTCTTAATTTCAAATGAGTATGTATGTATTTAGAGAGTGAACATGAGTGAGGAGAGGCGCAGAGACAGCACGAGAGAGAATCCCAAGCAGGCTCCGTGTTGTCAGCATGGGGCCGGATGGGACTCCAATCCACAAATCATGGGTTCATGACCTGAGCTAACATCTAGAGTCTGACTCTTAGTCAACTGAACCACCCAGGCGCCCCCCACCATCTCTCTTTTATCTCAACATTTTCCCTCCCCATTGCTCTTTCTCTGTGACTTAGATACAGAGAAGACATTTCCCCTAAGATATAGATATTTTCTGTAAGGATAAAAATGGCTAAACATTCTCCTGGAATGTTACCAAGGATACGTTTTGGCACCAAAATAATGGTCCTTTCCCTGAAAACCACTTCCGAACGTCAACATCTCTCTTCAGTCACGTAACTGATGTCCTGACTTCCATCCGTGCACTCTCATTGTTTCCCCACATATCAGCACTTACGACACCTTTTTTAATTTTTTAATTTAAAAAAATTTTAAATTTTAATTATTTAGTTTGAAAGAGAGCGAGACAGAGAGCAAGCGAGGAGGGGAGGGGCAGAGGGAGAGAGAGAATCCCAAGCAGGGGAGAGAGAGAATCCCAAGCAGGCTCTGCTCTGTCAACACAGAGCCCAACTTGGGACTTGAGCTCACGAACTGTGAGACCACGACCTGAGCCGAAATCAAGAGTCCGACCCAAAACATAATGAGCCACGCAGGCGCCCCACTGGCTTCCTTTAAACACAAGCTCGTTATGTTGATTTTGGGCTCAGATTACTCCGGAGCATTGCCTGGCTCTTAGGGCCCCATCCCAGTTCCTTCCCATGTTGTGCAAGCCCCGCCCCCACGGCAGGTGCCACTGTGCCCTTTCACGGCACCTGCTCTGTGCTGTGCATGCAGCCCCTCCATCGACTTTATCGTCAGAGCACATTGTGTTTTTTGGATCACAGAGGCTCCTCATCTCTGTGTCCTCCTGGGCTGCTCCTCCTCCAGTGCCCCAGATGCCCTGCCCCACTGCCCACCCAGTCTCCCAGAACCCCGCTCTTTCCTTTCTGGCACAAACACAGCTTGTCACTTATTGTCTAGCATGCTTCTTGCTTCTCTAGCTCTGTTCCCTGCACGAAAGTGTAAGCTCCATGAGGACACATATTCTTTCTGCTCTGCCCACCCTGGTATACCCTGCGCCTTCTCAACACAGCGCACGTGTCTTAAACACAGCAGTAAAAAGCTTGTCAAACTTGTGGATTCATAAATGGAGATGAGTTCATGAACCCTATGGGCTCAGCCAGCCACCTGTGCAGACATGTGTCCCCTGAGCCTTGCTGCCTCTATTACTCCATTGGTGCTCACCGTCCTCTGCAGCATCGAGTCAAGCAGACCTAATTGTTGAGATGTAGACCCCCATCTCTTCTGTTCAGATGACCCCAGTCTTAATCAGTGGGGACTAAAGCCATTCCCTTTTCTCCGAGCCATAGTATAATACCCTGCACTGTTTACAGAAGTGGTGACTTCTCATGAAAGCTTTACAGTTTTTGCTGGATTATGGGCCTGGGCAAGGAAAAGAAAAATCCATGTGTGGTATCTTTCCAGTTTCCTCGAGCTCTTTGACAGTCTAGTGATTGACTGATAGACTCGAGAAGGAAGACTCAAGCAGACTTACTCCGTGTTTAAATTCTCACCAGGATGAAACAAATCACACAAGAGTGATTACCTATGACTTTCCTCATCCATGTATGCTTTTCTCTGAGATTCCCTTGCACTGTGTTGAAAAAAAAATTTTTAGGACAACAAATGATATGCATTGTCCTTGGTGGGTCTGACAAACAGAAGATGACAGGGTCCCAAGAATATAGTGTCATCACTCCTCAGTACTCCATCTTTGGAGAAGACATTCTTTCTCTTTTTAGAACAGTCTCTCGGGTCACATTAGAAACTACTTATCCAGGAAGATCAATGAATGGAAGTCAGTTAGGGAACCAAAATGTTGTGAGTTTTGGATCAGAAGAGAAGAGTTTTGGATCTCAAATGAGTATGGAGGCAGCAAAGTGCACCACAGTCTACACACAGAGGTGGGGGCAGGCATGGGAGTGCCCCTAGTAAGGAAACCACAAACCGAATTCATGGTGCTGCAGTCAGTACTGCCGTGGGCAGGGTGTATACATGCTCCAAGCCATTTCAGCGCCACCCGCTATTGGAGAAAGAAGTTCTGAAATTGATCTGAAGGACTTGGTGGTTTGGCTCAGGTTCAACTGGTAGAGTGATGTAAGCCACTTGTTACCACTCCATGCCGAGAGAGAGAAGGCTGTGTGATTTCTTCTAATCAAGATGTATGTGGACAGGATATCAGAGGCCACTGTCACAAAATGAGAATTGAAAAGGTAATAGAGAAAGAGACATTTGGGACAAGTCAGAAATTGAGGTATAAAGATAAGAGACCGAAATGTGAAGAAATGCAGCATCGGTGATTGTCACTCAAAGAGCAAACAGATTGGGGGAAGACAGTTGGATTAAAGCCAGTTACTCAAATTAGGATTGAGTGAAGGTGAAGTTAGAAGTCTGCAGGACTTACAAGGCAAGGAAGGGCAGAGGAGAAGAAGTTCCTTGGTCTTCCTGTTTTTCCCTAAGAGGTAGGAGGACCCAGGAGACTGGACGGGTCTGTTTCTTCACTCTCTCCTCCCAAACTGCCTGCCGGGAGAAATTCGTTTCATCCATGGGACAGGCACTGAGTACTGACTGTGTTCCAGGCACAGTTACTGGGATTCATCAGTGAACAAAACAGACAAGGATTCTCACCCTCTGGAGTTCATATTCTAATGGGGGTGGTGGGGATCTGAAGACAGAAAGGAACACACCCGTCATCTTTAAGTTGCACCTTGTCAGAGGATGAGGTGACCTCTGAGAAGAAACCACAAAAAGCAGGGTGGGTGGACTGGATGTGGAGAATGAGAGAGAGGAGTCAGGGTGAGTAGGTTTTGTTACGAATAACTCCGTGCAATGTGCATGTAAAACAAATACACTTTTCTCACTGTTTTGCCTGTTCAGGATGTCACTTATTTGGGGATAGGACATGGGCCAAACAATGCCATGACCATCTTTCTGCATCTAATTGGGGCCAGCTCGTTTCTTACAGAGAAACAGGTGTGTAGCCTGAACCCATCTACTGAAACTATGAGTTGATTACAAAAGCAAGTGGGCAAAACATGTGAATGAAATGGCAGAAGCCATCGTCAGCTGGAGACAAGCAGATTATTGGCTTTCTGAGTTCTCGTCCCTGGTGGGAAACCTGGCAAAGTTGACCTGGTGGTTACAGGTCCCAGTGGACCTGGATGGGTAGGAGGAACATCTTGACCCCCAGCCTTATAATTTGAATTAGGGCTTATTAAGGACTGACATCAATTACTTGGGGCACTATTTCCAAATGGAAAGCTGAGTCTGAGCTTGCTCAACGACACTGGCATGTAGAGAGACAAGAATTCTCACAGGCGCTGGGAGAGCAAGAGAAACAGGTGGACAGAAAGGAGATCTGGTCAACCCCAGAGACAGGGAGCCGGGACCAGGCAGGTGCATGCTCACATTATGATTGCATCATTGCAGAAGCTTCAAGTGGAGTAGACCCTAAAGGCATCTCAAGCCTTCTCTGATTTATTTCGGATGGCAGATTTTTAGATGCCTGTAACTTTGGGGCATTGTCCATGTCACAGTTGCCACCTGGCACATTTCCCTGAATAGAAGCATACTTCTGCTGGACATGTCTGACATTGCAGATGGTGAAAGGAGCTAATGTAATTGCAATAACGCACTTCATTATAATCCAGGCACTTCAACAGTTGGGTTGGAACAGTAAGCCAGGAATGGAGGTTGGATGAGAGTCCTAAGTGAAGACTTTGTTCTCACATCACCCTGTCCCTGGACCCTATATGGTGAAGCTCTCGGTCAGCTGTACCAAAGGCTTAATAGGAGAGAGAATATTTTAGTAAAGATGAGCCTCCTGAACTTTTCTTTTTTCCTCCCATGATACCTGTGATGGTTAATTTTAATGTGTCAACATGACTGGACGATGAGGTCCCCAGGTATTTGGTCCAACATTATTCTGGTGTGTCCAGAAGGGTGTTTCTGGATGACATTAGTACTTGTCTGTAGACAGGGTAGAGTAGACGGCCTCCCACCATGCAGGTGGGCTCCATCCAATCAGCTGAAGAGCAGAATAGAACAACAGAAGTGACTGGCCCTTCAGGAAGACAGAATTCCTCCAGCCTGACTGTCTTCAAGGCAAGAAATCATTTTTCTCTTGTTTTTTGGCTTGAATTGTCTAATGGAAAAACCCTGTTGTTTTTGTTTTTGTTTCTTCCTGTGTTGGGAAAACCCCAGTTTTCCCCCAACGTGTTTGTCTCCCATGAGATAAACATCAGTGTCACAGGAAACACTTCACTCCTGATGTTCTGGTTCCCAGGTGTGCAGAGGCTTGTCCCCACACCAGCTGAGTCTGCGACACCAGCTGGGTGTCCTGCAAGTCAGCTCAGTTCTGACACTGACCCGGCGGTGGTTCAGATCCCACAGGTGAGGGTCCCACAGCGCTGTCCATCCCCCCACCCCAGACTCCACTCCTAAGCGCCTGACCAAATGGCTCCAGATCAGACGTTCCACTGACCCCTTCCTTGGCTTTGATTAATTTGCTAGAGCAGCTCACGGAACTCGGGGAAATGCTTACTCATGCTTGCAGGTTTATACAGATGAACAACCAGAGGGGGAGACACACAGGATGGGGTCTGGAGGGGGCCAAGCACAGGGGCGCGTGTCCCCGGGTAGTTGGGGGGTCTCCCTTCCAGACTGTGGAGCCTGGAAGCTCGCTGAACTTTATGGAGGCTTCCTTACATAGGCACGGTCAGTTATTAACCCCATTTCTCCCCTCCCCACTGCCTGCCTGAGAAGTGTGGTGTGGGGGGTGGAGCCAGAAGCTCCAACCTTCTCATCATGGCTGCTCTTTCTGCTCATCATACCCCAGCCCTCGTTCAGTTGCCCGCCCAGAGTCGCCTCATTAGCACCAAACATTCTCCTAGTGCTCTTATTTCTTAGGAATTTACTAGGGTTTCCAGAGCTCTGGGCTATAGACTGGAGGCAGAGACATATATACATATATCTTTTTTTTACTTATAAAAATTTTATTTTTTTAATCAAACATTTTTAGTGTTTGTTTCTTGAGACGGAAAAAGACAGTGTGAGAGGGGAAGGGACAGGGAGAGGGAGACACAGAATCTGAGGCAGGCTCCAGGCTCCAAGCTGTCAGCACAGAGCCCGACATGGGACTCAACCCCATGAACCGTGAGATGGTGACCTGAGCCAAAGTCGGAGCTCAACCCACTGATCCACCAGGGAGCCTCTAATTATAAAATTTTTAAATCGACGTGTGTTTGACATACAACGTTATATAGTTTCAGGTGCACAGCATAGTGATTCGATCATTCTATACATCATGCACAATAACTGTAGTTACTGTCTGTCACCATACAAAGTTTATATTTCCTAGTATCTCACGGACTAAAACATTAGCTCTTCCTGTCTGGAGCCTGCCAGTCTCAGGACTAGGACCTCCCCATCAGGGTGACCATAACTGCCCTGTTGCCAAACCCTCGGTTCACTCCCTTTCCACAGTGCATTGGACTCTTGAGTATTTCCTGATGCAGCTCACAGCTCTTCCCCCTACCTCCCTTCCCGGAGCAGTAGTTCTCAATTGGGATGATTTTGACCCCCAAGGTGTTCCTTTAAATGTCTAGAGACTTTTTCTGTTCAAAAATGGGAGGAGGTACTGCTGGCACCCAGGGGATAGAGGCCAGCAAATCCCCTACAACAAAGAATCATGCAGCCCAACATGTCAATACAAGGTGCCAAGGTGCCAAGGTTACCTTTTGTTCGTAACTCTGGTGATTGCATCGGCCAATCCTGTTTTATGTGCTGTCTCCTCGTCTTCCAGATAACTCCTAAATGTTTGATTTTTCCAAGATTTGGTCCTGGAGCTCGTTCTCTTATTTATATTCTCTCCACAGGTGGTCACACGTGTCTCCAAGTTTTAGAACACCAGTAGTGTGTCTATAACTCTAACTCTGAACACCTTAATACGTCTAGACTCATAGATCTCAGTGCTTACTTGAGGTTGCCATTTGAATGAATCATGGAAATCACAAACGTCATCTATACAAAATGGAATTTGGATTGCTTCGCCAAATGTCGTCCTTCTCCACTTTTCCACTTCTCTGGGAAGACTGCCCCACCTTACCCAGCAGCCAAAGCTCTAAGCGTCTTGCTTGATTCCTCCGTTTCCATCGTACCCCCAGTTTATACATTAGCGAGTCCCATCGGCTCTGTTTATAAGATGTTTCTTGTTCATTGAAATTCTCCAGCTCCCCAGCTGCTCATCCAAGATACCACCAAATATTGCCTGTGTTACTGCAATGACTTGTAGATGATCACTCTGCTTGTGTTCTTACTCTGTGCAGCCTAACTCCCATGCAGGACTCCTAAGCAATATTTCACACACATGAATCCCCCTCACTTCCAGTGACTTATACTGTGTTCAGTAAAAAGGCTCCATCCCCTTCCCGTGACCTAGCTGCTCGGAGCCATCTGGCCACTGCCCATTTCCCTTTTTGCACACAGGGCATTGGTCACCATGGTACAGATGGCGATAGTGGCCCGGAACACTAACTTCCCAGATCTGTGACTCTTTGCAGCGAAACTTGGAAGCTTCACCCATCAAGAGTCGAAGGCAGATTCTCTACTCTGTGAATCTGCCTAGGCCTTGTGACTAGCTTGGGTGAAGGGACGCAGTGGGAGAGGAGTCGAGGGCTGCCGGCTGGAGGGTGAGAGGCCACAAGGAGCGAGGACATGAGGCAGTCGCAAGCAGGAAGCCCCCGCAGAACCGGCAGCCAACCACCGACTCGAGGGTGAGCCCGGCTGAGACCAGAAGTGCGTCCACCTGAACTTGGTCAAATTTGGTGACTCACAGAAAGAAAGTTAGGCCAAGTTCACAGTTTGTTTAAACACATTAAAAATATGTGGGGTGCTTTAATACACGGCAGCACTAGCCTTCTTTTCCTCCACCAGACAAAACCAGTTCCCTCATCCAGATAGTTACACTTGCTTGCTCCCTCCGCCTAGAATACTCTTCTCTCAGCTCATTTTGGTCTTAACTGCTTCTGAGGTCTTGTGACGGGAGAGAAATTTTCAAGTGTTTTTTTTTTTTTCTTTTTCTTCTCTTAGCTCTGTGTCCTCTGGTTCTTCCTGGATGAGCGGAGAGAGGAAAGGGGTGGGCAGGTTAAGGTCTTCCTTGTCCTGTGCTTTGCAATTCAGTGTTGATGCTGCTACTGTCAGTATGCAGAGATTTCAGTCATGGGGGTGGGTGGGCACCTCATATGCTCTTTCCCTCGACATCCTCTCTTTCTGACAAGCAGTTTTTAGGGATAAGCTCTTTCCTGGAGATGTTCCCGTGGTGGCCCGTCTGGCCCCTGGAAAGCTCCTGGCAGGCCACTCTCAAGGAAGTTCATCTCTCATGAATAACCTCAGCCAACCTCTTGCTCTAAGAATCTTTCTGGGATAAAGGCCAAGTACCCAGTCTTTATGTCTCTTAAATGTTATAGGGGAAATGTCATGCTCCTTCTCACCTGGCTTGAAGGAGAAGAAATACACCCTTTGCCTGGATGAGCAGGGCAGGGTTGGGGGTTGGATCTCCAAAGGGCTTTCACAATCATGCACATGGCTTGTTTGTGTTGGCTAGGATATCTCTTTAGAACACGGGGATACTTTAAGCCTAGCCTCCTCCCTAGGAATTCTGACCTGAACGGCCAAATTCAACATGGTTAATAACCTGGTTCCTTGAAAGGCAGCTTGGATCTGATGGCTAAGGGAACCACAGGGAGGAGAGGTTGAGGGAGAGGCTTGAACATATGCCAATGGGAAGTTTCCAGAAGGAGGAAGGGCTCTGTCAGGTAGTGCAAGCAAGGCAAAGAGAGCCCATAACAGGGCACCAAGCATGTGCCCAGAATAAATATAACCAGTCTAATTTTCACAACAATGGTCTGCGATACTGTTATTCTTATTTTACAGGTGATGAAGCAGAAGCTTATAGCAGATATGATATTTTTACTGTTTTCTGGGCAAAAGAGCAGACAAATATTTTGATTGGTAGCATTGATGAAGATATTATCACCCAGGAAATATGTATTTTATTGTCGGTGTTCAGTTTGAGAAATAATTTTAGCTACACTGCTTTGTTCATTATCTGCACGCTAAATGAGTGGAATGATAATTAACTTTAACATCCCATGTGTTAATTGTTTTAACTTTCCTGTTCCATTTCACACTGAATTCTCGGTTCCATTTCACCTGAATTCAGGTGCTGGTAAGTATTTTCAATATCGAAGGGAAGGGACCACTCTAGTGAATTCCCATTCTGATGCATTTAACATTCATACCAGCCTGGGCCATTATAAATAGAAATTCACACGGACATCTGGACATGCTCTGTTCCTGCCACTTCTCTTCCCTAACCGTCTAACATGACCTCACTCTTGTCAACTCTACCACCTTCGGTATGCATCTGTGTCTGTGACGTTAATCTGTGGCATCTGGGTTCTGCAGATTCATTCAGAATATTATTCATTCAGAACGAGGCAAAGACACTCAGTGTAGGATTCCAAGGGACACCAGTCACGCTCTCCTTATCAGAATGCACACAGAGAGTGTAAACATCATTGTCAAGTACTTTTAGTCTACGTAGAGATAAGAGACTTTGTTCTCACCTTCCAATTTGTCATTGTCCCTTGGAATGTTTTTCCTGTGTCGGGAAAACAGCCCCAGACATTGATTTTTCTACTCGAATAGTCTGACAGACACAGGTACCCAAGTGGTTTTTATCTTTTAACATCTCCGCATTTGCATTACCTCTACTGTCTGTTGGTCATAAATTAATGGACACATCAAATCTGACTGGGTTCTCAAAATATGTGACACAACACGGTAAGGGTTGGGGTGTTAGACGATTTGGACGGAATGATGCTGGGTCCTAGTGTTGCTGAACCAGATTGTGACTTTTCCTGTTGGAAGCGACGGGACTACATTAGAGTTGTGTGACATGCCTTTCCCATCCAAACGAATGGGTGGCAGAATTTAAACAGAAAATAGTCACAGCGGGCCCGTCGGCGTTCACCTCATAGAGGCAGCTGTGCTAATATTCTGTTGCCTCTCTCTGTGTGTGTGTGCGAGGTCGGGGGTCACCCTTGCTTACAGCTGTGAGTCCCCGAGATCTTTCATCAGGATAACCAGCTCCGGGGTGACACCATCTGTCTTCATCTATCTCTGCAGAACGCCCAGTTTAGAAAAATGAAACGTCTGTGTAAGTTAAGATTTTAGGAAGGTTGAACCCAAGCTGAAATCTCTATCAATTAGTTTATCTTTCCCGGTGCTATGATCCAATCTACCTTAATACAGTAAACATCACATGTGCACAGATGCAGAACACTGGAAGATAAAGGCACAGACGCATTTTTGGCACAGAAATGGGACAAATTATGGGGCGGTTATTAATATTTTCCATGCGTACGACTTACCGAAAAGGCATCCAGCACGTCTTGACTCAATGCGCAAGGTGTGCAGGCTGCCGTTAGGAAGGTCAGCCGTGTCCGGGTAAGAAGCTGAGAGCCAATGGGTGTCAGCAGTACGACACCACCGTCTGTAAATTTTTCCTCACGGTGAAGACTCCAAGAGTAAATTCTAAAATTGAAATGGTGTCGAGAATATTAGGTCCACAAAATATAATTACGTGAACCGAAGGCTGACCTGATCACAAGAACAAATGCTCCGTATCTTACAGGAGTGTTCGAGGAAGCCTCTGAAAGAATTTTCTCTCATATATGCTGACTCAAGCAGGTGCAATGTGCACGAGCTGACAAAGCCCTCCTCACCCTGGACTGTTTTTATTGCCGATAATAATTTTGCCTCAACTTCTTTGTATCTACTGCCCAAGACATGGAATGAAGAGTTTGTTGTAACCACGGCTGGTATGAAGCACGTGTAAAACATTAGAATTTGCCCATCGCGTGGGTCCAAGACTGTTTAAGAAGACTGTATCACACCATCCTTTTAAGAGTGTTGCTCTGTTTCTAGTCTTTTTCCTCTTGCCACTGGACCAGCCGCAAAGGAAGGAGGAAGAGTGTGACTTAGGAGAGCACGAGGTGTCACAGGTGTGCTGAGCTATGATTCCTGCTGTTTCTTGGGTTGAAGGTGTGGCCACTACTTCATGGATTTACCTAGATCTTGTTTACCCTGTGGGCCAACCTTCTCAAAAAGACCTTTTAGCACAAACAGTAAGTTAGCTATGACTTTGCAAAGCAAAATGGTCCTGGAAGTTCCCCCAAGAGTGTGGCAGAAGATCGGTAGGTTGTGAAACAAGACGAAGCAGGGAAGAGTCTCTGCCTCTTGGAGGCCAGAGTGGAGGAGAGCAGGCTTAGTGTGTGTCCCGTGGGGGGGTGGGGGTGGGGCTCTCACACCAGTGGTGCACGAGGGCTCCACTTCCACACCCTTGAAAACATCTGTTGTCATCCTTCTTATTTTAGCTATCTTAGTGGGTGTGAACCAGTATTCCTTGTGCACTGGATTTGCATTCCCCGGATGCCTAACGTTGTTAAGCATCTTTTCATGTGCTTACAGAGCATTTGTGTATTTTTTTGGAAAAGCATCTACTCGGATCCTTTGCTCATTTTTAAATTGGGGTTTCTTTCTATAATGATGCGTTTCAGCATCTTGACATACCTTCTTGAAAACCACTACATAGAAAGTTTTATTCGAATCTACAAATTGTATTTTTTTTTATTTCAGAGAGAGAGAGAGAGAAAGAGAGTGCGTGCACACGAGCAGGTGGGGGAGGGGCATAGAGAGAGACACACACACAGACTCTGAATCAGGCTCCAGGCTCTATGCTGTCAGCACAGAACTCATGAACCTTGAGATCACGACTCGGGCCGAAATCAAGAGTCAGACACTGAAATGACTGAGGTACCCAGGCACCCCTCAGTGAACATTTAAGGGTTTGTTGGGTCCAGTATATGTTAGTAAAGGATAAATAATGAGTGTTGCTGGTCTAACACGGTCACAGGAAGAACAGTGACAATGAACAGGAATAAGCACAGGAACCTGATGTCAAGATGTCACTTGTCACCTGGATTCCGACAGAACAGAGAAGTTGAACTTCAAACTTCAAAAGTGATAACAAACTGTAGCTTTTCCAGGGAGAAAAAAATCTAAAAATGGGAAAAACATTAGGGAAACTCCATGGAGGAATGATGAGGAAGGAACTTCCTCATGTTTGTCCCCTTCCTCTCAAATCCTCCCTTCCCCTTACATGGCACTTTGGGCGAAGAAAGATTTGTGGATCAAAAGAAATATTTAAGGCTTTTCTTTTTTCTTTTTCTTTTTTTTTTTTTTACTTAAGTTGTCTCCTTTTGTTGTCAGTGCTGCCCTGTTTCTTCCTTGTCAAATTTGTGGCAACTTTTACTTGTTCACCAACGCCTTTTGCACACATGCATTTTCTTGGGCGAGTCAGATGTGTGGGTTCTCCATCAGAACGCGTGGAGCATAGGCACAGGCGATGCGGCGCGGATGCCGAAATCTGAGACCAAGCGACAGCCCGAGTACCATGAAAACAGAATTATTTATGTTTTATTTGTTTATCTGCACATAAATACGCACAAATATGCCTATGTCTCTCTAGATCCATGCCTCTGTCTCTGTCGGCCTTTTTGTGTATCTCTTTCTGTTTCTCTGTCTCTTTGAAGGAAAGATTGGAAGAAAGTTGTATGTGTAGGGGTCGTAGAAGAGTGGAAGGCACCCTTTACTTTTATTTTATATAATCTGAATTTTGGAAAATGTAAAGATAGGTAGACTAATGTTTACTTATTTTTTAAGAGACAGAGAGACAGAACGTGAGCAGGGGAGGGACAGACAGAGAGGGAGACACAGACTCCGAAGCAGCTCCAGGCTCTGAGCTGTCAGCACAGAGCCCGACACAGGGCTTGAACTCACAAACAGTGAGATCATGACCTCCCTCTCTCTCTGACCCTCCCTGCTCAGGCTGTCTCTCTCTCTCTCAGAAATAAATTAAAAAATTTTAAAAAAAAATTGTAGTTTTAGGTTAGATTTCCATAATAGCTAATGAGTTTCAGCACGTTTTCATGTGCTCATTTGCTATCCTTCTAGAAGCTCCTCTTTGGTGAAGTATCCTTACAGATCTTCCCCTGATTTCTTTATTGGGTATTTTATTGTTTTTACAGAATTGTAAAGCTTCTTTTTCTATTTTGGTTATAAGCCCTTCATCAGATACATGTTTTGGAAATATTTTCTCTTAGCTTGCTTTCGTTTTCTTAAAAGTCTTTGATAATGTCTTGTTGGAGAATCAACCTTCTGATCATTGTGCCATGGCCCTCTTTCTTCCCGATAACTTCCTGGCTGGGGCTGCTGGGGCTGAAATTCTTGTGATTAGCATCTTGTGATTAGCGAACATCTACCTTTTCCTACTTACTTTTAATCTATGTGCATCTTTATATTTAAAGTGGGTTTGTTTGTTGTTGTTGTTTTTTTGGTAGACAACATATACTTTTTTCTTCCACTTTGACAATCATTTTTAGTTGGTGCATTGAGACCATTGACCTGCAAAGTGATTATCGATAGACTTGAATGAGTATCTATCATATTTGTTACTATTTTCTACTTTTGTCCTTGTTCTTTGTTCCTATTTTTGTCTTCTACTCTTTTTCTGCCTTTTATGGTTTTCACTGAGTCTTTTTTGCAATTCCATTTTCTCTCCTCTCTTAGTGTATTAGCTTTCCAATTTTTTAAATTATTTTTTTATTTTTTATGTTTTTACAAGTAGTTTATTGTCAAGTTGGTTTCCATATAACACCCAGGGCTCATCCCCACAAGTGCCCTCCTCCATGCCCATCACCCCTCCCCCCGACCCCCATGAGTCCTCAGTTTGTTCTCAGCATTCAAGAGTCTCTCATGGTTTGCCTCCCTCCCTCTCCCCCACTACTTTCCCCCTTCTTCTCCCCCACGGTCCTCCGTTAAGTTCCTCCTAATCCTCCTATACATGCAAACATATGGTATTTGTCCTTCTCTGCCTGACTTATTTCACTCAGCATAACACCCTCAAGGTCCATCCACGTTGCTACACAGGCCAGATTTCATTCTTCCTCATTGCCATGTAGTATTCCATGGTATAGATAAACCACATCTTCTTGATCCATTCGTCCGTTGATAGACACTTAGGCTCTCTCCATGGTTTGGCTATTGAGAGTGCTGCTATGAACATTGGGGTACATGTACCCCTGTGCATCAGCACTCCTGTGTCCCTTGGGTAAAATCCTAGCAGTGCTATTGCTGGGTCATAGGGGAGTTCTGTTGTTCATTTTTTGAGGGGCCTCCACACTGTCTTCCAGAGGGGCTGCACCAGCTTACATTCCCACCAATAGTGTAGGACGGTGCCCGTGTCTCCACATTCTCACCAGCATTTAGAATCCTCTGATTTGCTCATTAGCCACTCTGACTGGCGTGAGGTGGTATCTCAGTGTGGTTTTGATTTGTATTTCCCTGATAGGGAAGGATGCTGAGCATCGTTTCATGTGTCTGTTTTCCATGTGGATGTCCTCTTTTGAGAAGTGCTTTCCAATTTTTTTAATCTTTTTTTCTTGTAGTTACCCTAGGGTTTGCAATATACATTTACAACTATTCCGAGTCCACATTCAAAAAACAGTATCCCGCTTGATGGGCAACACGAGTACCTTATGGTAACAAAATAATCCTCATTCTTGCCTCTTGACCCTTGTATCATTTTTGTCATTTATTTCACTTATATATACATATGTACATATATGTATAGGCATACATAATTGGATATATTGTTGCTCTTACTATTTTGAACAAGCTGTGTTTTTAGATCAATTAAGGATAAGGAATATTAAAGTTTAAGAAAAAGAAAAAGAAAAATTTATCTTCCCTTACATTATTTCTTCTTTCATACTCTTTCTTTAGGTAGATCTGAGATTCTCACTCTAGCGTTATCTTTCTCTCTAAAGAAGTTCTTTTTTTATAAAACAGTTTATTTATTTGAGAGAGATTGCAAGTGGGGAATGGGCAGTGAGAGAGGAGAGAGAGAATCCCAAGCAGGCACAGTGCAGAGCAAAATTGGGGCTCAAACTCATGAACTTTGAGATCACAGGAATCTCTGAGCCAAAATCAAGAGCTGGGCGTATAACCTACTGAGCACCCATGTGCCCTTAAATAACTTCTTTTGGCATTTCTTGCAAGGCAGGTGTGCTGACAACAAATTCCTTCAATGTTTGTTTGTTTGAGAAAGTCTTTATCTCTCTTTCACTTTAAAAAGATAAAAATTTCAAGGTGCAGAATTCTAGGTTGGTGACTTTATTCTCTCAACTCTAGGCATTCACCCCACTCTCTTCTTGCTTGTGTAGTTTCTGTGGGAAAGGTGATATAACTTTTACCTTTGCTCTTCCACAGGTAAGAGAACATTTCCTCTGGCTTCTTTCAGGACTTTCTCTTTTTACTTCATCTTTGATTTCTTGAGCCTTGGAAATGTTGGAGTGTTTTTTTGTTTTGTTTTGGCATTTATCCTGCTTGGTGTTCTCCAAGTTTCCCGAATCTATGGTTTAGTGTCTGAAATTAATTTGGGGGAATATTCTTAGTCATTATTGTCTCAAATATTTTTTTTTCTGTTCCTTTCTCTCTTCCTTCTCGTGGTTTCCCCATTATGCAGATAATGCATCCTTTGTAGTCATCCCACGACCCTTAGAAAGAGCCTGTCTTGTTTCTTCAGTCTTTGTTCTCTTTGCTTTCCAGTTTTTGAGGATTCTAGCAATGTTTCAGCCAGCTCAGAGATTCTTTACTCGGCCGCGTCAAGTCTACTAATGAGCCCATCAAAGGCATTTTTCATTTCTGTTATGGTATTTTATTTCCAGCATGTCTTTCTGGTCCTGTCTTAGGATTTCTCTCTCTCTGCTTATATTCCATGAAAGCCTTTACCACGTTAATTACAGCTGTTTTAAACTTTCGGTCTGATACTTCCAACATCCCTGCCATGTCTGACTCAGATGCTTGCTTGTCTCTTCCAATTGCCTTTTGCCATGCCTCATAATTTTGCCTTCAGAGTCAGACACGATGTACCTCCTAAAGGGGACTGCTGTCAGTAGGCCTTTAGAGCTGTGATGGTGAGGTGTGGGGGAGGGGAGCATTCTCCAGTCCCAGGTGACGTTGATGTGAGCATGTTCCCTGATGCTGACTTATGGCTTTGAGGGGTGGGGATCTTGAAGATTCTGGGATCCTGCTCATGTTTCTTTGGAGGGTGCCTGGCAGGGATACTTCCATGGTCGCTGAAAAGGTAATTGTGTGGGGAGAGATTTGGAAAGGAGGTGGTGAATTCATTTGTGGATACGTTGTTTTTGAGATGCTTGTGGACACCCAGGTGTAAGTGGGTTATAGATATTTGGCGCCCAGATATACCTGAGCTGGGAGATATATTCAAGACTCGTACACCGTGGGAGTGGTGAGAGAAGAGCGATTGCTTGTGAGGAGTTGTGGCTGCAATGCGGAAAGAAGAGCTCAGTGTTTTGTTTTAGTTTTGACAGGAAGTCAGAACGCAAGATGAAATGCATCGTTGTTGTAGACAATGGCTCTATCGTTCCTCAGAGCAGAGCTGCTTTAGGGGGAAAACCCGATATTCATTTATTTTGTACCTCACCTTGTTACTAAACGCACTTCAGGGGGCTTTCAAGGGTGGACGATGGGTGGGAATATGAGGTGATTTGATGACGATGACGTGAGGGAGAAGGAGGAGGAAGAGGAGAGGAAGAGGAGAAGAGAGGGGAGAAGGATGGGAACAAACTGCAGACCATGATGATGTTAACATGTGTCCTATGAAGGCCTGCAGGTGTTCGAGCTGTGAGTCTTAAGACATTCTGGTAGCTCGTGTGACAAAGGAGATACAGAAAAATATATTGTTATATTAATCATCATTATTATTTATCCTTACTTGTTTTTTATCTTTAACATATAATATATTGATATTTAATATTATATTAATAATATCTTATTATATTTACATGTATAATATTAAACATAAATGCTTATATATTTGTATATTATACATTTAGAATATATATGTATACACATTCCAGATTTAGAATTGGAGCAGATCTGGAGCTAATATCTGGCAAGAATTCAGAGTTCAGAATAAAAAATTCCATTCTTTGGGGGCGAAGTCCAACTTTGGCTCCAGTCCTGATCTTGCAGTTTGTGAGTTCAAGCCCCACATTAGGCTCTTGGCTATCAGCACAGAGCCCATTTCAGATCCTCTGCCCCCCTCTCTCTACCTCTCCCCTGCTTGCACTCTCTCCCAGAAGAAGTAAATATTTTTTTTTAAAAAAGAATTACATTCTATGTAATATCATAAAGCCCTCAGTTGTGTCTCTATAGCAGTGAGGGGTTGGCTTATGAGTAAGGGAGAGCTCTCCCGCCACCCTGAAATGTGCTTCCGCATGAAGGAGGTTTTATTAAAGAAGCAGTCCTGGCCTCTCTCCACCGTGTCATTTTCTTTCTTTATTTTTATTTATTTATTTATTTTTTATTTATTTCTAGGATAGAGAGAGACAGCGTGAGCAGGGGAGGGTCAGAGAGAGAGGGAGTCACAGACTCTGAAACAGGCTCCAGGCTCCGAGCTGGCAGTCAGCACAGAGCCCGACGCGAGGCTCAAACCCACGAACCGCGAGATCATGACCTAAGCGAAAGCCGGACGCTTAACCGACTAAGCCACCCAGGCGCCCCAACCGTGTCATTTTCTTTGGGAGGTGGCGGAAAGCAGAACTGGCACGAATAGTACAGCTGTGGCTTCCCCCTGCCCTTGAAGGTGAGGTGCCTGCGGTGGGTGATCCGGGCTCTCCTTTGCTTCTCGAAGTTATTACCTCTTAAGTGGGAACTGTTACTGCCATCAGATATGATGGAAAAAGATGCCAGGCCATGATTGCTTATGACTGGTGGCGCTTGGCTCCCGATTCTGTGAATTAATCTCAGTAATCCTATTGCCTGAAGATTCTTTAATATTTGTCTATCAGTCAGAAGGTGATATATTGGATTTCTGCTTTTTTGCTTGTTTGCATATTTCTCAGTTGGCTCAGCTCTGTTGTGGCCCAGGATTGTCTACTTCTGGACCCCCTAGAAATGCAATAATTTCTTTTTTTAAAAATAGTTTATTGTCAAGCTGGTTTCCATATAACACCCAGTGCTCATCCCCACAAGTGCCCTCCTCCATGCCCATCACCTCCCCTCCCCTCCTCCATCATCAGCCCTCAGTTTGTTCTCAGCATTCAAGAGTCTCTCATGGTTTGCCTCCCTCCCTCTCCCCCACCATTTCCCCCCTTCTTCTCCCCCATGTTTCTCTATTAAGTTCCTCCTAATCCTCCAATAAGTGAAAACATATGGTGTCTGTCCTTCTCTGCCTGACTTATTTTGCTCAGCATAACACCCTCAAGTTCCATCCATGTTGCTACGCAGGCCAGATTTCATTCTTTCTCATTGCCATGTACTATTCCATCGTATAGATAAACCACATCTTCTTGATCCATTCATCTGTTGATGGACACTTAGGCTCTCTCCATGTTTTGGCTGTTGTTGAGAGCGCTGCTATGAACATTGGGGTACATGTGCCCCTATGCATCAGCACTCCTGTATTCCTTGGGTAAATTCCTAGCAGTGCTATTGCTGGGTCATAGGGGAGTTCTATTGTTAATTTTTGAGGAACCTCCACACTGTTTTCCAGAGGGGCTGTACCAGTTTACATTCCCACCAACAGTGTAGGAGGGTGCCCGTGTCTCCACATCCTCGCCAGCATCTAGAGTTCTCTGATTTGCTCATTTTAGCCACTCTGACTGGCGTGAGGTGGTATCTCAGTGTGGTTTTGATTTGTATTTCCCTGATGAGGAGGGATGCTGAGCATCGTTTCATGTGTCTGTTGGCCATCTGGATGTCCTCTTTGGAGAAGTGTCTGTTCATATCTTCTGCCCATTTCTTCACTGGGTTGTTAGTTTTTCGGGTATGGAGTTTGGCAAGTTTCTCATAGATTTTGGATACTAGCTCTTTATCTGATATATCATTTGCAACTATCTTTTCCCATTCTGTTGGTTGCCTATTAGTTTTATGGATTGTTTCCTTTGCTGTGCAGAAGCTTTTAATCTTGATGAGGTCCCAATAGTTCATTTTTGCTCTTGATTCCCTTGCCTTTGGGGATGTGTCAAGTAAGAAGTTGCTGCAGTTGAGGTCAAGGAGGTTGTTTCCTCTTTCTCTTCTAGGGTTTTGGTGGTTCCCTGCCTCACATTTAGGTCTTTCATCCATTTCGAGTTTAGTTTTGTGTGTGGTGTGAGAACGTGATCTAGTTTCATTCTCGTGCATGTTGCTGTCCAATTCTCTCAGCACCATTCGCTGAAGAGACTGTCTTTTTCCCATTGGACACTCTTTCCTGCTTTGTCAAAGATTAGTTGGCTGTACATTTGTGAGTCCAGTTCTGAGTTCTCTATTCTATTCCATTGGTCTATGTGTGTGTTTTTGTGCCAATACCATACTGTCTTGATGATGACAGCTTTGTAGTAGAGGCTAAAGTCTGGGATGGTGATGCCTCCCGTTTTGGTTTTCTTCCACAATATTACTTTGGAAATGTAATAAATTCAACAGAGTTATTTATATTAATGATAATCAGTGTAAGCTGATGTCAAAAAGAAATGCAATTTGGCATAAATAATTCCACAGTGTACAAACTTAATTTTGGTACCACATTTTGCTGGATTTTCTAGATCCAAGAATAGATTTTAGAATGTCTAGAAGAGAGTGGGTGGTCTGCATGGCCTTGAGTTCATTTTTTCTCCTGGTAAATAGTCGAAAGAACCACTAATTTGAGAATCAGGAAACCTTTGTTGTAGTATTACCTCTCCTGTTTGTTTAAGGACTTGGAACAAGTCAAGGAGCATCTGGGAGCTTCTGCTCCTCTGCGGTTCTGCTACCCATACCTGCAGACCACACTCCTTCAAGAGCTTGTCCTGTGCTGTATCCCAAAGATTCTGAGCCAGAAAGTCACTTGTGTGCAATGCTTGCATCTGGACATAAGCAGCAACTCAAGAAGTGAAGGTGTTTTCCACTGTGCAAGACCAGGGCTCACTGACCCCTCCAGCTGATGGCTCGATTTTTAAAAAATATTTTTAATGTTTATTAGTTATTTTTGAGGGAGAGACAGAGTGCGAGTAGGGGAAGGGCAAGAGAGAGGGAGACACAGTATCCTAAGCAGCTTCAGGTTCTGATGTGTTAGCAGCACACAGCCCGACTTGGGGCCTGAATTTATGGCCTGTGAAATCATGACCTAAGCCGAAGTCAGATGCTTAACAGACTGAACCACCCAGGCACCTCTGATGGATCCATTTTGTGCCTCACTTTTTGTAGGTTGCTAACCACACCATTCCCAATATCATCATGTGTTTTCTTTCTAAAAATTTGTAAACATTTATTTATTTTTGAGAGAGAGAGAGAGAGAGAGCGAGAGAGAACAAGCGAGCTGGGGAGGAACAGAGAGAGAGGGAGATACAGACTCTGAAGCAGACTCCAGGTTCCGAGCTGTCGGCACAGAGCTCGACGCGAGGCTTGAATCCACGAACTGCGAGATCATGACCTGCGCCGAAGTCAGATACTTAACCGACTGAGCCACCCAGGCACCCCCATCGTGTGTTTTAATGTAGACGATTTTCCAAACTGATTGGTGATAATATCCCTGTAGGTGTCAGGTTCTTACACTCACTGTTAATTGAAAGGCCCCCGATGGATCAGGGGCAGGGGACAGGTCCATTCTCCTTGGTGCCGGAGGTGACGTGCTGTCCGTGATTTCTCATTGCCCAATCTGGGTTGATGTGAACATGGCCCGCTTGGTTGGTTTCAGGATGCTCATTATTCATCTGTGGATGGGCTTCGTGAAGGAACACAAGTGGCCCACGCCTGGGAGCCTGGGACCTCATAGCCGAGCACTGACAATGCATCTTGTCAGCCAGATGCTCCTAGACATGAATTCAGAATCTTTCAGACAAAGGGTCTTGTCAATCTGTAGTTTGCAAATTTGCATAAATAGGATTTTTGATGTGATGGCTTGGAGCAGCCCCACATACACTTTGTCACAGTGTGTGGGGCTCCTCTGCAGAGAACAGTTATGATATTAATAGTGTCACGATGGGCCACGCTTATTTCAGGGCCACCAAGGCAGATCTTACAGAAGTGGCCGGTCATGGGGTGGGGAGCGCCAAAAAGTGAGAAGAAAAGAATTCACTATTTTTGCTGTTGTTGTTGTTTTGTTTGTTTTATTTTGTCCACAAAAGGGAAAGAGATAGGTTATCAAATGTTTGCTGTCAGCTACCTGAGCCACCCACCAGGTACTGTTGGCCTCCCACATGATTTAGGGAGGGAATGGATGAGGGACAGCTCATCTAGTCAAATCCCCTCACTGCAAAAGTGAGGAAGGTGGATTTCAGAGAGGTGAAGGGATTTTTCTAAGATACCACAGCTAGTTGACAATAGATCCAAAAGTGTGAAATCATTACATGGTGAAGATAGTCACATGGTACATTCTTCCTGTCAATTTCCAACTCTGTGAAAGTGCTGTTTTTTCACTTCCTAGCCATCATGTTGTAAGTATATAACACCTGATGATTTCCTAGTTTATGCATCAAATGCATTATTTTCTTGAAAATCATTTCCATACCCACTTATCAAAAGTGAAATGCCTGCCAGTGATGCAGTGGGCTTCTAACACGAGCTTTGTAAAATTTGGTTGACATGAGGCCACAAGGGAGTCAAAGACAAAAAAAGTCCTAATACAAAGGTGTGTCCCACAGTTCATTCAAATATGCATTTCTGGAAGGATACAGGGATTGACCCATTTTATTTATTCACAGCTTGAACACCATTTTATTTTTTATTTTTTTTAAATATTTTAAATTATTTCTAGGAGCGCGCGCGAGAGAGAGACAACGTGAGCAGGGGAGGGTCAGAGAGAGAGGGAGATACAGACTCTGAAATGGGCTCCAGGCTCTGAGCTGGCAGTCAGCACAGAGCCCGAAGCAGGGCTCGAACCCACGAGATCATGACCCAAGTGAAAGTCAGACGCTTAACCGACTAAGCCACCCAGGCGCCCCGGGATTGACCCATTTTAAATAGGAAGCATTAGGAGAACAACACTGAGATCCGAGCTGAGAGTGAGTCTGGACAGCAAATGGCACAGTGTTTAGTTGCTTTAAACCAGTTAATGCGCCCTGAGCTTCCCTTATATTGTCTAGACCTTGCTAATTAAATATGGAGGCTCTGCAGACCAAATCAGTAGCTCCGGTGGAAAATAAAGGGGCCCAGAGATGCCTGGGTGGCTCAGTCAGTTAAGCGTCTGACTTTGGCTCAAGTTATGATCTCATGGTTTGTGGGTTCAAGTCCCTAGTCAGGCTCCGTGCTGACAGCTCAGAGCCTGGAGCCTGCTTCGGGTTCTGTGTCTCCTCTCTCCACCCCTCCCCCTTTCACACTCTGTCTTTCTCTCTCAGGAAAAAATAAACATTAAAAATGTTTTTAAAAATAAAATAAAGGGGCCCAGAAATACACATTTTTGGGGTGTGTGTGTGTGTGTGCGTGTGTGTTTTTCTCATTAAGAGTTAAATGCATCAAACTGGCTCCAGTGAAACAGATCATGTCACTATTTTCATTTCTCATTTCATGTGTTTTTCATTCCTGGAAAGAGAAAGAGGATTCTGGCTTCAGGATGGAATTTGAATAAAGCTTGTGATCAGGAGAGTCGATGTTAGCCCTTGATGACAAATCAGTGGGGGAGGGGCCGCTGTGTTATTGCCATGTCAGAGCCGGTTGAGTGTGAGTGTTGGGTGGGAGGTGGGACATAGGACAGTTACTTCTCTAGGTGGCAGCTTGGGTTGATGGATCCTTAGGGCATTTTCTGAGAGAGAGCATTTCTTTCTTCATAGACCTTGACGCTGATCTGTTTAGTCGTGCAATTATATGCCAGTATCTTGGGGATAGCTGGTAGGGCACGCGAGCAAAGGAAAGGCTCCATCATCTCCCCTTCAAGAACGCCTACATCACACATAATCTGCAACCCTGCCATGAACAAGGAGCTCTGCGAGGAGCTACGGGCAACGCCAGAGCCAACGAGATATGGATGAGCCTTACACCCAAAAACAGGGGCGATCCCAATTCGTCTTAAGGTGCTCTGAAAATATTAAATGTTAACATTCTCCATTCACTGTATTTAAACATTGAGATGATGGGGTGCCTGGGTAGCTCAATTCGTTACTCATCTGACTTGATTTCAGCTCAGCCTTTGATCTCAGGTTTCATGAGATCCAGCCCACGTCAGGCTCTGTACGTCAGTACAGGTTATGCTTGGGATTTTTTCTCTCTCCCTCTCTCTCTGCCCTCCCCTGCGTGGCCTGTCTCTCTCTTTAAATAAAAAAAAAAATAAATCAAATAAATAAACAAATATTTAAACATAAATAAAAACCATTGAGACCATATCAGAATATGCAGAAATATTTTTTCTTTTATTACACCATGTGGGTCACCTCTTAGAGTGTATTTTTTCAATCTTGACAGCGTCAGAACCGTGAAAATGATGGCTTCCCCCTCTACCTTCCCCTCCCAAACAGGACACCCCGATCCACTGGAATGGGACTCAAGAATATGATTCTGAGGCAGGTCGTCATACTTTGAGAGGAAAACCCTATCTTAGAATAATCTAGCATCTCTCATTTCTAGTCTGGGCATTAAACTAGAAACATTTTTAAATATCACGTGCTCACAGAAAACAACATTTTTTCTCTCCCTTTGGTGTCTTAGGTTCTATATATTCATAATATTCAAACTTTGGTGAAACTCCGTGTCTGTAAACATCAGTACTGAACTGATGAGCCTCTGAACCATCTTACGGCCTCTTGGGAAAGAGAAGCTTTGTCACATTAATCTGATCTCTCTTCTGTGACAGGATGAAAAAAATTCAGAAATGAAAAAAAATTCTGGCAAACCAGGAGGGCGAGGCATTAGTGGATGATGACTGAGGCAGGCTTTGTAATCAGAATGTTTCCAAGGCACAGGGTGGCTACAGCAAGAGAAGAAACGCAGACAAACACGAAGAGAGGTGACTCCACATGTAATACAACACCGCCCGCTTAGCCTCCCTCCCACACCACCTCTGCTTAGGTCCACGGTTGGCAGGATTTTATTTTATTTTATTTTATTTTATTTTATTTTATTTTATTTTATTTTATTTTATTATTATTGTTTTTAAAGTTTATTTATTTTGAGAAAGAGAGAGAGTGTGAGTGGGAGGGGTCAGAGGGAGAGAGAGAGGGGAGAGAGAATCCCAAGCAGCCTCTGCGTATGGAGCCTAAGGTGGGGTTCGAACTCATGAACTGTGAGATCATGACCTGAGCCGAAACCAAGAGTAGGGTGCTTAACCCACTGAACCACCCAGGCACCCCTATTTTATGCTTTTAAGAGAGGGAAGGAGAGTCATTTCTTGAGTGAAGACTCAACGTGGTTATAGTTCATCTCCAATGGTCGGATCTCTGGGTGTATCAGTTTTGTTCTCAGACATCAGACGGTCAGAGGGACTAAGTTTAAAGATGGTAATTTGGGTTCGAGGCCGATCCCTGGGGGGACCCCTTCCTAGAACAATCTGCAGAGAAGGGAGGGAGAGAGAGAGAGAGAGAGAGGGAGAAAGGGAGGAAGAGAGAGGGAGATGGGGAGAGAAAGAGAGAGAGTGTGTGTGTGTGTGAGAGAGAGAGAATGTGGAGAGGTAAACACAATGTCTTTTACACCATCATCTCAGAAGTGACATATTACTTCTGCCATATTCTCTTGGTCACAGGGGCCAATCCTAGCACAATGGGCGGTGGGCTCATTGGCGCTGTTGTGACCTTCTTAGATCTACCTATATCCTTCTCGTCCTCTGACTATTTGATGTAGGAATTTGGAAAATGAGACCCATCTTCTTTTCCTATTTGGCTCCATTAAATGAAAGTAAGAAAGGCACTAATATACTTCTTTTTTCCCAGTAAATAGTGGGTGACAAAAAATGCCTTATAATACGCACAATGAAGAGACTTGCTTTTGTCAACTCGGACCTCTTTGTCTGTGGCCTCATAGCCTCCTGAATATGAAGTACCAGAACATGGTTGGACTATGGGTGGGTTCCTCTGAGCTGGAGGCTGGGCCCAGAACACCTGGGCAGGGACAGTGCAGGTGAACAGAATCCTAGGAATGCCCAGACACCCTCCTTGTATGGCATGAAAGTCTCTGAGCCCTTACAGTACCGAGGGTGGAGCAAAGCAGGTGAGGGGTCCAAGCAGGTGTGGACAGATGAAGCTTGGGTAGAGACGTCTAGAAGACTTACAAGTAAGTCAAGGAGAAAATGGGTCCAAATCATGTTCCTCAGCAAACGAGCATTGACTGGAGTCCGGGAGTCTGGGTAAAAATCACGGGAGTTGATCTTTTGTTGTTTCCCCCAAACACCGTTTCACCAGTTCAAATAATTCCCACTCTGGCTGGCATCGTGGCTCACAGCAGGCCCCTGCTTTGCCACCACTACAAGGCAACGGTGGCTAATGAGATGGGGGCCCGTTGCAGGATAGGATTAGCGATCACGTAAGATTATGTTCTGTCCTCAGGCTGTAAGAGGCTTACACAGCAGTGGAGATCTGTGTAAATGGCATTAACTTTGGCTAATTAGGCCCCCTCCAAACCTGAGAAATCTGAATTCCAGAAGCAGAGATGAGAACACTTGGACCTGTTTGCTGAATTACGAAGCAGCTTACAGTCGCCTGTGGCTGGTGCTTGTCTAAATCCTTACTCCATAAAGGGTTTAGCAGAGGATATTCTTTCCAGCCTGAACAGAGCAACTGTCCAGAGACTTGGGCTTGTCCGCTGAGGTCATTATGATTTTGACTGTTGGATTGTAACTGTTCAGACTGGGTCCCCCCAGTTCAGACCAGTGAAAAATGCATGGAGGCCCACTTCCCATCAGAATTCAGAAGGAGACAAGCATTTGTGGATATGATACAACTCCCTTCTGGGTAAGAAGGGCACCGGTGTTTCTTTCCAGGTGTCCCATGCGCTGAAGTGCCACCATGGAGTCCCTGCTTTTCTTCAGATTGCACCTGACTTAAGAACAACGCTAGGGGACAGCTGAGTGGCAGGTGGCTGAGTCAGTTAAGCATCCTGCCCTTGATTTCTGCTCAGCTCATGATCTCATGGTTCATAGGATCTAGCCCTGCATTGGCTTCTGTGCTGACGATGTGGAGACTGCTTAGTATTTTTTCTCTCTCTTTCTCTCTCTCTGACACCCCTCAAAACAAACAAACAAACATGAAAACAAAAAGAACGATGCTAAACAAGCATCAGGGAATCCTGTCCCCTCTTCAGATCTTATGGACCATCCCTATCCTTTGATGAGAGATCCATATTCAAACTTCCTTGGGTATGCAGGTTGAGGGACTGGTTTTGGTCATGGTTTGTGTATTCCTGGCTACATAGCACCTCAGTGATACCTTCTAGGTCAGTGACCTTGGGTCCCCTCTCTGACTGCCACTGGTTGACCCTCCGAATTCTCTGCCACATAGGAGGGGCTCACGGAGGGTGTGGAGAGGAATCCTGTCCTGGTTGGGAATACGTGTGGAAAACTGGGACTTCATAAGCACATTAAATACTTCTTCCCCTCTAGGAATCTTGCTCTTTCCTCTAGTGCAAGAAAGTGTGCCTCAAATAGGCACACCTATCGTAGAGTCGAAGTTAACTACTTCATGCTGACTTTGTCTGTCCTAGACATCTAGGGTATTGGCTAAGAACTCAAGCTCTGGGTCATGCTCTCTGTCTGAAGACTCTCTCTCCTCTGTGTTTGACCTTGAGCAGCTTACGTAACTGCTCTATGTCAGTTTCCTCCTCTGAAAAGTGGATACCTATCATCTATCTATCTATCTATCTATCTATCTATCTATCAATCCATTATTGCCTATTTATTTATCTATCATCTATTATCTATGTATCTATCTATCTCTATCATCTTATCTATCATCTATCATTTTATCTATCTATCTAGTCTATCATCTATCTTATCTATCTTAATCTTATCTATCATCCATTGAGCTGTCATCTTATCTATCTGTCCATCTATTTATCATCAAATATCTATCCATACCTCACAGGTTGTTGTGAGGATTAAACAGGTTACTGTTACTTATGCAAAGTACTTAGAACAATGACTGGCATATAGTGTATAATGTTAGCTTTTAAAATTGTCAGGGTGGCACCCTTAAAATTGCCCCTGATAGCAACCAATATTTTCCTCCTCCAATTTTCTTGTTTGCATATATGCCCTGCTGTGTTGCTTTTGTCTTTAGCTGTTGTGAAGAGTGCTCACTTCAGCAGCACATGTACTAACTGTTGTGTATATGTGGATATCTATCATCTACCTATCTACGTTGTGTATGTGTTCCTCCCTACTGTAATGAAGGGCAGGAAAGAAAATTTGAAACATTGTAAAATTGTCAATTCTGACTTACTAAGTGCATCTGTATATTTAGCAAAACTCCAACCAAAATCTTAATGCTTTGGCTTTTAGAACTGGACAACACTTGGGGTGTGTGGGTGGTTCAGTCGGTTGAGTCTCTGACTTCAGCTCAGGTCTTGATCTCACAGTTGGTGAGTTTGAGCCCTGCACTGGGCTGTCTGCTGTGAGCGTGGAGCAAGCACACTTTGAATAGTTTGTCCAATTCCCACCCCCATCCCCGCTCCCGCCTTCTCCTGCTTGCACGTGCTCTCTCTGTCTCTCTAAATAAAAAAACATTTTTAAAGGATTTTTAAATGTTTATTTATTTTTAAGAGAGACAGAACGTCAGAAGGGGGAAGGGCAGAGAGAGAGGGAGACAGAATCCAAAGCAGACTCCAGGCTCTGAGCTGTCAGCACAGAGCCCAATGCGGGGCTCGAACCCATGAACTGAGAGATCATGACCTGAGCTGAAGTTGGACGCTTAACCAACTGAGCCACCTAGGTGCCCCAAATATTCTTTTAGAAAAAGAACTGGGGGGCACCTGGTTGGCTCAGTCGGTTAAGGGTCCAGCTTTGTCTTATGGTTCATGAATTCACAGTTCATGAGTTCAAGCCCTGTGTTGGGCTCTGTGCTGACAGCTCAGAGCCTGGACGCTGCTTCAAATTTTGTGTCTCCTTCTCTCTCTGTCCCTTTCCCACTCATGCACACACACACACACACACTCTCTCTCTCTCAAAAATAAATAACATTAAAAAATAAAACATAAAGAGAACTGGACAAGACTTTGAAATTTATGCTGTAGAAAAGCATAAATATAAATGTATATTTGTCAATGAATGATGAGACCCCGTGCCATGTGAGACCTTGGGCTAATTACCCTGGCAGGATAACTGGAAGGGTGTGCAGACCCCATAGGGTATACTCACACACGTAAAGACAAAGGATACAGCAATATGACAAGTTGGGGGGGGGGGAAGTGCTGGTACTCATAATTGTCAAGCTTTAAGAAACATCCAGATGCAGCCTCCTTCCTTCCCCCACCCCTTTCTCACTTTTGGGGAATGTGCTTTGTGAACCACTGAGAAAGATGGTTGGCTGTCAGAGGAGACCAGGCAGAAGTGTACTGAAGGTATCTTTTCCGTCGGCTGGTGCAGAGCTAAAGCTGGTGTGTGTAGCCTGGGAAAGCAGGTACACAGCACCCACCTAGCAATCCCAACAAGGCAAAGCACCCCCAACAAAGAAGGCCACTAGCACAGCATCTCCAGGGAAGTTTAAAACCTTGAACAACACGTGACAAACCAGTAGCCAACCGACCTCATCCTTTTGGCCAACAGTCAGGATGTTGTGTGTCTGGGATACTCTGAGTGTCCCCAGAGGTAAGCCTGGAGTGTCCCATCCAAGCTCTGAGACAGCCACACTCCCACCCAGTTCCCGCACATACTTTAAAGCTACAATAGCCACAACATTGTGGATTGCTGAAGACCTAGAGCCACACAAGAACGGAGTACATATTAAAATTGGTGCCACACATCAACGAGGAAGGGATAAAGCATTCAGTAAACTATATCTCAGTACTTTCCAGGGATTTTCTGGTTTTCTGGAAGAATGATTTCTATTGAATGATAGAATGACCTTTGATTTTACCTCTTGGTAGCTTAGGGACTCTTCTGATGGTGATATTTCAGTAAGATGTCAAGAATAGGCAGATTTCAGGAAAAATGTATTATTGTGGTTTTCTGTCAAATTTTCAAAACCATCCTATGGTACATGACTGGTGGCATAAATGTTGGGAAAGCAGGACACACACGCAAAGATTTGTTTGATGTTAATTTTTACTGGAAGTTCATGAGGTTTACTTTTCTCACTTGGTTTTTTAGATTTTTTTTAATACAAGCCAAGTGCATTTCTAATCATGAACTTTAACTCCATTATTTCTTAGTCTCTCTTTATATGCATCAGTGTTTTCACAGGCATGCTTAAAAATGCTTCTTCAAAGTACAAATTTAAGGGTGCCTGGGTGGCTCAGTTGGTTGAGTATCTGACTCTTGACTTCAGCTCAGGTTATGATCTTACAGTTTGGCAGTTCAAGCACGGGGCATGCTTGGGATTCTCTCTTTCCCTCTCTCTCTGGCCTTCCTCTGCAGGTTCTCTCTCTCTCACTCTTTCTCTCTCAAAATAAATAAACTTTAAAAAAAAAGGTATTTATCATCTTCAACATATTTGCTAGTTATCATTTGTACTTGTTGAGGAATGTGTTCAGTTTTGTCTTCTAAGTCTGCTTCTGGGACAGAAGGTTTCTTGGACCTGAGTGTACATAGGCTGGTCATCAGAAAATTGTCTAGGGGCACCTGAGTGGTTCAGTCAGTTAAGTGTCTGACTCTGGTTCAGGTCATGATCTCACAGTCTCTGGGTTTGAGCCCCGCATCGGGCTCTGTGCTGACAGCTCAGAGCCTGGAATCTGCTTCAGATTCTGTGTGTGTGTGTGTGTCTCTCTCTCTCTCTCTGCTCCTCCCTTGCTTGCCCTCTGTCTGTCTGTCTGTCTCTCTCTCTTGCTAAAAAATAAATGAACATTAAAAAAATTTTTTTTAAAAAGGAAGAAATTGTCTGTTTCCAGGGCACTCAGGTGGCTCAGTTAGTTAAGCATCTGACTCTTGGTTTCTGCTCAGGTCATGATCTTACAATTGGTTTTGTGGGATTGAGCCCTGTGTGGGACTCAGTGCAGGATTCTCTCTCTCCTCTCTCTCTCTCTCTCAAAATAAATAAATAAACTTAAAAAAATTGTCTACTTCTTCATTATTACAAACAAATACATTGGCATTCTGTGTTACACTTTGCTGGCCTGGCCTCTGGAAGGCTGGGTTAATTTAAATGTTTTTTTTTTATGTTTGTTTATTTTTGAGAAGGGATAGAGAGAGAGAGATAGAGAGAAACTTGAGTGAGGTGTGGCACCGAAAGAGGAGACAGAGAATAGGAAGCAGGCTCCAGGCTCTGAGCTGTCAGCACAGAACCCAATGCAGGGCTTGAACCCATGAGCCATGAGATCATGACCTGAGCTGAAGTCAGATGCTTAACCGGCTGAGACACCCAGGAGCCCCAAACTGGGTGAGTTTAAATCAGTTCCTGGAGCTTTTCTTCTTATTCTTCATCCTCCAGAACTGAGGCTAAGGGGAACATTTCACAGCACGGGTCAGACAAGATAGTCATTTTGTAAATGATGTCGGGCTGGTGCACATGAAAGCCGAGCAAGGTGTTTTCAGGATCATTCTTGGCCAGAAAAATCTAACATTCCACCACAACTTTGTTTATACCATGGTAATGATGTCATTGCTTTGTAATGTTTGGGGCGCAGCTCTGTTTATACTGACGCTCAGCCAAACACACTTGCACGTTTTAGTAGTCGAGACACACTTGCAAGGGAAAAAGCAGTGTCCATGGAAAACTGCAGATGAAGACAAACAGATGTCCTCAGCACAGATGCGCTCTTTTCCTCCCCTTCACGCTTTAGAAAGCTTCGCCAGTGATGGCTTTAAATGACGGACTCCTAATCTTACCACCTAGTAGTCACAGCATTCCCAACTCCTTATCCATTGCCCACTAATTTCCCATTTGTAATGTGTCCCTTGGGGACTGAGAGCATAGCCACACAAGAGATTCTAGAATAAGAGGAATGACGATAAAAGCTTCTGCTGCTCTGGCAAACAGGGGCGGGAGCATTCTTATCTCATTTCTACTTCGTGTCCTCGTCTGTATCACATCCCTCTTGAAGAAGCCAGCAGCTAGGTTATTTGTGGGGCGACAACATCAATGTCTCATCAGAATGGACAGCAGCACTGGCTTCGATGTGATAAAATGAAAAAGCGAAGAGATTCAACCCTTAATGTTCATTGAGATGTTGGTTTCCTTCTTTTCTCAAAGCAAATTAGATAAACGCCTATTGTTAATGTGTAGGACACACTTCAGTGTCGCTTATGTATGTGTACACATTAAATATTACGTAATTCTATACATTGGGCATGCATAGATGTTGCCTGTATTAATTTTATAAGGCAAGGCAAGATACCTGGGGAATGAAACCCACGTGCTATTTAAAATACAACAGACATGGGAAGACCGTGTTTAAAATACCAGGTCTTCAGGTGAGCACATGGTCTGAGTCTGCATGAACAGCAGCAGTGGAAAGAGAAGGAGACCACTGCAAGGGAAGTCAGGAGAGCAAGGTGTGTTGTGATTTTCTTTTCAGCCACTAACAGTCTTCTTTTGTGCTTGGTAAACCGAGTGTGTTGGGTTAGATGTCATCAAGCTCTCAGAGTTCTAACATTGCCCTGAGATGGTGGCTCATCCTGGCCTCAACGCTAGAGGGTAGGGATTCTCAAAGTCTGAACTACTGGGCAAGAAGAATCACGCAGAACCAACGTTCAGTTTTGCCTGAGGTAGATCTTCAGATTTAAAAAAAAACTTTGTTTCAGAAACCATGCCAGGCACTTTCATCATTGATTCTTCTAAAATAGCTCCATTTGGGACACCTGGGTGGCTCAGTTGGTTAAGTGTCCAACTCTTGATTTTGACTCAAATCATGATCTCAATTCATGCATTTGAGTTGGGCTCTGTGCTCACAGTTCAGAGCCTGCTTGAGATTCCCTCTCTGTCCCTTCCCCACTCATGCTCACGCACACGCACTCTCTCTCTCTCTCTCTCTCAAAATAAATAAATGAACTTAAAAAGAATAAAATACCCCACTTAACATCTGAAGAAACTAAGGGAGAGACTTTAATTGAATTTGCTAAGGTCATACAAGCAAAAAAATCCAAAATGCACACACACACATACACATACACACAAAGTTTTTCAAATTCCCTGATCATTGACAAGAATTTACTGACACGGCCATCTTCCCAGCATACAAAGATAAAAATTGAGATTTTGTTGTTAGAAGAAAGGAAAATAGATTCTGGGGCAGAACTCAAAGTTCCAACATGTGTCAAATAAGGGTTCCAGAATGAGATAATAAAGTAACACCGAGAAAATTTTCCAGAATTGAAAAAAAGCATCAATCTTGAGTGTGAAAAAACACAAGAAGTCTCAATCATAACACATAAAACCACTTAGTCATAAGTACATTATCAGAAGACCGTGAACCATCAAATACAGAGACAAATATCTAAACAGCTATCAAAGAGAAAAGGCAGAACATCTACAAAAAAGAGTGACAATGCAGATGTCTATTCATCAGGGGAATCGACTGTCATGAGATAATGAAACAGGTGAGCTATTGTGTTAGGTGAATAATGGGAAAGGCTTGGATCAGAATCTCTTCATGCATCTTCCGGGAAACAAGAGTCATAAAGTAGCATAAGTAAAGTCGCACACAACCTCCCCCTCCCCACCCCAATTGCTAGGAAATCGAGAATACCAAAAATGTCAATTACCTGAAGAAGTAAATGTCAGATTCCAGAAGAGTTTCCATTGCCTTTACAAGCCATTAGTTACAGAAAACAGGGGAGAGGCAGCTTCAGAGACCTAGAAAACAGTATGAGGGGAGACTGGGAACTCAGAGTGAAATAGAGGCGAAATCACTCTCAGAAAGAGAAAGTCCGACCCTGAGCCTAAACTGCTCAACGTTTGTCAGAGATGGCTGCAGGGGTAAGGGTCCGACTGTGGCTTCAAGGAAACGCTGCCTCTTGGGAAGAATCAGATCTGTAAGGGGGGGTGCCTCTCAGAGGGGTGTCAGGGTAGAGTGAGAAGGAAGTTAAAGAGTCTTTACACATGCACCCACCTGGAGCCTTGTACCGATACCAAAATCACCATTTAACAAACTTGGTTTTACTAACCTGACGAGGAAGTTTGTAATGAGGAGCCCTATTCCCAAGTGTCTGGGAATGGAAAAAAATCAAAACAACTTCATATAAACCTTCTCTAAAAATCTAGAAAATGCAAATCATAACCTTTCTAATGATAAAAATTCTCCCCCCACAAAACAACCATGAAGCAATAATTATAGGTTACTTATAATCTAAATACATACATATATAATCTAAATATGTCTATAATCAATTCAAAAAATGTTTTAACATTTTTTTTCTTTTTTGAGAGACAGAGAGTGAGCAGGGGAAGAACAGAGAGAGAGGGAGATACAGAATCGGAAGCAGGCTCCAGGCTCTGAGCTGTCAGCACAGAGCCCTATGTGAGGCTCAAACCCACAAACTGTGAGATCATGACCTGAGTCAAACACTGTTTGACCCGAGTCAAACACTGAACCCACTGAGCCACCCAGGAGCCCCGATATACATATATAATCTAAATAGCTATACATATATAATCTATGTATGTATATAATCTTGACATACATACATGCATATATAACCTGGATGTATATAATTTGAACATTTGTAAACTGTACATATATAATCTGTGTGTGTGTGGTTTTTTTTTAATGTTTTTATTTATTTCTAGGAGAGAGAGAGAGAGAGAGAGACAGCGTGAGCAGGGGAGGGTCAGAGAGAGAGGGAGTCACAGACTGAAACAGGCTCCAGGATCTGAGCTGGCAGTCAGCACAGAGCCCAATTCAGGGCTCGAACCCACGAACCACGAGATCATGACCTAAGCAAAAGTCGGACGCTTAACCGACTAAGCCACCCAGGCTCCCCTGTGTGTGTGTATTTTTTAATGTTTATTTATTTTTTGAGAGAGAGAGAGGATGCGAGCAGGAGAGGGGCAGAGAGAGAGGGAGACACAGAATCTGAAGCAGGTTCCAGGCTCTAAGCTGTTGGCACAGAGCCCGATGTGGGGCTTGAACCCACAAACCATGAGATCATGACCTGAGAGGAAGTCAGACGCTTAACTGACTGAGTCACCCAGGCGCTCCTGTGTGTATGTGTGTGTTAACCAGACTTAACGGAAATCAAGAAAAATATGGAAGAAAAAGGACAAAATCCATTTCAGAAGTGAAGAAAAAATTATTTGGTGTCCTAGGGTGAATCAACTAGAATGAAAATATAATAAAAGACATTAAAGGAAGACAGAAAAACAACCAAGAATTTGGTTAAACAGAAGTAAAAATGATTAGAGGGAAAGCAGTTGAAATGGAAGACAGGAAATAGATCTAACTGGAATTCTTGAAAAAAAGAAAACAAAATAAAGGGAAAGAATGAATATTTAAAATAATGATCCGCATACATCTTCTGGAAAATGGAAAAAAGTATAATTGCATATAGCGAAAGGGGCATTTGTTTTTCTGGGAAAACTGGAAATGGCTAAATCTGAGACCCAGCCGATTCAAAGTACTCATTGAGCCTTTGCAAACAAACAACCTTACTTGTGTGTTTGAATAAGCTGGGCAGGCTTGAGACCAAGTTGTTCTGGAAGCATAGGGATTTCAGGACAGACTGTGAATGTGTATGAGCTCAGGGAGCGTGGTGCACAGAAACCTCAGAAGACCCTGGACTAGAGAATCATCATCATCATCTGACCTGGGGACAGACTGGAGACCAATGTGAAAGGACCAGCGAGTGCTGGTAATCCAGTACTTTCATTGATGAGCCAAGATTAAATAAACAATGCCGTATGTTGTGACAAAGCAGAAGGGAACATACAGAAAGCACAAGGAAAGGAAGAGACACAGAAAGTCGAATGAGATCAGTGACTAATACTACACTGATCGCTGACTAATACATAGAGAAGAGACTAAGTCAGATGCTGCTGCTTGATAAACCTCAGAGACCAGGAAGTAATGGTTAGGTAAAAAAACAGGACTGCCATAAGCACTGTAAATATATACTTAACAATTAGAACCAAAGGTTAGCAATTCCAAAAGGCCCAAAAGAATTTGAAAAAATATGAGGAAAGAAGACTCACCATCTAAGAAAAAAACATAATTAATATGACCAAATACATACAGTAATTAGAACAGAAAGTTGTGTGACACGTTTGAAGCCAATACATCAGCCTTATCAATACAAGATAATTGGGATTAACTCATCCTTTAAAAAAGAACTATTGTCACAATGGCACATAAAATAAAACCCAACTGTATACTATAAAGAGAGACATACTTAATATACATTGAGTCAAAAGTCTAAAAATAAAGGGATGAGGAACATATGCGAGGCAGATGGAAACAATGAGAAGATCAGTGATAAATTCTGATTTCAGATAAAGGGAAATTTAGGCAAAAGAGCATTAAACAAGGATATTTTGTAATTCTGAGTCAAAACTCATAATGAAGATATGAGTATCTATGCCCCAAATAGCCACTACCTGCATGAAGCAGAAACTGCAGGAAAGGCAAGGAGAAACAGGCATTAGCACTGAAATGGTAGAAAACTGTCAGTATAAGACAGGTCAGGTGCATTAATATGTAAGAATAAGCAATCTAAGCAGTATTCGAAATGAAGTGTATGATGTGTAGATGTAACTGCATCCTGAAAAGAAAGAACACACCTCCCTCACAGTTGCACACAGACCATTCAAAAATTATATGTCGATCATATATTGGATCGTTAAAAAAGCATTAGTAAATCCCATGTAATAAATACGAGCAAACTCTGATCAAAATATAAAAGACCTAGAAATTTAAAAAGGAATTCTAAAAATGAAAACTCCCCCAATTCTTTTCATTTGGAAATTTAAAGCCTTCTATTCAACAATTCTGGAAAGACAGGGAAACATGAATTGAAATTTAAGAATTTCTGGGGGAAAAAAATTTACTTCTCAGAATCAATGGAATAGATTCAAAGCAGTGACTAGAGGAAAAATCATAGTCTTAAATAAATAGCTGTAACAATAAAAACACAAGGGTGGAAACAAATGGATTGAATTAGCAGTTTGAAAAGTTATTCAAAGCACGAGGTGAATAGAACAAAGCCCAATAAGAAAATAATAAAAATAAAGAGAAAAAACCTAAAGAGGTACAGAGCAGAAAATATTAGATCAAGCTAATAATTCAAAATCTTGGTTCTTTGAAGATACTTTAAAAAAAAGAAAGGAAAAAGAAAATCCACTAGCCAGTTTAATCAAGTAAAAGGAGAAAGCACAAATATATAAAATATCTATTTATATAGAGGAAAATTTGAAACAATGTAACACCATTTTTAAAACCACAGCGCAAATACATTTGAAAACCTCAGTGAAATCAACACTTTCTGGAAAATAAAATTGACCTAAGTTGATCTCATCAGAAATAAAAAAATATTCCGCCAGTTCCCATAGAAGAAACAAAATTGTTAAGGCTCATCTTACAAAAATCACCCCTCCAGATGCTATCACAGAGGGATTCTACCAAATATTAGAAGATCAGATAATCAGAAAATCAAAAACATTCTTTTAGACCATAGAAAATGAGTCAAAACTTTAATTCATTTTATGAATCAAGATTAGATATAAGTCAATATACCAAAAAGAAAATGTAGATCAATGTTGCTTATTAATATCAATGCAAAAACACTACTATTAGTAAACATTGAAAAACCACATTAAGAAAAAAAAAAGTACCCTATGACTAAGTGGAATTTATACCATGAATCTGATTTAACATTGGGAAATCTATTAATATAAAAAATAATGTTATGATTATCTCCAAATGAATTTAAAAACACTTTGGCAAATTCAACATCTGTTCCACTAAAGACTTCCAAGAAAATAGGTATGGATGGATACATAGCATATAAATACTGCAGTATTAATGCTGGATTCTTATTGACAAGATGAGAGTCATTGGGTTCATGGTCAGAAACAAGGCAAGGATATTAAACGTGTTGTGGAATCCAATGTAATTAAGAAAGAGAGAACAATGAGGGCATAAGACACAGAATTAAAGGAAGACCGTTACTAATAGCTGCTATGATAGCATGCCTGGAATGTCCTGGAAAAGCAATAAGAAAACTAACTCAAACCATAAAGGAATCCATTGGGGTGGTAGGATATGAGCTTTATCTAAAAAATCAATAGCCTTCATCTACAGAAAAGTAACCAGTTACAGTTTAATGAAGGAGAAAACTCCATTTATAATAGAAACAAAAAAGGTAATATGTTTAAGAATTAGTTTAATAATTTAAGTGGGTAAAATGTGCCTTTTAAAAGACAAATATTCTCAGAATAAACAAAATCTAGCTACATAACCTTTAGAAGAGCTATGTGCCTAAAACATGAGGATCTAGAAGGGTCAAAAACATAGGAAGGCAGGGGCACCTGGGTGGCTTAGTCGGTTAAGCGTCCGACTTTCGCTCAGGTCATGATCTCGCAGTTCGTGGGTTCGAGCCCCGCGTCGGGCTCTGTGCTGACTGCCAGCTCAGAGCCTGGAGCCTGTTTCAGTCTGTGACTCCCTCTCTCTCTGACCCTCCCCTGCTCACGCTGTCTCGCTCTCTCTCTCCTAGAAATAAATAAAACATTAAAAAAAAAACATAGGAAGGCAAAAGTTAAACCACAAAGGCATTACTTTACAGAGAGCTAGATTAGCTACCTCAGAAAAAAGGGGAAAAGCATGAAGAAGGATAACGAAGAAAAAGTCTTAATAATAAAAGCCAACATTAATCAAGAAGATACAAAAATCATGCCCTTTTCTACTTAACTCCATTGCCTCAAAATATTTAAGGCAGTAGAAAAAGGGTAGATTATAAAACTGATGACAAATCTACTCACATAGCAGGTATTTTAATAAACTTATAGAAGAAATTGATAGATCATTGCCCATTGTGTGAATTGAATCATTTAGTCCTTACAAGAATCCTATGAGGAAGACAGGAATTTATTTCTAGGTGAGGAAACTGGGAACATGGAGAAGTTAAGTAACTTGCCCGAGGACACAGCAAGTAAGTGGCAGACCCTGAAGTCAACACTTGGCAACTGGCCCCAGGGCCTGTGACTTTAGCTCTGAAGGCAGAGGAAAAGACCTAGCTGAGTAGTTGTGACCTTCACTCGCCTTAAAATAACTTGCATTACTTAGGTTCTCAGCTAACCATTTGTAAAATACAGCTGACCCCTGAACAATGCATCATTAGGGGTACTAACCCCCATGTAGTTGAAAATTCACATATAACTTGTGATCTCCCAAACTTAACTACTAGTAGTAGCCTACTGTTGAGTGGAAACCTGATAATATAATCAGTTGATTAACACTTATCGCATGTGATGTATATTATATATGGGAGTCTTACGGTAAAGTAAGCAAGAGAGAGGAGATGTTACTAAGAAAATCATAAGAGAGCACATATTTACGGTACCGTATTTATTCAGGAAAAATCTGTATAGGAACAAACCCACACAGTTCAAACCCACACTGTGCAAGGGCCAGCTCTAAATGAAATGATACCAGATGCCTGGTGCCCAGCGGTCTCAATAAATAACCATCCGGAGTCTCGGCATCTCTAACAGCTTTTTCTCCCGAAGAGGCCCCCAAAGGAAGCTCTGTCTCTTCATTCCCGGGTTCATTTCTTGCAGATCACTCTAATTTGTCTTCCCTGGGTTGGAAAGGATTCCTTGAGAGAATTGCCAAAGGACAAGCACAAATAACCCACAATGAGAAAAACAATCAACTAGTAAACATTTGATAAGAATAGAGGTCGCCCCCACTCGTATTCAAGGACGCGGACGATTAAAACAACAATTTCAAATATCAGGATGGAAGCTACTTTGAAAAGTGTTATTACTTAGTGTGTGAGTGCTAAGAGTTTATTATGCTCATCCACTGCTACTTGGGATTTTAATTGGTATGCTCTCTCTGAAAAGAAGAGTTGGTATCACAACATTTTTAGGAAGTTCATGCACCCATGTATAAGGCTACTTTAAACATATGCATGGTGATAATGATGAACATTTATTCAGTCATGGTGACCTGCCAGGCACTGTTCTGACCAAGTTAACCATGACTGCCTCTATTGTTGCAGGTTACCTTTTAGTATTCGGCTCCTACCTGCAGCCCAGCATCTTCTTTTTTTAAAAAAAATTTTAATGTTTATTTATTTTTGAGAGAGAGGTGGGGAAGGGCCAGAGAGAGAAGGAGACACAGAATCTGAAGCAGGCTCCAGGCTTCAAGCTCTCAGCACAGAGCTGGATGCAGGGCTCAAACCCACAAACTGTGAGACCATGACCTGAGCTGAAGTTGGATACTTAACCTACTGAGCCACCCACGCGCCCCACGCCCAGCTCCTTCTTGAAGATGCTGAGAGACACAGCCAGGACCACCTCTGAGGATGCTGGGAGAGTGGGGAGCTCATAATCTCCAAGTCCTCCAGGTTGGCCATGGAAGGAGGCACCACTAGTCTCAGCCAATCACAGGACTCAAAGTTACCTCCTTTGGTTAGTAAGTGGACAATGGCTATGAAGAAGCTCAAGGCACAGCTGAACTTGGGATGGATTTGGAGGCTACCATGGTCGACGCCCTGAACTCCTGGCTGGACCTCCTCCAAGTGGGGTGAGACGGCTGGGGGACGTACACCCTAGACATAGCTTTATTACCTTCTCTGCATTTCCCTTACACTTTCTCCTATCTCTGTTAGGGGTTGTGTTTCCTAGAGGGTGAGCATTACTGCCCACACGTCCCCACATTGCCTTCCAAGGGACATACACTCAATAACAACAGATGGGTTGATTGATTGCATTTCTGCTCTGTGAGTTTCCTCATGTTGTCACTTGCCTTCTCCGCTTGTATTTTGAGCAAAGCACATTACATTACAGAGTAAAGGACGTAACTGTAGCCTAGTGTGGTCCAACCCAGCACGGTTGACTAATGTGTACAGCTGTGCATTTAGACTTTTCCACAGATGGGCAGCTGCGGCCCATTATTTTCTCACTCAAATTATTTGTATTTGCTTGAGTTAACATCCCAAGTTCACTGTGTAAGGGTTACCTTTAGAATTATAAGGAAAAAGAAAAAAAATTAAGTTTTTATTTACTTATTTTAAAAGAGAGAAAGCGTGAGTCGGGGAGGGACAGAGAGAGAGGGAGAGAGAGAATCCCAATCAGGTTCCACACTGTCAGCACAGAGCCCAATGTGGGGCTCCAGCTCACGAATTGTGAAATCATGACCCAAGCTGAAGTCAGAAGCTTAACCAACTGAGCCACCCACGTGGCTGAACAAAATTTTTTAAGTGAACAAAATTTTTTTAAGTGAACAAAATTTTTTTAAGTGAAACTTTTACATTGTACATTTTTCCCAGGCCCACAAAAGCAATTATGAAATGATAATGTAGCAAGAAAAGGCAAAGGGGAAATAAATAGACCCCCCCCCAGCCCTGGTTTACATCTTTATTAGAATATCTGACCTAATTTGAAGTGCTACTTTGTTTTTTTAATGTTTATTTATTTTTGAGAGACAGCACCTGTGAGTGGGGGGCGGGTAGCAGAGAGAGGGGGACAGAGGATCCAAAGCAGCCTCCGTGCTGAGAGCAGCGAGCCCGACACGGGGCTCAAACTTGGGAACCACAAGATCATGACTTGAGCCAAAGTCAGATGCTTCACTGACTGAGCCCCCAGGTGCCCCTGCAATGCTGCTTTTTGATTTGAGAGGTTTCTTCATCTCAGCAGTCATGCTGACACCTAAAGCCCAAATGACTGTGTTCCTGGGGTGTCCCCTCCAGAGTGGCTGGCCCTGGCTGTAGCAGATAGGCTCCCATCCCCCGAAAAGCGGGATTATATGGTAGAGTCCAAATCATTAATTAATTAATTAAAAAAGGAATAAAATAAAGTAGCCATTTTATAAAATCACCTACTTAATTCATAACCTAGTGGTTTAGATTTCAAATTTCCAATTAAACTTCAAATCAATTTATTTATTCGATAAGTAAGCCAACTGCTGTCCTGGGCATGGAGGTCGCTATGATCACAGGGCAGCTTAGACCATTAAGGAGCACATGGTCCAGCAGGATCTCTGAAAATATATTGTACCATTGATTCAAATGCTGCCACATCTGAAGATGAGAAACTGTACAGCTCTACTGAGAGGACTTGCTTTCCATGCATACTAAATAGGTTTATTGCTCGGCTTATTCAGAATATAGAGATTTCTGTTGGGTGATCTTCAAGAAATAGTTTTCAGAATTTCTGAGAAATTCATTGACTTTCTTAAGAACTCTGCCCTCCAGGTTTCCATCATATTTTGTATTCTGAGTATTAAGGGCCAGACCTTCAGAGTTTCTCCCTGTGCTGTTATCGGTATAGGAGCTCCTGGCTCATTGTGCTCAAGGGAGAGGTTGGTCGTTCTGTCTGGTACATCGTAATTCCACCCTAGCAGGTGCTGTGATGCTGATTTAATGTGGTGAACTGTGTTTCACTAAGTATTTTCTGACGGCGGTTGAGCTCTAACATACACCCTATGGTATGTTTTCTCTCCTTGTACTATGGTCTCCATGCCTTTAGTTTTGAGTTTATTTATTTATATTTTGAGAGAGAGAGAGAGCACCAGCTGGAAGGGGCAGAGAGAGCGAGGGAGGACCCCAAGCAGACTCCACATCATCTGCAGAGCCCAATGAGAGGCTCGATCCCAAGAACCATGACACTACCACCTGAGCCGAAATCAAGCATCAGACGCTTAACTGACTGAGCCACCAAGGTGCCCCACCATGCCTTTTTTTTTTAAGAAAAAAAATATTAGCCATATTTTTAAATTTTTTTTAAATTATTTATTTTTAAAACTTTTGCTATTTATTTATTTATTTATTTATTTATTTAAAATGTTTTTATTTATTTCTAGGAGAGAGAGAGAGACAGTGTGAGCAGGGGAAGCCAGAGAGAGAGGCAGTCACAGACTGAAACAGGCTCCAGGCCCTGAGCTGGCAGTCAGCACAGAGTCCGACGCGGGGCTCGAACCCACGAACCGCGAGATCATGACCCAAGCGAAAGTCGGACGCTTAACCGACTAAGCCACCCAGGCGCCCCTTTTGCTATTATTTTTGAGTGTGGGCGAGGGAGGGGCAGAGAGAGGGAAACACAGAATCGGAAGCAGAATCGGAATCTGAGCGATCAGCACAGAGCCCTACGTGGGGCCCAAACTCAGGCACAGCAAGGTCAAGACCGGAGCCAAGTCAGACGCTCAATCAACTGAGCCACCAAGGTGCCCCATATCCATGTTTTAAAGAGGAAGAATGAAAACTTCTCAGAGCAGAGACAGCCCTCTCTTGAAATCTTGGTGGGGGGTGGGGGGGATGGGTGAGAGATAGTGTTTCGAAAGCTGTTTAAGCTTTTCTTTTACAGATGGCTCACTGCCTTTAAAATGCCACGATCATATGGTGGCTTTTATAAGTAAAGGAGGAAATGCTCTACCTTGGCAGAGACTGTGGAATGTTTTTCTTCATTGATGGTGAATCTTCTGGACTCGTGGTTGATAAAAATTAGTGGGTTTTCCTTTGAAGAATGCCCGGGTAGCTTTTATACAGAATAGGATCTTTGAGCCTTTCTATTTTATCCAAGCACACAGCTAAAGGATCTCTCTGGCCTTGGAACCCTTCCACAGATTGCGAAGGCGAGGAGGAGCCAGGAAGCGACACAGAGGCTCTCGCTCGTAGTGATGCCTGTGGCTGCCTAGGCACCCTGTGCGGCCCTGTCCGGGACCTGCTGGAATGAGCGGCCCCGTATGGCCAGAGATGTGGGTCGCTCCACCCACCCCTTGGCCCCCATCCCCTTTGCACTGTAGCTGCTGCTGCCTCTTGTGGCTCGTTAGACAAGCCCACAAGGGAACCTCTTCCCTCACTTTTGTGTCTCACCCTGAAGTTTGGGGCTCCTGTTGTGTCATTCCTTCATGGAGCAAGTATTTATTTATGCACCTGTTATGGCCTAGACCCTCAAAGGCTTGGGATGCACCAGTGAAGGTGTAGACCATGATCACTGCCCTAACAGAGCCTTCCATGACATGGGACCGAAGCTGCCTGTGTGTGGAGCAGCGTCCAGCGAGGTGGAGGGCAGTGGGGTCCGAGGGAAGGGGCAGCAGGAAGATGCTGGGTGTTCCGGGCAGCAGGCAGGGTGGTCGGTGGCGCAGCAAGAAGGAAGCCTATAGTCGTCTTCCTGCCTGGTTAGCTGTTCTGCCCAGAGCCTCCCTGGTGTCGGGTGAAGCAGGAATTAGAGCCGGAATCACGCAGAGGGAGGTGAGGCTGTGAGTCAAGTGTGGATGGGGCACCCACAGCCTTTCACTAGAGCCGTGTGGACACACTGGGAGCCCTCTCGTTTCCTGTCTCGTTTCCCTCCTTCCAATGCCCTGGCCTTTCTTGTCCTTGTTACTGACGAGTTCCGTCCTTCGAAGAAAAGGGTCAAGTAATGAGTTGATAATGTTTTTCATTGTTTCAGAAAATAAAATTTGACATATATTTCAGAGCTAAAGGCGTCTCTGTGGATGACAAACAGAATCTTTCTAATCAATGGTTCAAATGTAGTCGTGATTTTCAGCTCTGGCAAAAATATATGCTTCTGGAAACTTATAACAGGAAACTGGATGAAGTCTCTGCAGCCTACTCAAGACAAGTGCCTGATGCACATTCCAGCTGGGCTTTCTATGAAGCCATTGTTGGCTGAATGAAAGAACACATCCTACTATGTGCAATACAAGGGGTACTGAAAGGGGGAAAGTCTCCGAGAGACCTAATGAAAACACTTCTGTCACTGCCAGAACATCTCTTACCAACTGTTATTTTGGGAAGAAAAGTGATCAGACTGGCTAAGACTTTACCTGTGCTCAACTGTTCTCAACTTCTTTTGAGGAGTAACATTTATCTATTATCTATCTGTCTATCTATCTATCTATCTATCTATCTATCTATCTATCTATCATCTACCTTTTTAGTTTCTTTATTTTTGAGAGAGAAAGAGAGAGAGAGGGCTGAGGAGGGGCAGAGAGAGAGGGAGCCAGAACCCCAAGCAGACTTCACACCATCAGCACAGAACCCAACAAGGGGCTCGAACTCATGAACCATGAGATCATGACCTGAGCTGAAACCAAGAGTCAGACGTTAACCACCTGAGCTCCCCCTCCCCCCGGTGGTCCAGAAGTGCAGCATTTTTTAAAAACAATATTTGGAATCAATGTCTTCCCCTGCTTACGAGATAATTTAGCTATACCTCTCTTTCTTCCTCCTTCCTGCCTCTCTCTTTCTATTTTTCTCTTTCTGACATTGTGAAATAGAGCATTGACATTTTAAACTTAGGTTATGATCATTCAAATCCTTTATAAAGAATGGGAGAAATAAATATGGCTAAATTAGATTTTGGTGGCAAAACCCATGTCTAACTGAATACTTGTTTTCCATGCATGTAACTTTAGGATCTAAAATAATTCAGCAGTAGTTTATGCAACATGTATTCAGCCAGCACTTAGCAAACTCCTATAACAGGGGAGGTGCCCTCAATTGCGCCTTGGGATAAACAAGATGACCAAGAATCTATCCCTCTTCTCTAGAATCTCAACATCCATTCAGGAAGCCAGAAGCATCTGTAAATGATTTTATTCCAATGCAGATATCTAATGAGTAAGCCACAATAAATACTGAGGACAGAGAAAGGGAGAAGATAGCTTTATTTGTGGCTATACACACACACACACACACACACACACACACACACACACAGTCAGTAGAATAGCTTCCTGAAGAAACCAGAACTGGAGAGATCATCTGAAAAATTTCTGGAATTAAGAAGGATAATTCATGCAGAAGAAACAACTTCAATGAAGAAAGAGGAAGTACTAATTACATTAAGGGGAATAGAACTTTATCATCTTATGGGGCTTTTAAGGGCCAGGGTGAAAAGTGGGCAATAGATGGCTACTGGGTATTTTATAACAAAGGAGAGTCATCTTTTGCCCCATACTTACGAAAACATGGTACTGACTGTCAATAGCAGAGATTTGGAAAAGGCAAGATGGTAGGAGAGGGGCTATCGGTTCCGGCTATGAACTTGGGCAGAGGCCGGAGAATGACAAGAATGGATGCAAGGAAGTGGACTTAGTTATTGTTTAGAGAGACAGCTGAGAGGCATTAATGACATATCTAAATAGGAGTCCTTTGTTACATGTCTGTGGGGGATTATGTGGTAAATTCTATTTAGAGAAGGTTTTCAAGGGTTTGGAAAGTCTGACATTGAGATGTTAATCAGGCAAATCAAAATGTTCTTTTGAGGCACATAAGACAGATCAAGTCTGCAGACAGGGGTTTGTATGTCACCCGCAAAGTAGCACCTGTAACCTTGAGAACAGAACATGTTGCCAAAGGATGATTTATGAGTGAAAAGGGAAGAGAATGAGTATTAAGGTAAGTAACAGCTCTAACAATGTCAACAGCAACAACAGCAACACCCCAGTATCAATGGGCACGGTAGCAAGCTTGCAACGTGGCCCTGAACAAGTCTCAGCCCCTGGTGTTTGTGTCTACACTGGGTTGAATAGTGTTCCCGCCTTCTCTTCCAGTCATGTCCACCAGAATCACAGAGTGTGACCATTTTTGGAAATAGGGTTTTTGAAGATGTAATTGAGTTCAGATGAGCTCGTACTAGATTGGGTCGATCTCCAAATCCAATGGCTGGTGTCCCTATGTAAGACACAGACAAAGCACAGAATGCCATGTGAAGATCAGACAATGCGTCTACATGCCAATAATGGCCAAGAATGGCCAGCCACCACCAAAAGCTAGGAGAGTGGTAAGGAAGAAGTTCTCCCTTCCAGAAAGAAGTCACCCTAAAGACACCTTGAGTTTAGACTTCCTGCTTCCAGAGCCAAGAGAGAATGTTGTTTTAAGCCACCTGACTTGTACTTTGTTACAGGAAACTAATACAAGGTCCTGTGCTATGCAGTCTTCTCTCGTGTTAGGTAGGGCAGGCCTGCATGGCCAATGGGATATTGCCAGAAAGACAACACATGGCTTCCATTGTGTTCTCTCGTGCATGGCACTCTCTGGGAGCGGCCATCTGCTGTCTCTGAGGACACATACACACAGCCTGGAGAGGTCTGTGAGGTGAGGAGACTCAATGACCTCCATCACTGACTTGCTGGGTCTGAGAACAGGCCATGCTGAGGCAGACCTTTCAGCCCCATCAAGCCCAGATGATTGCAGCCCCAGCACCCTCTTGGCTGCTACCTCCTGAGGGACCCTGACTCCAAATCCCCCAACCTGAGCTGACCCTTGATTCTTTCCCACAAAAATTGTGTGAGATACTAAGTTTACTTTTTCGAGCTGCTAAATTTTGGGGGTAACTTATTATATGCTAATATGGAATGGATTCATATTTGGGAACTTTCTTTTCCATGCCTTTGAAGTAGGTTGTGTGGCGTATGCTCTTTAATGATTGAATAACTTGCATTTTACTTCCTGCTTATGCAGAGTTTAGCTCCTGAAGCCTTTTTCAAGACCTACCCAATGGTCACGGACCTTTTTAGATGAGGATTGTGGTTTCTCGGGCAGCACACTTTCCTCAGAAACTGTGGGCTTCTGACCTGTTTATTTTTGGTTGGCTGCATGGCTGCATGTGGGAATGACCATCCCCCAGTTCATTTTTGGACATGGCTTTTATCTTTGCTCCCTCTGGTCATGCTTCCTGGCCACCATTTTGAACTTTAAATAATAGGCTCAGGGGTGGAGTCTGGTATTAAACAGACATCCAGGTCACTGGTCAACTGAGGAATCTCATTAGCCTTTGTTGCCCAAAGCTCTGATTGGTCTTATTCTCTTCCATCTGGGACCAGAAGCACTTGGCTTTTCTAACCAAACTTCCTTAGTTTCAGATGTTCTGTGTTTCCTTTCATTTCTTTTTGAAAACCATCTGTGTGTCACTCAAGATTATTTTATGCCTTGCTAAGGGCAGACCAAAGCAGCCCAAACATAGTGATGCTCCATCTCTGTCCTGACCCACGATGCTCTACCAACCACGTTACTCAGGACACAGTTTCACCAAATATTTTGCTGTGGCATGACAAGACTTGCCAAATGTGCCTTGCTTCCTGCTGTCTTCCTGCTAAAACAATGTCACATATTTAAGGTTCCATTAGGGCAGCACCTCATTTCAAGGTAACAGTTTCTGTATTTATGACTGTAGGCTGATTGCTATAAAAAACAAATGCCTAAGTTCCATGGGTTTAACACAGAGAACATTTATTTCCTGTGCATCTAACAAGACCCTCTGGGTCCAGTTCAGAGTGGGTAGATGTGGAGGGACTCTGTTCCTTGTGTTTTATTTTGGGTCCCAGGATGCCAAAATATTACCAACTTTATATCACTGGCCAGCAGATATATAAGAATATGGTAGATTATGCATAGAACATTTTTACAGGTATGACTTGGCAGGTGTGCAAATCATTCCCAGCAGCCACACACGGGAAGTTGGAAAATGCAGCCTGGTTGTGGCCTAAAGTACAAGGAAATAGGATTGATGATCAGTTAACAGTCTTGGACACAGATATTGAATTTTGAGAAATACCATCACTTAAGGAATAATTATAAGAAGAGTGAAAAAATGTGATTGAAGAGAAGCTGTTTAAGTGGAGTGAGAACTAGCAGAATTCAGTGACCAAAACAAAGCAAAACAAAAGAAAAATGATACTTCTAAGGATGGAGGGTCAGATTTGTGGTTCAGTCATGTATATCTCTCCTCTCACCACTTACATGTTCACAGAAATATGCTATATACATCGTGTGTGTGTGTGTGTGTGTGTGTGTGTGTGTGTGTCTAGAAGGGATGGATTTACACCTTGGGTTTAAGCAGTAGAGAGAAAATGACATCTAATTACCTACAGTATCTTCTATCTTAAAATCTATGCCAAACATGTGGAATGAAGTAAAGCATGAGCAGATTAAAGTTTTCTCTGCACTGGTTATAAAGCATGTTGACTTAGTTAAGTTGGTCAGTCCTCCAGGGAGCATGGTAGAGATGTAAAGAACGAAGGCTCTGGTTTCAGACACATTTGGGCAAGAGTCCCGGATCTGCCTTTCCAGCAGCGAGACCGTTTTCGAGTCTCAAGTGCCCCATCTTTAAAATGTAGCAATCACAGTCCTTATTTTGTACAGGTCGATAGGATTTGTTAAAACAATAAATGGACATTCTAAGCACAGTGCCGAGAACATAACAAAATATACAGCAATTGTTGCTTTATTCATGTTCAAAGAAAGGGTCCAAGTAGCTAGTGGTTGTGGCTACAAAACACCTTTAGGGGGTGTGTAGTTTCCCAATCCCCTCCACCCATAAGGACGGGCCGTGCCAATGAATATGTGGAGAGTGGCCTTTCCTCTGGCAAGGAAGTCTTGTGTACCGTTGTAAGTAACGTAAGTGAGGCTTTTGGATGGAAAAGCTGACTGGTTACAGAAGACCCTTCCATGTTCTTTTCTGATTTCTTTACCACTTAGAATCATCTCTTATGGTATTCCACTTCCGTGAGGGTGATGCTGAAACATAGACCAGAATTCCTCCAACGTGGGGAAGATACTTCTCCCCACCCTCTTTCTCCCAACTCCGAGTTATAAGACCACCTAGTTGCAGCCCATGGGACCCTGGACAGAGTAAGCCTGGGATAGGCCACATAAGCTCTCATTTTGTCTGTTTTTTACAGGAGGGAAACCCAACACTTCATGCCGACACTGTGAGCGCATAAGGACTGTTTACAGAGATTTGAGATTTGAACTTCCAGGAATCGCTAAGGCGCTGTTTTCTTCTGGAGCACCTTTCGTGACATGTGCCCAGAGGAAACTAGCAGAGAATGACTTTTCAGAAATTCTGATTCTTTGGTTCTCTCTCCAGAAAAGAGAACATAATAGTGATAAGAGACGAAATCAAATTAGTAAGACTTCCACCTGGAACTCAATTTCATTCCCTTTCTAGTTTGTATTGTTTCTCTCTCCTTCTCTCTCAATCAATCATCTCCCAGCTTTTATTTCAGTAAATGTTGGGAAGCAGTAATCATATCTTTTCTTTCTTCCTTTTTTCCTTACAAATTTTTAATGTTTATTTTTGAGAGAGAGAGACAGAGCAGGGGTGGGGAAATGGCAGAGAGAGAGTGGGAGACACAGAATTTGAAGCAGGCACAGAGCCCGACAGGGGGCTCAAGCTCACGAACCACGAGATTGTGACTTGAGCCTAAGTCAGGCTCTCAACCTACTGAGCCACTCAGGTGCCCCTAGAAGCACCAATCATTTCTAACCTACACATGGGTACCTCTTGGTAAAGTACTTCTTTCAGTACTATAAATGCTTCCAGAATGTCTTCTGTAAGTTTATTCACATCATATCCAGTACAGTTTACTTAGAGCAGTTTCTAAATAAAATTCACTGTTGGAGTAAATCAACTGTTGAACTTCTTTTTTTTCCATTATTTGGGCTGTGATTATGTTACTGTGGTAACGTGGTCATGTCTAATTCTGTGCTATGTACTCAATAATGTTTTGAGGTCTGAAGAACAATTAAACTCAAGCCCAAAATACTGATTTTGTATCAGAGCATGAACCCATCTCTTTCTGTCTCAGTGATAAAAATATTTTTATGATGTTATTTGTTTCTATTCTAATTTTAGAAGAAATTGAATCTCATAGCAGAGTCTATTAGAAATAGGAAAAAATGAGGAAAGATTTATAAATTGTTACATCAAAATCATTACTAACACATTCTATATTCATTTCTATTAGTAGTTTTTTTTGCAAACAAACAAATATATAAACTTATATTTATGTGGTGAAAGAATTTGCTTATACAAATATGGATGTAGAGAACAAAATTGGGGTAACCCTGTACATTTTGTGTGACTTAAACATTATAAAACGTTTTTGATTTAATATTACATCATAAGTGTTTTTAGATGTTATTAAATACATTTTTAAAAATAACCTAAAAGCACTGCATAAGATCTCAGTATAGATTTGCATCTTAAGCCTTCTTCCAATATTGGTACTTTGGTCTTCTGTTATAAATAATGCTGTGAATACTTATTATTATTTATCATTATAATTGTTATTAGAGTTTCTTCCAGATAAATTCCTGGAAATAGAATGACTGATTTAAAGGGTGCAATCTTTTTTTATAAACCTGCCCTGATTTGCTTTTTCACTAATAATGCATATTCGCCAAATAACTGCTTTAAAATCTTGACTAATATTAGAGACACATATACTGGAATTTTTTTCAAGTTATAGTTCTGTCATTTTTAATGAGATAGAATTTTCCTGTATTTTTATCAGACACTTGTATTTCTTTACACTCCTGGTGTGGGGGGAACAAGGCGGAAGGTAGGTGGGGAGGAGGAGAGATGATAGCAACACACTAACTTTGCAGGTCAAGGGTCACAGGGAGAGAGGGAATCAGAACCACTCTGCAGCAGTGCATGCTGGGATTTGTGGCTGGTCTTCGCTTCACTGGTTGGGACTATTAGAAGGACCCACATAGAAGAGAAGACCCAAAAGAGCCCAGCTGGGTGAATGTCTACGAACACTAACTAGGACAGTGGGATAGAAATGACATCCGCCAACTTGTCCTGCACCAGAATATCCAAGTAGAGATTGTAATTATCATCCAAGTGGATGGGGAATGGGTCAAGAGCAAGCCACATGCCCTCCTATTGGTTAAAAAAAAAAGAAGTTTCTGCATAGAACTTGGTTTATTTTATTTTTATTTTAAAAATATTTATTTTTGAGGAGGGTGGAAGGAGAGAGAGAGAGAGAGAGAGAGAGAGAGAGAGAGAGAGACTGAAGATCCAAAGAAGCCTCTGTGCTGATAACAGAGAGCCCAACACAGGGGTCAGTTCATGAACTGTGGGATGAAGACGTGAGCCAAAGTTGGACGCTTAACCAACTGAGCCACCCAGGTACCCCTTAGAGCTTGACTTATTATAACAACAAACAAAGTGTTGTATGGAATACCAAAAGGGCAAGTGACTAACATCTTGAGTCACAGAGAGAATATAACATGCTTTAATTGCTTTATTACACGAATAAGAAGAAAAATGTAGAAAACGCTTCTCATTCTTAATAGGTTGTAGGGTACAATAAACTCTAAGAAACACGTAAAAGAAGGGAAGGAAAAAACTCACCAGGGTGGATAAATATAGAAGTGCACGAGGCAAGAAATGACTGCAGTAAAAATTTAAAAACATAAAAGAGTATACCTAGGTCAAAGGGAAAGATTTGTCTATAAAATAATGGCTGTATTTTGGAGTTAGAAGTGAGAAGAGATTCATTCCTCCATCCACATAGGTATTTTTCTTTCTTTTTAAAAAAAATTGTCTGTATTTTTAGAGCAATTTTAGGTTCATAGCAAAATCGAGCCAAAAGCACAGAGGGGTCCCATATGTTCTCTGCCCCCACACGTGCACAGTCTTCCCACTGTGCTACTTTTCTTTTAAGTTACAAGAACTTGGAAAGATTCTGGAAGTATCGGAGACGTATGAATAGTTTAGTCAAAGGTGCAAAAACTTAACTTGCCCTCCATCGTTTCCTTCGTCCCCAGTTTCAGAAGATAATTGTGCCACCGTCAACCATTTTTGAGATAAATGACTGTTACCCAAGAAACGTGTGCCCCGAGAAGTCTTTTATGAACAAAGGCGTTTAAAGCATGTTTAGATATATAAGCACTGGGAAAATATACTGCAAATTTGCTCTTCTTAGAGAAAAAAGAATACTTTGACAACATACCAAGATGTATTGAAGCTATGACTTCAAGAGCAAAATATTCATGGATTCAAAGGGCTGAGGAAGCTTCCCTTCCTGGTTTTCACTCCAGATTCTGGCATCCCGGGGCTCTGCGGGCGCTGGTCGGCTCTGCAGGTGGACCCAAGCTTCCCTAGGAGGCCCCGTACCTGACTGCTCTTCTCACCAGGAGCTCCCTCTCTTGGACAGGCCCCCCACGGAAACAGAGCCTGTCACTCAGCTTCACATGCACTTAATTTAGTTGCTATATTTCTCTATTAAAACTTAATTTTGGTAAAATAGGTCCCTCGTTTGGACTCTGAGACTAGAGAATTAAAAAGTCAACAACAGAATCTATTTTGAAGTGTACGATGCTATTCCTATTATAGATTCTCCATTCCCTTAATTTGGTCCTTGGGGTTATTTAAAATCTCTCCTTTACTGACAATCAAAAATATTCTCAAGGTTCATTAATTTAGGATTCTTTCAACATGTATTTATTGACGGATGATTTTATGCCAAGGTACTGGGCTGGGCACTGGGGATAAAATGATGGTAAAAAACAAATATGGTCTCTATCTTTGGGAAATTTAAACCATAATAGGGAATACAAGCATTAATCAAACACCCCACAGACTCATGCAAATGGCCATGGTGGCGAATATTGTGAAAAGGGGTGCACAGTGTTGTGAGGCCTCACTGGGGAGTCATCTTTTTACCTTTCATCCAGAGTAGTGTGGAAAATGGTCATTTAATGCATTGTTTTTGTAAACATCAATTAAAATATCTAATACTGTTTTCCCTTCCTTTTTGTCGTTAGAATCTGACCCCTGCTGGCTCAGGCCTGCCACGTGCTGAGAGGGGGAGGTGGGGAGGGAGGGGGTGCTGGTGCAGGGGCAGCTGAACTGGCTCTGGGCCACAGGGTGTACTAGGTGAGGTTATCAAGAAAGCTTTCTTTTAAACACAGACTCAATGGGCACTTTCTTTCAGCTCTTTGCTCTCCATCATTTGCATATTTCCTTCATTTACTTGAGGAAAAAATACAGCTTAGCTGAGATACAAACCACATACCATAAATGTATCCTTTTTAAGTCATAGGAATCAGTGGGTTTCAGCATATTCACAATGCTGCGGGCTTATCAGTCCTGTCTGGTTTCTGGTGCGTTTCATTCCCCTCCCCCACCCCCGACCCTGCCCCCAGCTTCCAATTAAGAAAGCCCATACCTGCCAGCGATCAGTCCCTGGTCCTTCCTTCCATGGAGGGACTGACAACCAGCAACTGGCTTTCTGCTTGCTGCTTCTGGACACTTCACACACACAGCACCAAGCAGTATGTGCCCTTTTGTGCCTGGCTTCTGTCACTGAGCGTGTTTTACGGGTTCATCCATGTTGTAGCTGTGACAGTGTTTCTTTCTTTCTATTGCCAAAAATATTTCATCGTATGGATTTGCTGTATTTCATGGCGTTAATTCCTTAAATATACGGTGGGGTTCACCCGTGAAGTCATCTGGGTCTGGACTTTCCTTTGTGGAAACATTTCAATTACTAATAGAATCTCTTCACGTGTTATGTATGGACTCATGTTTTATCCTTCTTCTTGAGCCCTTTGGTAGTTTGTGAGCTTCTAGGAATTTGACCCATTCATGTAGGTTATATAATTTCTTGGCACACAATTGTCCGTAGTATTCCCTATCGTCCTTTCTATTTCTGTGAAGTCAGTTGCGACGTCCCCTCTTTCATTCCTGATTTTAGTAATGTGAATTTCATCTCTCTTTTTTTCTTGGTCAGTCTAGCTAAACGTTTGTCAAAGAACAAACTTTTGAGTCTAGTTGATTTTTCTCTATTGCTTTCTCTTCCTTAGTTCATCATTTCCACACGAATCTTTATCATAGTCTTCCTACTGCTTTCTTTGGGCTTGCTTTTCTCATATTTTTTTAGTGATTTGGGTAGAAGTCTAGGTTATTGATTTGGGATCTTTCTTCCTTTTAAGTATGGGTAGTTGGGCTGTGGAATTCTCTCTGTTTGAGGAGTATTTGAAGAGGGTGTACAGTCTGCTGTGGGTGGGTGTTCTATGGATGTCTGTTCAGTCTGGCTGGTTCATAGTGGTTTTCCGGTCTTCTATTTCTGTGTTATCTTTTGCTTAATTGTTCCATCTGTTACTGAAAGTGGGGAAATCAAAGTCTCCAACTATTCTTGCTGAGTAATCTGAGTATCCCTTCAATTCAATCGAGTTTTGAGCTCGTGTATTTTGGGACCTATTGTTCAGAGCATGTAAGTTTATAATTGTTATATCTCTCCAATGGATTGACTCTTGTTATTAATGTGCAACATCCTTGTTTGTCTCTACTAACAACCCTTGTATCACAGTCTGTTTTGCCAGATAAGAGGTTAGCTACCTCAGCTGTCTTTTCATTACTCTCCCAGGGATGAGTTTTCTACACTTTATTTCAACTTATTTGTGTCTTTGTACTTGAAGTATATCTCTTGATCTATACTTAGATCACGTTTTTAAAAATCTGCCAATCTCTGCCCCTAGATTGTAGTGTTTAATTAATTTATTTTAATATAATTACTAATGTATGTAAGATTTATTATGATAATTACTATTTGTTTTCTGTATATTTGATGTCTATCATCTTTATTCCTTATTAATGTCTCTTTATGTCTTATTATTCTTTTTTATGTTAATTAAATATTTTCTAGTGTACCATTTTACTTCCCTTATTTCCTTCACTATAATTCTTGAGCTAACTTTATTAGTCCCCCTGGAATTACAATTAATACTTCAATATACAACCATTTAGTTTTTATCAATTGAATTTCAGCAGAACACAAAAATTTTGCATTATTCAGGTTTATGCTTTCCCCTCCATTGTGCTTTTCTTGTACAAATCACAATTTTACACACATTTAATCCACCAACATGGTTTTACTGTTATTGCTTTGTGCAGTTTTCCTTTAGTTAGGAGGATGAAATCGTTACAAATGAAGACTGTTTATGCTGTTTTTTACATTTACCTGCATAGTTCCTAGACCACTGCTCTGTCTTTCTTCATGTGGATTGAGTTCCTGTCTGTTGTCCTTGTATTTCCACCTGAAGTGCCTTTTCTTGGGGATCCCGGCTACTGACAAATGTTCTCAGTTTTTGTTTTTCTGGGGATACCTTCATTTCTCCTTCATCTTTCGAAGGGTAGTTTTGTTCCATATAGAATTCTTGTTTGGCATTCTTTTCCTTCCAGAACGTTGAATGTGTCATTCCATTGCTTTCTAGCCACCATGATATACTAGCTGTTAATATTTTTGAGGATAGGTGACAATTGCCTTCTTTCTTGATGCTTTGCGTTTCTCTCTTTGATAGTTTATGATATGTCTTGGTCTCGATCTCTTTGTATTTTTCCTATTTTGAGTTTCCTGAGCTTCTTGCATGTGTAGATGAAGATTTTTAAAAAGTCAAATTGGGGCGGGGGAGACCTGGGTGGCTCAGTTGGTTAAGCGTCCGACTTTGGCTCAGGTCATTATCTTACAGCTTGTGAGTCCGAGCCCCACGTTGGACTCTGCGCTGACAGCTCTGAGCCTGGAGCCTGCTTCCAATTCTGTGTCTCCCCCTCACTCTACACCCCTCCCCAGCTTGTGCTCTTTTTTCTCAAAAACAAATAAACATTCACAAAAAGTCAAATTTGGAGTTTTCAGACACAATTTAAATATTCTGTGTGCCTGTTTCTTTCTCCCTTCTCTTTCTGCGACTCCCAAAATGTCTATGTTGGTCCAGTTAATGGTCCCATGGGTCTCTGAGGCTCTACTAATTTTTCTTCCTTCTTTTTTATTTCTGTGCTTTCAGGTTGGAAAGTATCAATTGATTGGTTTTAAAGTTTACCAGCCTTTTCTTCTGCCAGCTCAAATCTACGTTAAGCCACTCTAGTGAACTTTTCAGTCAAATTACTGAACTTTTTGACTCCAGAATTTCTATTCAGTACCTTTCAAAGCTTTCTATTTTTGGTATTTCCTATTTGGTGAGGCATCCTCCCCACCCATATATTTCCCTCTAGGTCTCTAGATGTGGTTTCTTTAATTTTGAACATATCTATAACAATTGACCTAACATTTTTGTCTGGTAAAGTCCAACACTTGGGCTACCTCAGAGGTCATTTCTATTGGCTGTTTTTTCCCTGCACGTGGGCCATATCTTATTGCTTCTTGCAACGTTGTGTGGTTTCTTTACTGTAAAGCAGACTTTTACATAATGCAGCGTGACAGCTCGGGGAATCAGATTCTTTACCAGCTCTTCTGCAGGGTGTGTTATTGTTGCTTTTCTTTCTGTTGTTGCTGGTGATTTTCTCTAATGACTTAATTGAACAGATTCTGTAAAGTCTATCCTGTAAGACACTGAACTTCCTGCCCCATTTGTCATGGTGGTCAGCTATGATTGAACAGAAGTATCTTTTATTTATTTATTTAAACGTTTTATTTATTTCTGAGAGAGAGAGACAGAGACAGAGAGACAGCTTGAGCAGGGAGGGACAGAGAGAGAGGGAGACATAGAATCTGAAGCAGGCTCCAGGCTCTGAGCTGGCTGTCAGCACAGAGCCCGACGTGGGGCCCGAAACCACAAACCGAGAGATCATGACCTGAGCTGAAGTCGGACGCCTAACCGACTGAGCCACCCAGGCGCCTCCAGAAATGTCTTTTAAATACTTTGAATCACTAAAGTCTCCGATGTCTGCTAAGGGCTCTGTGTGTGCATGGTGGGAATCTCCTTTCCGTAATTCTGTACTTTCCATCTCTGCATTGTCCTCTGCTCATGCTTGCACAAAGCCTCAAGATTCATGAGACAAGAGGTTTAGGACCTTTTAAGGTGCTTGCTGGGAATGCATGTACCCTTGCATGGACACGTGGGCTTCTAGATTTCCAGAAGTGTGTTGGAGTGTTTCAAGCTTTCTATGGATGTCTCATTCCTCAGATTTTCTTTTTCACTTTTCTTTGCAAGCCTCTTGTTTTATCCAACAGTTAGCCCCTCTTCAGGCGGCTGTAATGTTAAACCATCACCACCGATCCTTGTTAATGGCCGTCTGGAGGAAAAGAGTTGAGAGCATGTTACTTCTGAGTAAGGTCAAGTAAAGGAAAGCTCTGAAAGTAGGGGTTTCAAGAGAGTTCGCAGACAGGGCACATACTGACAGTTTACTGAGAACAGATCATGGGGAGCTCTAATCCAGTTCCTCCCCATCCCGGGTTGGAGAGGGTGCTGGCCTTCAGATCTGCAGTAGTGAGGCTGCTGGGTTTCAAGGTTCTCACAGAGGCGAGGTGAGGAACACAGCAACAAGGCAAGTTCAAACACCAACACCTCACTGCACACTGAAGGGAAGTTGTTTCTCTTGAATAAACTCTTCTTGGATTGTTGTAAGCCTTTGTTTAATTTTCAGAGTCCTAAAAATGTTGAATTGCCATTTTTGCTGGTGTTGTGATTACTTTTGTGGAGGACCATAGATTCATATAATTGGTTCTTTTTTCTAAAGAAAATTTTTAAAGTTTATTTATTTATTTATTTTGAGAGAGAGAGAGAGAGAGGGGGAGAGAGGGAGAGAGAGAGAACAAGCAGGGGAGGATCAGAGATAGAAAGGGAGAGAGAATCCCAAGCAGACTTTGTGCACAGAGCCTGATGTTGGGCTCGAATTCATGAACTGTGATTATGACCTGAGCTGAAGTCAGACGCTTACCTGACTCAGCCACCCAGGGACCCCTGTAATTGGTTCTTATTAACCTAGTTGGTCTTTACTCCACAATTCTGAATGTTACCTCTCCCTCTCCCCAGTCTTCTTATTGGGAATGTGGAAGATGTATTTAGAGTTGGAACAGAATCTCGTTACCATAAACCCGACAGTCAAACAAGTAAGGGCAGTAGAAAGGGAAGATAAATAGAACTTAATTCCTTTATATCGTTGGACCATTATACCCATTCTGCACTGGGATTCCTATTTGTGGGAGAGAATCAAACTCTTATTTTAAAACTCAGTGTTTGATTTTTGTTCTTACTTATAACCACACACGCAAGTACAACATGGCGTGTGGCAGAGGACACTTGTATAATAAATTATTTTTGAAAAGCGTGAGTTGATGATATATGACTGAGTGGAGGTTCACTAAGAAATGCTTCTTGTATGATAATTTGTGATAATTTAAAGAATGGATTTACTATGAAAAACTCCACTGGAAACTTATTTTGAAGGAGTTCAATGGGCAGAGCAGGGCGGGAGGAGGAAAGTGTTGGGAACACCACATGGAGAATGGTGAGGAGGCAGAGATGGTTGGGGTACAAAAGGGGGTGCTGAGGAAATGGGGTTCCATGCTGGAATTTGCATTGTGAAAGTCATGTTTCCGTCAGACTCCAGAGCCTCTTCAGTGGTATGTTAGGGAGTTTGGCCCTTCTAACATATGCAGATTGGTGGTGGAGTCTATCTTTTCCCAGAAGTTAAAAAAAAAATCTCCTTAAAGATACCGTTAGCCTTTGCTTTAAAAGAGGGAGAGCCACACACCACAATTTTTCCAGCCTGTTAGCTCTCGGCTGGCATGGAGAGATAGGACCGGCCCAATTTCAATTTCCCTATCTCCTCTACAAACACATTAGAGCATGACCAGCAATAAAAATGGAAAACTCATCCTCTGGCTTGATAAATACCTCTCGAGAAGCGTCCGTTTTCCCGGGGCCAGATTCATCTTCTACATATGGGAGGCCTAATGAGGAGGGCCACTCCGCCAGGGTGAGCCGATGGCAAATAAAATGCATAAAAGATTGAATTTAAATTCTTCCCAACAATATATTATTGTTTCCCCGAATTGCTCCACAACAGTAATCTTTACATGCCTCTTTAAAGCAAAACAACTGCATTACAGCTGTTTACCAATTTTTAGTTAAAGCTCTACCATGTAGAAAGGGCAAGTACGGGAACCGCTAGTTCTTATACCATGAGACATGGGGAAAACAGTTCCTATGGAAAGACGGCTAACATACAAATCATGAACACACTTGAAGTTTACTTGAACTGGATGTGACGGTAGCTATTAGACGCAGCTCCCTCCCCCCACCAAAAAAAAAAAAATATCAGGGAGTCACTGTAGCCCAGGTTTATGCTTAATTCAAGGAAGGTCTGTATGAAATGTTATTTTCATGTTATTAATATTCCTGTCCATGAATGCACTGCAAATGAGAATCAGTAAAAGCACATTCTTTCTGGTGAGAGTATATCAGCCCTCTCAGGGATATATTTAAAGAGGAGAAAGCAAGAAAGTAGGTTGAGAGGAATTAATCTCTTGCCTATGTGGACAGTAAAGGTCTGTGTTTGTGGGTGGTGCAAGATTCCATCAAAATCTGTCCCTCATCCGCCTTCCCCTGTCTCCATCAATATTTAATCAACTCACAACTTTACAGGTCTTTATTTACAGGCTCTCGCTAGATTGCACCATTAGCTCCCATGATTAGCTGCCTTGTGTTCTAACCAAGAACTGTCTGAAATAATCCTTTCTTTTGCTCAAAATGTAAAATAATGAAAACTTTAAGGTTCCATTAGGTAGTCTCCTATTTTTATAGTATTTTTACTATAACAGAACAGGGCTGGGCAAAATGGAGAATTAATATCGTTCTCCATTTGGATCTAAAAATAATGTGCTTTCCTTGTGTGTCATTTTATTATAATTCTTTAATGTTATTTTTTCTTTCTGAGAGAGAGAGAAAAAGAGAATGAGCAGGGGAGGGGCAGAGAGAGGGAAACAGAGGATCCAAAGTGGAGTCTGTGCTGACAACATAGAGCCCGATGGAGGGCTCGAACTCATGAACTAAGAGATCATGATCTGAGACCCAGAGTCGGACACTTAACCAACTGAGTGCCTCAGACCCCCTTTTTTGTGCATCATTTTATACTAGTGCGTCCAATAGAATCTTCTGCAGTGACCACTGAGCACTTGACATGTTGTTGGTGTGACTGAGGAAATGTTACATTTTTCTGTTGTTAATTAATTTACATTTAAATAGAACCAAAGTATTAATGACTACTGTATGGGACAGTGCGATTCTAGATAAACTCAGTGTGTAGTTCAAATCATAATAATTAGATTTAACATGCCAAGGAAAACTTTATTAATTTACAGTTGAATGCACACTTCCTTTTGAGCTTCAGTTAAATATCCATGTGTGTGGGTTTTCATGTCTTTGTGTCTCAGTTTCTTAAACTAAGATTTAGTGAGGTCTAATTTACATACAATAAAATATAACAATTTTTAGTTACAATTCAATGAGTTTTGATAAGTATTTATGATGTGTAACCACCACCACCACAGTCATGACTTGGAACATTCTCTTTTCTCCAGAACATTCCCTTGCACACCTTTCCAGTCACCCAGATCCCTTATTCTGGCCCGTGATCACTGCTGACCTCCTTCCTGTCATTAGGACCTCCCTGTTCCCTTTTGTCTGACATCATCATCTCTCTGTAATGTTTTTGGGTTTACTCGTGTTGTGCTTTGAATGGGTAGCTGGTTCTTTTTCTGTTGAACAATATGCCATTGCAGGGATCTGCTCCAGCTTGTCTATCCTTTTATCTGTTCAGGGACATTTGGATAGTTCACATTGTTTTGTTATTATGAATGAATCTGAATGAAAATAATTTTGAAAATTTATTTTCAGGAGGTTGGAGAGAGATTGCTGGGTTGTATGATGAATGCACGGTTAAGATGCCAGAAACTGCCAAAGCCATCTTCCAAAGCCCCTGCTCATTTTGCACTCCTGCAGGGCATGTATGAGAGCTCTGGCTGCTTCATATATTTACCCATAGGTAGAAAATTCAGTGTTTTACCAGTCTAGGGCATCTGTTATGGTATCTCACTGTGGTTTTCATTTGTATTTACCTAATAACTCCTTACACAGAGCATATGATCTTGTGCTTATTAGCCATTGATATATTTTCTTTGATAAAATGTCTGAATAATTTCCCCAATTTTTTTTTCAGATTTTTTTTTGTCTTTTTATTGAGCTCTAAGAGTTCTTCACATATTCTGGATCCAAGGTTTCTTTCTCTCTCTCTCTCTTTCTTTCTTTCTTTCTTTCTTTCTTTCTTTCTTTCTTTCTTCCTTTCTTTCTTAGATAAAGAGGGAGAGCACATATGAGTGGAAGAGAGGGGAGGAGAGGGAAGACAGAGAGAGAATCTTAAGCAGGCTCCATGCTCAGCACACAGCCTGACATGGGGCTTAATCCCATGACCCTGGGACCATAACCTGCGCAAAATCCAAGAGCTGGAAGCTCAACCAATTGAGCCACCATGGTCCCCAAAGGATCCAAGGTATCTAAATTGGATACACATTTTTAAAATGTTGGCTTCTAGTATGTGGATTGCCTTTTTCACTTTTAAATGCCTTTTAAACAGCCAAATCCTTAATTTGAGGCAGTCCAATTTTCAATTTTTGTTTAATGGTTTGTGTTTTTTGAGTACTACCTTTGAAATCTATTCTTAACTCACAGTCATAAATTCTTTTCATCTCAAAATATAGGTTTAACTCTTACATGTAGATATGACTTTTGTTTGCAGTGTAAGATGAGGCTGAATCAAAGGAAATCTGAATCTGCCCTCTGCAGTGGGGTTTGAAATCATCAAGGTTGTTAAATTCACATAAAAGCTTAGAAAAACAACTTTAGAGTTGTTCACATTCTTAATCTCATTTGTTACTTTAGAAAAAAAATTTGGCAACTTTTTGGGAGAGATGAAATTTTAGGCTAAAATTAACTGGCCAAAAATAGGCAGGAAATTATGATTTTTTTTTTTTTTTTGCAGAGGATATACCCTTGCAACAGCTTTCAATGTCTTCTTTGTTGTCAGAAAACATATGAAGCACCCATCTCTTGGTTTCTCTAACCACTAGATTTTTCCGTGTGTTCCATCTTGTATGGAAACAATTCAAATCTACCAGCCCTTATCCTTCCTATAACATTTTATAACACCTAGTAATTTTGACCCTAGGATTAGGTAGGGTCTACTATCTGGAATTTACTTTATCTGCTGACAGTCTTTTATTTAGGGATTCATAATAAACGTTCGTCTCCTATATCCACCCCATTAATATTTAGATGGATGCCCACCAGTGAAAAGATGCCCACCAGTACCTTAAAAGGTATTGATGGAGGAAAGTGCACATTCTGAGACTTACTTACCTCTTTCTTATCTGGCAACCATTTGACAAGCATATCAATCTCCCCTTTCTGGATAGATCAAAAATGATTAGAAGGCCAGGACCTATGTTTTTATCTCTTTTCCTCTTTTTTATCATGTAAGCACAGTTTGAGGCACTTGGTTGGTACTGAGTCAGCCGCTTACTGGTGATGACAGGACGTTGAGGATGACTACAGACCTCCATAAAGAGCAGAAGGTTCATTTTCAAAGGGGGCAGAGGAAGGGTACTGGACTGGGGCATGGGGAAAAGACTGAGGGGGTGAGGGTTCTAGGGTCCACCCCCTCACTCTGGGGTGGGTGAGCCCCTCACTCTGGGGAGTTTGGAGGGAGAACAACACAGCTCTGAGGGGTTGACTTCATTTATACTGAAAGAAGACCTCACTGGATGCTAGTGGTGCTGCTAATGGACATATGGTGACAGGGAAGCCAGAGGAACCCAAGATAATAAGGCTAAAGTCTCAGCTAGATCAGAATGCTGATAATACGTGGGGACCATATTCACTTTCCTGCCTCCATAAGCATCCCTGCTCAGTGTTGGGGGGCAGCTTTAATACAGTGGCTGGCCCGGGATTCTGTGTCCGACATGTTTTTAGCAACATCAGTCTTCTAGAATGGCACCTGACTGCTTGCACAGCTCCAGTCCCTTCTTCCTGCCTCTGAGCAGACTTGATCTGATGCCTCCTCATTTGAAATACAAACGATAAAATTAAATGGTCTTATCTGGATTTTAAAAATTATTTTCACAATGTGGCATTTGCTGTTTTGTTTCTAATTGAAACACTTATTCAAAGACTCTAGTTGGGGTGCCTGGGTGGCTCAGTCGGTTGAGTGTTCAACTTCTGCTCAAGTCATGATCTCACAGTCATGAGTTTCAGCCCCACATAAAGTTCTGTGTTGACAGCTCAGGCCCTCCTTTGGATTCTCTGTCTCCCTCTCTCTCTTCCCCTTCCCCTTCTTAAATAAATAAACATTAAAAAAAGACCCTAGTTTCTGAACACTTTCACAAAATGAAGTATTTTATGACATAAAATATGGAGAAGGGATGCCTCACTGGCTCAGTTGGTGGAGCGTACGACTCCTGATCTCAGGTCATGAGTTCGAGCCCCACGTTGGGTATAGAGATTATTTAAAAAATATGGAGGATTGATGACACAAGACAAGCCCATCATACTGGGACATTTGTCATTCCCTAAATGCAACCTACAATTTATTCTTTCTGGTTTTTATCTGTAGTGTCCTTTTCTCCAATCCTCCCCAGCTGGAAGATCTAGTTCACAGGTAAAATCCACCAGAAACCTTCCATTCGGCCTGTGCTGCAGTGGGTCCTGCCTGTACTAATCTTCCCAGGGCGTCTGTGTTAGAACTCTCTCTGCAGGTATTCTCTACGACTGTCTATGTACCTCCACTCTAGCACACCTTACCTTGTCTTGCTCGAAAGTAATTTCTAAAAATCTTCCAGAGGAAAGGGACCTAATTTTTATATGATTTTTCTTCAAAACACTTAGTGTACTAAAATATATAACGGTCCTTGTCATGTCTTCGTTGAATAGGCTTAAGCTAGAATACAAAAAGCATCAAAATTTCAAAGTACACAGAGCGATGAAGCCAAGAGTAGTAAAAGTCATGTGAATATTCCTGTTACTGTTCTGTCATCCACTGACTGACGAGTTGGTTCAGAGACAGGGTCAGTTATGAATATAAATTGTTTAAACAGTGGGTCCTATCCTGATTTCTCTCATTAGCCTCTCCTAGTAGAAAGAGCATATTTCTAGACACATTTTACCCAGGCTACATTTCTTGTTAAGTGTGAAACTCAACCACTGTTTTGAATGTGCTAATGCCTCAAATTAGGAAATGAATCTTAAGGGAGTGCACCTTGAAATAAACACACAAACTATCAACTTAATTACATAAATGAAGAATTTCTTACTAGGGCTTTCCTACCTAACGTTTGATGGTTATCTACTACACAAATTTGTATAAATAAATATTCTTGTACATTTAGAGTACTTTAGAGTATTTTGGTCTTATGGTTATGTGTACCCACATACACACGTACATACACCACCCACATAAGCATGCATATGCACGTACACAAGCATGCACACATATGCACACATACATGCACATGCAAGCACACACATGTGAACACTCAAATCAAGCATGCACACATGTGCTCACACATACACAACCATGCACACTCACACACATGCACAAGCATGCACACATGCGCACATGCGCACACACAGCCAGTTCATCCCAAATGAATTAATGTCATGCCTTTAAATTGAATGTGACCATCGGGCACCTGGGTGGCTCAGTTGGTTAAGCGACTGACTCTGAGTTAAGGCTCAGGTCATGATCTCATGGTTTCGTGTGTTCAAGCATTGTGTTGGGCTCTATGCTGTCAGCATGGAGCTTGCTTGGAATTCTCTCTCTTTCTGTTCCTCACCCACTCACACTGTCTCTGTCTCCCTCAAAGAAATAAATAAATTTTAAAAACTTTAAATGGAGCATCATTGCTTTCATTTTCAGACACTGAATTTTTTTTTAACTGTAGAGTTAGTTTTTCGAGGCTTTTCTCATGTCTTATGTTCCTGGACTCTAAGCTAGGACTTAGATTTTGGCACCTGTCTTTTAGCTTTCATGCATTAGTTAAAAGTCTAGGAATTATCTTGCCTCCCCATGGCTCATGAGCATGTGGAGAGATGTGAGTAATCTATAGCTACAAGAAATGAGGAATGCACCTAATAGAGGTGCACCCAAGGAACGATACAGTCATTACAGAAAGCTCACATGGTGTAACACATTTACTTTCTCACAAAAAGGGACAAATTAAGACCTGAGCAAATTTTGAATGTTGAACTAGAAAAATAAATTTGTTAAGGCAAAAAAGCCCCTCTACCTTAAACTGTTCCGCAAATATTGAAGTTAAGGAGGGGTGACCATTGGAAAACACTCTGAAAAGCATTGTTATATAAGATGTGCTTTTGACTAGACAGTGGATTTATGAGATGGCACTGGGGACACAGTGTGATCTGGGAGTGGCCCATTCGTCCATATGTTTACACTTTTAATTTATCTTAATTGATTTTTTATCTTGATGGTAATATTTGTCAAGTTTATATTTTTGTAGAACAAATGGAATAGTCACTTGCCTCGTACAACTTACAGAGCTGATTTCATATGTTATATTTTATGTTCTGTTACATTTTCAGTAAATGTACATACTCTTTTCTTAAGTATTGGGATTTTAAGTTGGTCTCGTGTACAGTTGGGGTGGGATCTATGTTGTGTAACCTCTTTGGTTCCCCTCCCTCCTGCTCTCCACCGTGTGCCATCAGGACCATGGACAGCTGTCAGTGTGGTAGTTTTATCTTTGCCTCTTTCAATGCTGAGACTTATGTTTAGTCTTTCTTTTCCCTACTGAGGTTGATTGAGTCTTAAAGTATTGGACTTGATGAATTTTTCTGTATACATTTCTAAAGAAAATACTAGACACAGTAATTGGTTAATGAAGAAAGAGTGAATTAAGAACTATATTCTACCTTATGTCAACTGTAAATGGGATTTCCTGGGTCCTCAATCCTGTTACTTTAGTTTATAACATTGTATCTCTTACACATTTTATTATTCCATTCTTGAAATTCATTCTCCATGGGTACATAGAGTCTTATGTTTTTTATGAAGGATTAATAAAGGATAGATTTCTTTGGGTTTTCCAGTTTAATTATGCCTTTACTATTTTTTTCAAGTTTTGTTAAATTATAGTTAGTTAACATATAGTGTAAAATGGTTTTGGGAGTAGAATTTATTGATTCATCACTTACATATAATACCCAGTGCTCATCCCAACAAGTGCCCTCCTTAGTATCCATCACCTCACCCGTAATGATGCTTTTAAATTTACCTGGTTACAGAAGTCACTTGATATCATATTAAGCTACTTGATACTGAATATTTTGTTTTAGAAAAAGTGAAATATTGAAACTGAAAATCCTCAAACTTGATCTGTAGTTCCAATTCCACATCAACATGCATTTTTTAAAAATCCTGATTTTAGACTGATTTTGTTGCATTTGACACTTCCATCCACATTCAGAGCACCCTTATACTGAGTAAGGGACTTAAATATTATTTCCCACTGAAAAGAATAACAACTATTTAGAGAAATGACAGTTCTGGGTCTCTGTTGTTGTGCTAGAAAGTAAGGACGCTATCAGAGACTACAGGGGTAGCCTTCTTTGAGGTTTTTCCATTGTTAAAATTAGGTCCTGTGCTTAATCTTTAGGTCCATTTGCCCCTCAGCTGCGGGATATGGATATCCGTTTACTATTGTCAAAGAAGTTTACTGACCTTCATATTATGCTCTAAATGGTGATTCATGGATCTGAGCCTGTCATTTTCTCTCTTTAAGGAATCTATGGCACTTGGGAATATCCACCCAAATCTACAGTCCTTATAATTCCCACTATCCCCCCTCCCGTTCATTCCTCCCAAATTCTGGAGATACTGCAGGAGCTGGATTATTTCCTCCTATGTTTGTCCTGTTCCAGTTTACACAGGCAGAGGCTTTAGTACTCAGATTTCCTCTGAATACGGCGGTTCCTGCCACCAGTCTAGGAACCTCACTGCCTCAGGCCGCCAGGCGTGCGAGTCCGGAAGTTATCCCATCCAGAATCCCTTCTTAGGACCTCGACTGTCACCGACCACATTACCCTGAGTTCCCTAGAAGCAGCTGCCATTGCAGGGTTCTGTGGATGTGATTTATTGAGAGAGCGCGCCCTGGGAAAAAACTGTAGGTTGTGAAGCCCAGGAGGGCAAGGAAAGCACTGAGCAAACCGGTCTCAGGTAAGGTCTACTTCATGTGGCCTGGCGCAGAGGGAGAGCTCTGCCGCATAAATGTCCGCACCCGGGGCAGCGAGGGGGACAGCTCTGAGCCTTCGGCAGCCTCACTCACAGATCCTGGGGGGGGCGGGGAGGGGGTTGGTGGACCAGTAGCGGTGACCCGGCAGTCATCACAGCACCATCTACAAGTAGCTAACTGAAGTCACGGGCACAGAGCAGCTTGCTAAATCCAGGATGTGGGTGTATTAATTTGCTGTGAGGGACATAACAAAATACCACAGGATGGTTTAAGTAAGACAAATTTATCTATTTACAGTTCTGGAAGCTGGAGGTCAGAGATCAAGGTTTTTCCAGGCTTGGTTTCTCCTGAGGCCTGTCTCCTTGGCTTGTGAAGGCCACCTTCTCTCTGTGTCCTCATATGGTCTTTCTTCTGTGTGCTCGTGTGCTAATTTCCTCCTCCTGTTAAAGACGCTGGTCAGATTGAATTAAGGTCCACCCCAGTGACCTCCTTGTAATTTAACTACTTCTTTAAAGGCTCTATCTCCTACTACCTCACACCAGTCAGAGTGGCTAAAATGACCAAATCAGAGGACTCTAGATGCTGGCGAGGATGTGGAGAAACGGGCACCCTCCTACACTGTTGGTGGGAATGCAAACTGGTGCAGCCCCTCTGGAAAACAGTGTGGAGGTTCCTCAGGAAACTAACAATAGAACTCCCGTATGACCCAGCAATAGCACTGCTGGGAATTTACCAAGGGATCTAGGAGTGCTGATGCATAGGGGCACATGGACCCCAGTGTTCACAGCAGCACTCTCAACAGTAGCCAAACCATGCAGAGAGCCTAAGTGTCCATCAACAGACGAATGGATCAAGAAGATGTGGTTTATCTATACCATGGAATACTACATGGCAATGAGAAACAATGACATCTGGCCATGTGTAGCAACATGGATGGACCTTGAGGGTGTTATGCTGAGCGAAATAAGTCAGGCAGAGAAGGACAAATATCATATGTGTGCACGTATAGGAGGATTAGGAGGAACTTAACTGAGGACCAAGGGGGAGAAGAAGGGCGGAAATGGTGGGGGAAAGGGAGAGAGGCAAACCATGAGAGACTCTTGAATGCTGACAAAAACTGAGGACTGATGGATGTGGGGGGGAGGGGGGATGGGCATGGAGGAGGGCACTTGTGGGGATGAGCACTGGGTGTTATGTGGAAACTAATATGACAATAAACTATTTGAGAAAAAAAAATCTAACCCCCCCCCAAAATAAAGGCTCTATCTCCAAACATAGTCACATTCTGAGACATAGAGAAGATTAAAGCTTCAAATATGAGTTTTGAGGGAACACAATTTAATCGTACTCCAAAAAAGGGAGTGGGGAGGGGAACCTGCTTTAGATTAAAAGACATCAACAAAGTGTAAGGTATGGGCCTTTATAGGTCTTAATTCAAGCAAATCAACAGGAAAAAGATATTTTTGAGTGAGTCAAAAAATCCAAATTCAGACTGGGCATTATTAGGTATCAAGAAATAAATTTTACTTTGGTTATATGCATTAATGGTAGTTTTATTTTTATAAAACTGTTTTCATATGAGAATGGATACTGAGCATATATCAATGCCTGGGATTTAGTTATTTATTTGAAACAGTTTTTTTTTTAAGTTTCTTCATTTTTGAGAGACAGAAAGAAACAGAACAAGCAGAGACAGGGGGAGACACAGAATGTGAAGCAGGCTCCAGACTCTGAGCTGCCAGCACAGAGCCCGACACAGGGTTGGAACTCACAAACTGTGAGATCATGACCTGAACGTAAGTTGGATGCTTAACCGACTGAGCCACTCAGGCGCCCTGTGCCCGGGATTTAGTTTAACATAAACTAGATGTGGTCTTCCCTACAAGAAAAGTGGAAGTGTATTGTTGAAAGAATAAAGGAAAAAATTAAGATGTGTTTGAAACTGGGTGATTAGAGATTCATTCTACTACTTTTTCTATCTTTTTTTGCATTTTAAAAATGTTCATTACAGGCACCTGGGTGAGTTACCTACTCTTTGGGAGAGATACCTAGTCTTGGGTTTTCTGTTTGCCTCACCAGACCCCATATCAGCTCTGACCATGGTCTTTCAAGCCCTGATTTAAAATATTCTTCAGACCATTCCTGACTCAGTTTCCCCTTTGCATTCATCACATGCTCACCGCACCTCTTGCTCTTACTGTATACTATCATGTGTTAGGGTGATTAATGTATTTCTTTTATCGTAACTATTATTATTTTTTATTAAAACATTTTTTAAATGTTTATTTTTGAGAGAGAGACAGTGCAAGCGGGAGAGGGGCAGAGAGAGATACACACACACACAAAATCCAAAGCAGGCTCCAGGTTCTGAGCTCTCTGCACAGAGCCTGATGACAGGCTCGAACTCACAGACCATGAGATCATGACCTGAGCCAAAGTCTTAAACTTAACCAACTGAGCCACCCAGGTGCCCCTTATCTTAACTATTAAAATGGGAGTTACTTGAGGGCAGAAAGCAAGTTTTCTTCATCTTTTAGATCCATTACATTTTTCACAGGGCCTTGCACGAAGTGAATTCTCAACAAATATGGGAACTAGCTATGGATCAGAATGTCAGGTTAATAGCATTATTTTTTTTGTTCTTGTTAAATGTTCTACATTAAACTTTTTTTTTGCACATATTGTTTTATATCCCAAATAATTTGGATAATTTCCCTAAGATTTTTTTGTTCTTTTTGCTGAATAATTTTGACTTTGAAACTTCTCATATAATATCATTTTTGTCAGTAGGCACATGAAATACATTTAGATAGTAGCTCTCATTCAAAATTTAATAGGTATAGTAAAAAGGTAGCACGAGTAGCCAGAGAAATTTCTTTGGACTACCTGAAAGAATCTATTATAATGAAGAGCCGGGATTGCCAACTCTTGATTGATTGATGGCTAATAATATGAGGTGCTTGTAAACAAATGTTTATGGTTAATATCTATTTAAGACCTGTTTTTTTAAGAGCCTTCCCCAGTTGATGCTGTCGGAAGTAACATCCAAAGTTTTAAATTTCCTACAGATTAAACGCCAATGAGATGCTTGTGACTCCCTCCGTCTCTGTCCCTCTCTGTCTCTTTGGCTCTTTTTCACCTTAAACCTAACAGACATAGAGTTTGAAAGCTGAGAAGCAGTTGCGGGTTACAATTGCCGAAGCGTTGGCACACTGGTCTGCCTTCTCATCTCGGTCATCTGCCAGGTAATGACGGCCTCTCACCTCCCAGTGCCCGCAAAGCTGTCCGGGAAGAAGCACGCAGTAGCCACCCACTGAGGTCAGCGGTGACAAGCCCCATGCACTTAAGGGGAGACTTCTTGTCTGACCCTTTCTCAAACTCAAAAGAACCAGCCAGGAGGCTGAAGCATCTTGATATTGTTCACCATTTTACTTTGGAGTTGGGGTTTCTTCCCTGCAGACTTTGGTCTCCTGCTTTCGGCACATCCCTGCTGGCAGCCTGAAAATTGCTGAGCATGTTGCTCAAACTCGGATTGTAAAACTAAGTCCCAGCTGGAAAACAAGCCCTTTGGCTTTGGGATATTCTTTATGTTGACGCATAAGATTTCTTCTTTTCCACTTAGTCTGTTCTGACCCTGGTTTTATTTCTTTGGTGGTCGCCTGAAAAATCTGGCATGGGTAAGAAGTGTCATGTTCTAGAAAGATTAAATCATGAAATAAATTGTATTCATGGACAACACATTGGAATTTTAAACATATTTGGGAAATAAAGAGTCGTGGGGACTCTTTCCAAAGTTTCCACTAAAAGGCACACGATTTAAATCAATTCCAACTTATTTTTGTTATTTCATCTTTTTTTTCTTTCTTTTTTTTTTTTTTTTGCTTTTTAACTAAACAGACAAAAAACCCCCAACACTAACAGCAGCTTGGGAAAAGGACTTAAACATATGTCATCTCATAAAACATGACTCCCGTTACCTTTGACCTGCATTTCCTTTTTTTTTTTTTTAATTTTGCCTCCATTTTCTGTTTGAATCCAATTGTGCTAAACCAGCAATAACAAAAACAAAATAAAACAAAAACAGCCTCATTATTTGCCAGCCTGGGACACACATGACCACACATGACCACACATGACCACATGGACCTCACACTGAAGTTCTGATCATCGCTTGACAGCAGGGCATTCACGTTTTATCTGCACAAAATCAAGCAGATGGAGAAGCCACATCACGTGGATGGCAAATTCTTACTCAAAGCGCAAATAGCTGGAACAATAATGAAGGAAAGTCTCCAAAGAGCTACACTAGTTTCAGGTGCAATTTTCCTTTCCTTTTATAACTTTACGAACTATGGAAATTCACAGATGTAAAGACCCAGCAGAGAAGAAAAACAAAAATACAAAGTTTCTATTTAAAGTGGTGACCTCACAAGCATGGATCAATGGGTCACAGAAATTCTGTGGACTCTCTCTCAGAAAATGCTACAAGGAATATCCTACACTTCTTCCTGTTTGGTTCTGATGGTAGAACACGGTATTAAGACTATTACATATATGTGCATTTCATTTTTTCCAAACAAAAGGGGGGTCATTCCTTTTTCTCTTCTGCCTCTAAAATACCAATAGGGCACACACACACACACACACACACGCGCGCGCACACACACACACAGAGGTCACCATACAAGTGTAGGTTGTGAGGGCTGTCCCATGGCATTAATGGCTTGTATCAGATGGCACAATGTGGGAGCGACTCTGCCAGTGAGTGATTTGTGGGTTTTGTTGCTTTTTCTGAAAGTAGAAACTATATCCAGAGGAATGTAATTTGTTTCTAAAAGAGGAATGGGTAACTCTTTTGTAGGGTCTCTGAGGTATGACTGGCCGTACTTCATTAGCCTAGCTTGTCACACACTGTTTAGCAGAAATACCTTTCAGCCTTTCTGTCAGTTGTTCTGACAGGCCAGAGAGATCTCAAATTTTAAGGAAATATTTCATTTTACGATGGAAAGGGAGGCTGCAGGGTGAGAGGAAGCAAGAATGACTGGAAGGCACAAACGCAGGTGGAAAATGTAAGTCTTCCCCGGAGGTCATCAGACTATATTGCAAAACGTTTCCGCATGAAAGTTAAGGCAAAGTTTTCCAGAATCTCATAATTCAGAAAACCCTCAAGTCTTTGGATTCCACATGAAGGTTAGTCTGGCCTGTCGATGTGAGAATAATGTTACTTTGAACTAACTGCTAATTTCTGACACTGCGGTAGTGGATCATGGGTCAGGGCAGAGTCGAATGTGTATTAGCCGATGGGTTACACTTTTCCTGTCACATTCATGTTTTGTTGTTTTTATTTTTTAACTCTGGCTGGGGTGAGAGTAACCATATCCCCTACAATTGAAATGCAAGCATCTATTTTTATGCAAATTTTCTCATCTAAGAGAAATTTCTCCTTGATAATGTTGACACATTATATATGTTGATAATAAATAGCAATTTGTGCTTGGTATTATGGAAGGAAAGTCACAAAAAGGTCTTTGATCTCTATGGACCCAAGGAGATAAAACAGGAAACTGCAATTAGCAACTAATGTAAGCTCTGGAGAGGCATAAAGAAGGAAAGGAGGAATAGGCATTTTTCTTCTGGAAGGATTTTAAGAGTACTAAAGCAAAGAAGGATATTAAAGCCGTAAGATAATGGTTTCTTTTATATGCCTACCAGGATAACAGTGTCCATTGTTATCTGTGTGAAAAACATTCATTAAACATCTAATGACACACCGAAGGATAATAATACTAATTCAATATTTTAGCCCAGAAATCATTTACGAAAGTTGTTAGTACCGTAAAATTCTCCTCAGAAAGTTAGACTCCATCAACATTTGCTAGAAGAATTCCACTGATTCAAAGCAGTGCATGCCACTGTTTCACGGGCTGCAAAGTCAAATTCTTTGTGGAATTTTGTGATGTTCTCATTTTCTCTTAAAACCATAATTGTGTTTATTTTTTGAATTCCAAAGAAATTCATTTCATTTCATTTTGAGGCTCTTTGAAATGCCTAACCATGCTCCCGAAGCCATTGGAGGGGTAGCAGTTTCCATAAGCCAGGCTTGGAATTACTGAACTGTGGGAAGAAATTATATACTCAGTTAATCTGATACATTTCTGGTTATGAATTCATAGTAACGATGTTACAAGGTTCTTCTGTTTTGTTTTCTGTTGTTTTTGCCATATGGCCAATGGGAAAAATAGTGACACGTTGTAAGCCTACAGCTGAATGTCTGATCACATGGGCACAAACCTAGGATTCCTCAATCCAGGACGGGATGACATTGAACAGTGTGGACACCTTAGAAGCCTCTCACCTCTTTGCCATGCCGTTCCTGACCATAGATAACCATCGTGTTGACTGCTTATGCAAAATGAATCCTGTGTACCTATTCTTTGTATCTTGTTTTTTTCCCTCATTATGATACTTGTAAGTTTCATCTCTTGTGTGTAGTGGAAGATTGTTCATTACTTTGTAACACTCCATTATATTCCACAATCTACTGTTACAAACTACATTGTGCTTGTCATGAGAATATATCACATAAACTCAAATTGAGGAACAGAATCCATGTACTCTCCAAGACCTCTGGCATACATTTGCTTGCATTTATGTTGGGTATATCCATTAAAGGGGATTCTGTATCTAAGGTACACATGCATTTACATTTAGAAGGGAAGGCCTATCTGTTTCCAAAGTGGGTTCAAGTTTACCACCTACAGAAGATTCCTACAGGTCCAAGCCCTTGCCACTTGTCCTGTGAGTCTTCTGAATTTCAGCTCTTCTGCTATGTGTCTAGTGACATTTCATTGTGGTTTTAATTAAAGTTCCCTGACGACTCATGACATAAAGCTCTCCTTCCTCAGATACCTTTTTTGTAAAGTGATTGTTTAAGCCATTTGTCCACTATTGCCTTTTTGTGTGTAATTTCCCCATTGCTTTATGGGAAGTTTCTGCAGACCCTGGGTGTGGGTACATTTTAGCTATATGTAGTAGGGCAGCCCCTTCGAACCCTCCGCTCACCTTCTTACCTTCTCAGCGATGTCCTTTGATGAATATAAATTCTTAATTTAAAGGTGGTCTCAGTCATGAGTAATTTTCTTCACGGAGAACACTTTTGGTGTTCTATTACATATCTGCTTACCCTAAGGTTGTAAAGATATTCTCTTGCATATTCAGCTAAAACAGGGAAGTCCTATATAGTAGCCACTAGTAGCATGTGGGTATTGAAGACTAATTAAATCACACAAAGTAAAAATAAGAATTAAGCAATTCAGTTATGCTAGTCACATGTCAGTGCTGAAAAGTAGTAGTGGCTGCCGCGTGGAACAGTGCAGATACTAGGCGTTTCCATCACTAAAGAAAGTTCCGCTGGGTGGCAGTCTTTAGGGAACCCTCTCACCTTTCCATTGCGGGGTGCTTTGTTATGGTGTGAGGTACAGGGCATTTTACATCTAATCCACATTGAAGCCCAGTTGACCCAGCACATTCTTTTGAAAAGATCATTCTTTCTCCACTGCTGTGTGATACAAACTCATAATAAAGTATCCATTTAGGGAGCAACTGGGTGGCTCAGCTGGTTCAGTTTCCAAAGTGGGGCTCAGGTCATGATCTCATGGTTTGTGAGCTGGAGCCTGGAGTTAAGATCTTTGAGGTCAGCGCAGAGCCTGTTTCGGATCCTCTGTCCTTCTCTCTGCCCGCCCCCGTCCCCCACTCCCACTTGCTCTATGCCTCAAAAATGAATAAACACTTTAAAAAAAGGTGTCCATTTAAGGGAGGTTTTGTTTATGTCCTGTTATTATTTTATGTCTATTTGTGTACTCTTGTATTAATAACATACCCTTAATTACTGTGGCTTTATATAATTTTTGCTGTACAATAGTTTGTCTTGAAATAATCTTGGCATTTTACTTCTGTATAAATTAAATTTTTTATTTATTAAAATTTTAAAAAAATGTTTTATTTATTTTTGAGAGAGAGACAGAGACAGCATGAACAGGGGAGAGTCAGAGAGAGAGGGAGACACAGAATCCGAAGACAGGCTCCAGGTTCTGAGCTGTCAGCACAGAGCCCGACACAGGGCTTGAACCCATGAACTGTGAGATCATGACCTGAGCTGAATGAAGTCAGACGCTTAAATGACTGAGCCATCCAGGTGCCCCTAAATTAAATTTTTTTAATGTTTATTTATTTTTGAGAGACAGACCAAGTGCAAGCAGGGGAGGGGCAGAGAGAGAGAGGGAGACACAGAATCTGAAGCAGGCCCCAGGCTCTGAGCTGTCAGCACAGAGCCCGATGCGGGGCTGGAACTCACAGGTTGTGAGATCAGGATGTGAGCTGAAGTCTGACGCTTAACTGACTGAGTCACCCAGGTGCCCCTCTTCTGTATAAATTTTAGAAGTGTCTTATAAGTTCTCACCGTAACATTAATTTTCTGAGGATTTTATTAGAATTTCATGACATTTGTCTAACTAATAGGGGCAAACCAGCATATGAGGTGTGTCCATCCACTGTAACTTTCTCTGATGTCATATATTTTTTGGTGTGCAAAACATTGCATGGCAGTGACTTGCACGTCTGTAACAGGAATATACATAACTTTTAAAGATGTTATATTAAGTCATGTAGTACTTTTGCTCTTTTTTTTTTTTGCAAAGTTTAAAACAATCATAAAATTATAAACAGGTTGTAAAACAGTACGAGGCTTTTAAAAACCCTGAACTATTTGATGTTCCATTTCCTCCAAATATTTTCATCTTCGTATCCTATGAATGATGGCATCCTCCGACCTAACAGCTATTAAAATCATAAAGTTAACACTGACATAGTAATAATACTTAGTTCAGGCTGCCTCTGAATTTCTCTGATTGTCCCAATGACATCCCGCAGCGGGAGAATACAGTGCAGAGTCAGCGTGCTTAGTTGCCGGGCCTCGTTAATCTACCACAGCCTGAAGAGTTCCTCCGTATTGGGCTTTCGTGAACTGGGCACTTCTGAGGATGATAGACCAGTTACTTTGTGAAATGTTCTTCCTTTGGGTTTGTCTGCTGTTCCTCATGATTAGATTCTGGATTTGAATCTTGTCAGTGTGATGGGCATTGGCCGGTCAGGGCGGCTGGGCTATGGGACCGGGGAGCCGGTAAGCCATTGGTGGGTGTGTCTGTGATGGTGTGTGTGTGCGGGAGAGGAGCATTTGGTTCAGAGAAAGCGCGGTTGGGGACGCGGGGATGCGCCTGCACACGGGGCCCCCTGCCTGGGCAGATCATGCCTGCAAACAGGATGCTCTGCCAGGAGGCCTGCACACAATATCCAAGTTTAATGGTCCGCTCGCAAACGAGGGAACATGCCCTCCTTAGAAGTAAGGAGGAGGCTGGAATTGTGAGCAGGCCTCTTAGTAAACTCGTTGTGGTCGCCTCCCCCTTTGCTCCCCCCCGTCCTTGAAATGTGTTTGGCTACTTGCCCTTAGTTGGTAAAGGAATGCATCTTGTAGATTTCAGTTTGTATACAGTTACGGGGTATAAAATGAACCGCAAGAGGGGCTTGCGTAGAACCGTTCCTCCTGCCGGAGTTGTGTCTGTGTCTGTCTTTTGTGTGTGTCTTGTCCTTTGTGTCATTTCGTCTGCAACACTCCACACTGGGCCTTCCTCAAGGTCCCAGAAGAAAGCTATTTTGCTTGGCTCTGCACCATGGCTCAGGCCGGATTTGTCCAGGAAGAAAAAGAAAGGAAAATGAAGAACCACCTCTCTGTATTTTGTTTCCTATTTGTTGTTGGTATAAAAAATGTGTTCGAATTTGACATTTTTACATTTCTGTTTTTGTGTTTGTAGCAGGTTGTTAGAGAGAGCAACCTTTCTAAACATACTTATTAATTCTAATAAATTATGTATAGATTCTAGGATGTATTTCAGTACATAGCTATCCCTCCAGTAAAGAATTGCAGGTTTAATTTCACTTTCCTGTCCATATACTTTCCTTTTTATTTCTCCCCTCCTGCATCGGTTAGGGTGGGTGTAAATTAATGGTGGCAGGTAGGATTTTAACACAACCCGCTGAAGAGGAAGGCTGTGAACATTCCACTTACTACTGAGATGTTTTGCCTATGTATTTCACAGATGCCCTTTATCAGATTAATATTTACCTTCTATTCTTAGTTTTCTGAAATATTTTTTATCATTAAAAAAATATTTTGAAAGAGAGAGTACAGGGTAGAAGCAGAGAGAGAGAGAAACAGACAGACAGACAGAGAGGGAGAGAGAATCTTAAGCAAACTCTGCACTGATAGTGTGGAGCCTGACATGGGGCTAGAACTCATGAACTAAAAGATCATGCCCTGAGCTGAAATCAAGAGTTGGCTGCTTAACCAACAGGGTCACACCCAGGTGCCCCATCATTAATAGATACATTATAAAAATATTTTCTGTGTTCATCAATTTAATTATATGAATTTCCCTTCTACTCTATTGAGTTGGAAAATTATATCCACTTGATATTATTACTAAGGCCTTGCTTTTGAAGTCACTTCAATGAATCTTAGTATCTTATCCTTTTTATTTGCTGCTTGATTCAGTCTGCTGGTTGTTCAGGATTTTCATATCTATGTTCAGGAGACATGGGTCTGAGTTTCCTTTTTGTAATGTTTTTAGTTTTGTTATCAAGATTTTTGCCCCCTTTGCTATTCTCTAAAACAGGTAGCATGAGATTGCCATTTCTTCCTTAAAAACGTAATGAATTTATTGGCAAAGCTTCCTGGAACTTAGAATTTTTATTCTGGGAGTTTTTTAATGATAGGTTTACTTCCTTTCATCGTAATAGTGCTATTCAGCTATTCTATTTTATTTCAATATATCCTGAAAAGTTTTGGTTTTTGGGCAATTTTCTAACTTCACCTAAGTTTTTAAATGTATTGGTCACTACAAAACTCATGGCAAACTGCTGACGGCTGGCAACATCTCACCTGCCTCGGGCTGTGATTTAAGCGAAGGCAAATGTGAGCCAGGGCAGAATTTAAAAGGACACCTAGATAATGAGAAGGAATTTGAAAAGCTCTGATCTATTCCTTGTGATCTAAAAGGCTGTGGGCATAGGTACGGCTGTGGGCATAGGTACGGCTGTGTGCAGGACCAGGAAAGACTTTGGGAAGGAGGAAGTACCACGCGTTCACCTGTGGCCGACCTTGGCTGTATGCACAGCAGGAAGTGAAAGTTAAAGCTGTCTTGTTAAGTGCCTGATGTTTGAAGACATACATCCCCGTACTGATCCACTTGGCAAAAGTAGAAGACATCCAGAAAGGGCATAGAAGAATGTCTTCCAACTGAGTAATCATTGGTTGGCCACTGAATTAGACTGATCCAGGTCTGACCCATATGAAGCCAGTTTTAAAATTAAACATAAGATTTTAAAAAAGTTAAAGAATTCAGTTGCTTTATATATCCTATATATAATATTATGTATAATATCCTATATATTTATATACTATATAATATGCTCTATATTTCAATACACAGAATCTATAGTTTAGGAAAATTGCTAAACAAGTGAGCTACAATGAAGAAAATTAAAATCAGCAACAGACACAAAGACACTAGACATCAGTTGACGTCTGTATGAGAAAAAGCAGTGGGAATGGTAAGTGTATATGAAAGACTGTATAAATGACTTTTTTGTTTTTATCTATTTGTTCTCCAATAAGGCTGACAGTCTTTAACCATAATGATCAAGAAAATAAAATAAAAGATTCAAAGTATGGAAATCGGGAATGAAAGATTGAACATCATTACATACCTTACAGAAATAAAAAGGATTATAAGGGAATACTACGATCAAAGCACACCAACAAATCAGATAATTTAGATGAAATGCAGAGATTCTTAGAAAGACAAAACAAAAACAAAAACAAACCAAACTACTGAAACTGGCTCAAGAGGAAATAAATAATCAGAAGAGCCCTATCCCAAGTAAAGAGATTGAGTTAGTCAATAAAAACCAACAATGGGACACCTGGGTGGTTCAGTTGGTGAAGCATCTGACTCCTGATTTTGGCTCAGGTCATGATCTCATGGTTGTGAGTTTGAGCCAAGCAGAGCCTTCTTGGGATTCTCTTTCCTCTCTCGCTGGTCCTCCCCTGTGCCCACCCCCTCCCCCCGAAAATAAAGAAAGAAGCTTAAAAACAAAACAGAAAAACCTACTTGCGACAAAGCCACGTGTAGGCCAAGATCTGCTTCACTAGGGAATTCTACCAGACATTTAACGACTTAATACCAATCTTTCACAAAATTTACCAAAAAAGCAGAAAAAGAGGGATAATAACAACCCAATTCCCCATGACAAGTACTGAACACCTTCTGTAATGACTGCTTTTCACATGCAGAATCTCAAGACGCCTATGGCAGATGTCCTTCGTGTGGACACACCGGAGTGCTGCCTCCCTCCTTGCAAGATGTGGGCATGTTTAAAAAACTATTGGGCCTCCATTCCAACCATGGGATCTGGGTGGGACCTGCCAATCACAGCACTCCCACGCCAGGCGAGCCAATCAGAATTTCCCAGTCCCAGGCGAGCCAATCAGAATCTTCCACTCTTTTTTTTAAAATATTTTTATTTATTTCTAGGAGAGAGAGAGAGAGAGAGAGAGAGAGAGAGAGGGAGACAGCGTGAACACAGAAGGGTCAGAGAGAGAGGGAGACACAGACTCTGAAACAGACTCCAGGCTCTGAGCTGGCAGTCAGCACAGAGCCCGACGAGGGGCTCGAACCCACGAACTGCGAGATCATGACCTAAGGGAAAGTCGGACGCTTAACCGACTAAGCCACCCAGGCGCCCCCAGAATCTTCCACTCTTACAGGTTGTAAGCCCTGTAACCAGAGAAGAACATCTTTTCCTCTCCTTTTCAACTCTGGAAAATGTGAGTCCAGAAGCTTCCTGAAGGTACTCTTCCAACCGTTGGGGGAAATGTAACTTGTAAAAGGAAAATACGAAGTTGCTGTACAGAGAGGAGAAATGGAATGAAAGAAGCCCCAGAGCCATAGAAATCTCTTGTTTTTATTCTTCACTAAATACATACACTCTTTCTTGTATCGTTAAACCAATATCTTTGTCTTACTGCTTGAGCTAGTTCATATTTTTGTCCCAAGAAATGAGGCTTTGGATCTATAGACTACATGGTGACTATTTCACTTTCACACGTGATTCAGAAAATATATATGTATATTGCTTTTCTGTCCACAGTTTGGGGATCATCGCTTTAGGCATTATGGAGAAATAGAATATTACTTATCAAGGGAAACATATGCCTGGATTTATCTCAAAAAGCCAGTTTTGATCACATGCAGCACAGGAAATAGAGGGAAGAATCAGAAGTCAGAGACAAGAATCAAAAATCTCGGTGTAAATTAGATAAATAAGAAACCGGGAAAGTTGTAAAACATAGGCAAATGAGAGAAGATGAGTACGAGAGGTATTTTAGAAGGAGGACTGACAAGACTCGGATATGGACAAGGAAAGAAGAATGCAGTAAGAAGAATTCGTACTTTTAGAAGTTGCCGAGAATTGTGATGGGGAGGGTAGGATCAAGGAAGAAATCTGGTATGTGTTCCTGGGCATTAGTCATTGAAAATACTGCTGAAAACCACATCTTACCCTGTTGTCACATGGTCTGATCATGGTCTTGAGACTTGGAAACAATCGGAATTCATCTATTCTTTGTTGTTTTCCTATCCTCGTTCTTTGATCTATTTCCTGGGATGGCTTCAGCCCTCTGTAGATTCTCAGATATTAGGGAGGTTATACCCATCCTTATCTGTAACTCCGGCGATGTGACATTGGAAATTATACCCAGCTTGTTGGCTGGTAGCAAGCACTTCTGGCAGACTACTGTGTATCATGGTGTGATTTTCCTTCCTTTTAAATGTGGCACTTCTTTTATTCCTGCACATTCGCAGGCTAAAGACGTTTTATTTTTCTAATTATGTTTTAGATAACAAAAGAAGAAACAAGAGCATGTATCAATAAGCAAATGAAACCATTTGTGGATGCTCAGCATTAGAACAATGACAAAATGTTGACTGAAAAATAACCAAGCTTCTTATATGTAACAGTATCCAACGTGTTTTGATTCTTATTTTGTTGTTTTTCTGTCATCTTATCTATGTTCTCGGAAATTGTATCCTCATGTTTTATTACAAGGAGAAGAAATATTTCCAGAATGTGTACAGCTGTGATCATGAACTTGTGACATTTAAAGGGCAATAGAATGCTAATGTGACTAATAAAACAGAAAAATGGTTTTATCACAGGCCATGTGATTATCCTCAGTTCTTGTTCACTTATCTTTTAAACTGACTAAATTTGACAACTTAGTTTGTAAAAATTGCAATAAAGAAGCACCACAGATTCAAACTGAAATATCAGTAAAACAAAGACATTTCTTACCTTTCAATAAACAGGTTGTCATCTTCTTCTCCCCTTCTTTGTAAAGAAAAATCTATCAGGAAAGAAGTGAAGAGTGTGTTTCTAGGAACATGATGGTGTCTAATGATTTTTGGATTACTCTGGGAGGCGAGAGGTTGCAATACAAAAGTAATCCTTCTTTGGTAATTGATTTTTGTACTTTCCTTTGAACACACAAAATTGGTTTCAAGGCTGGCGTATTACAATGTGCTGGTGAGCAAGGATATTGATGACTATAGTACATGAACTCTGTAAGCTTTCAGTGGCCATTTTTGGCCTCAGTACTTATATTTGGCATGTGAAAGCCAGGTTTCAACAGTTGCAGTGACTGTCTTTGGAGCTGAAATCAGAGCAATTGGTCTGTCAAAGCTAAGTGTAGTTAGTGAGAATATTGAGTGAGGTCATTTAAAATAATGATACTCTAGAAGTTCTACACCATCTAGTTATTCTAGCTAAAAACTATTTTAAAGAGAAACGGCCATGAAATCCTTCCTTTCTTCTTTCATTAACTCAAGAGGCATTTTATGGTAGCCACCAAACACTTGAGTAGAGAGTTGGGAATAGAGCCATGAACAGGAACTCCTCTCTAACCTCATCTTCATTTTTAAGTTTTTAAATTTATTTTGAGAGAGGGAGAGAGAATGAAGGAGAGAGAGAATCCCAAGCAGGTTCCATGTTGTCAGCTCAGAGCCCAACGAAGTGTTTGAACTCACAAACCATGAGATCATAACATGAGTGAAATCAAGAGTCTGATGCTCAACTGACTGAGCCACCCAGGTTCCCCTCTAGGAGTGATTCTTTAAAGGAACAATAAGAATCAGCATATCCTATTGACCATGACCTCTTATCTTCCTGGTTCTTTCAGTTGAGGAAAAGACTTGAGTACAGCCCTCAGGACACGGAAGGCAGGCAATTATCCTATATGTGTGCACATACATCTAGTAGTTTAAGTACCTGTTTTCAGTTTTGAGGGGCGTTTACCTGGGAGTGGAATTGCCAGGTATTGGTAAGTCTACGTTGAACATTTTGAAGAACCACAGAACTGTTTTCCACATGGCTGAACCCTTTCTCCTTCCCAGCAGCAATATATGAGGGTTTGACTTTCTCTATATCCTCACTAGCACTTGTTATTTTTTCTTTTTTTAAAAAAGTTTGTTTATTTCGAGAGATAAAGAGAGTGAGAAGAGGAGGGGCAGAAGGGTGGAGAGAGAGAATCCCAGCAAGTTCTGCATCATCAGCATGAGCCCTACATGGGGCATGAACCCACGAACTGTGAGATTATGACCTGAGCCAAAATCAAGAGGTGGGTGCTTAACCTACTGAGCTACCCAGGCACCTCAATTTTTTACACTTTTAAAAAGTATAGTCAGTTTAGTGGGTGTAAAGTGGTACCCAAGTGGTACCCCATTGTGGTTTTGATTTACATTTCCTTAATGGTTAATGTTGAGCATCTTCCTGTCTGAATGTGGGTCGTTTGTATCTTTTGTTTGATGAGATATCTATTCAAGCCCTTTGCCCATGTTGAATTGAGTTGTTTATCTTTTTGTTCTTTTTTTTTTGCGTTTACATATTTTATTTGAGCATAGTTGGCACACAGTGTTGCATTAGTTTCAAGTTTATGACTTAGTGATTTGCCACATTTACATATTATGCTATGTTCACCATGAGTATAGGTACCATCTGGCCCAGTACATTGCTGTTACAGGATCATTGACTGTATTTCTTCTGCTCTGCTTTTTATTCCTGTGGCTTATTCATTCCAAAACTGGAGTCAACTCCCCTTCATCTAGTTTGCCCCCCCACCCCAACTTCCCTCTCCTCTGGCAACCATGTTTGTTCTCTGTATTTATAGTTCTGATTCTGCTTTTTGTTTGTTTGTTCATTATTTAAGAACAATTATAAGTGGAATCATATGATATTTGTCTTTCTCAGTCTGACTGATTTCACTTAGCGTTATACTCTCTAGGCCCATTCATGTTGTCTCAAATGGCATCATCTCATCTTTTTTATGGCTGTGTAATATTCCATTGTGTATATATGTGTATGGACATTTTCCTTATCCATTCATCTATTGGTGGACACTTAGGTTGCTTCCATGTCTTGGCTATTGGAATAATGATGCAATAAACATAGAAGTTATATCATAGATCTATTCGAGTTAGTATTTTCATTTTCTCTGGCTACATACCTGGTAGGGGAATTATTGGATCATATGATATTTCTATTTTTAATTTATTAAGGAACCACCATACTGTTTCCCCCAGTGACTGCACAAATTTACATTCCCACCAACGGTGCACAAAGGTCCCTTTTCCTTCATGTCCTTGCCAACACTCGTTTCATGTTTTCTTGATTTTAGCCATTCTAATAGGTATCAGGTGATATCTCATTGTTCTTTAGATGTAAGAGTTATTTATATATTTTCAACTCTAGACTCTTCTTACCAAATATATGATTGGCAAATATTCTATCCTATTTTGTAGGTCATATTTTACTTTTTTGATTAATGTTCTTTGATGCACTCAAGTTTTTAATTTTGATGAAGTCCAATGTATTTATATTTACTTTAGTTTCTCATGCTTCTGATGTCATGTCAAAGAATTCACTGTGAAATGCAAAGTCATATTGGTGTACTGTTATGTTTGCTTCTAAGAGTTTTATGGTTTCAGTTGTTATATTTAGGTAGTTGATGTCTTTTGAGTCAATTACTGCATATGGTGTGAGGTACGAGTCTAATCTCGTTCTTCTGAATGTGGAAATCCAGTTGCTCCAGCACCACCTGTTAAAGAGGCTGTATTTCCTCTACTGAACAGTTTTGGCATCTTTGTGGAAAATGAATAGGCAGGAAAGTTGCACATTTTTAATACATTCAAATTGTGACTACACTTTATTTTTCATTTCCATGAAAGCAGATGCTTAGGGTAAATGATGTCTTAATTGTGGATCATAAAGAGAAAGCTAGTCTGTTGTGAGAGGAGGCTGAAACAAAACCACAGAAGAAAGAGCTGGGAGAGATGGAGAGTCCCTGCCCCTTATCAGTTTCCATTTCCAGTCTCTCTGAGGTACAACCCCGTTTCTGCACTGGGTTTTCTTGTAACACCTCTGTCCTCATCAGAAGTTCCCCTTAACTTGCAACTCACAGAATTTCTTTTTAGATACAACTAGTGAGCATAGTGCTGAAGAAGAGGGATACTTCCATTGTGCCCAGGAGAAATGGAAGAATAGAAAACTATGCTTGAATTATTGCTCGTAGTCCTACCTTGGCAGCATATTCATGTACAACTACATGAAAGTGACAAAGGTAGAATCCCCAGACTATCATCAAGTGTGTGAGGCTAGAGGGCTCTTAGGAATTCATAGATTTGAAAGAAGCTCTATTCCAGCTCACGGACAAGGGTTCCTAGACTCTTATTGCCGCTGGACATATCCTGATCAGAGGTGGCAGTTGTCACAGACATTGGCTATGTGGTGGGCAGAAATCCCTGATATTCAGGCAACCTCTCTACTTGCTGATTTTGTCCAGAATTTTAGCATCCCAGCTCCACCCCTTTGCTTACATATTTTTTTAAATTGAGGAGTGCTTATTAAACAATGGGCCAGATTCCATAAGCATTATGTTAAAAGACATATCTTTTTTACTTTACTTTTATTAAAAAGTCTTTAAAAATGATTTCACACACAAGAGTTTCTCCTTTTCTTTGGTCTTTCCCAAATGACCCCACTTCTTCAAGTTTTTGTATACATTTTTAATTTTGATATGAATTTATAGTTTGAAGTCATTTTAAACCTATAGAACAGTTACAGGACGCTAAATGAAACCTGTATATCCTTTATCAAGGTTTAATAATTATTTACACTTTACCCAATCGCTTTAGTGTGCTCTCTCTAGACATACATAACATATAAATGAAATCATACTTATATATTAGATAAATTTATACATTTACAAATTATATGAAATACATAATATTTTCCTAAACCATGAGACATTAAGTGGCAGACAATAACTCCCCATCCTTAAATACTTCAGAATGTATCTCCTAAGGAAAAAAGACATTCCTTCAAATAATCATAGTACAATTATTAAAATCAGGATAATTAACATTGATGTGATACTACTAAATAATTCACGGATCAGATGGAGGTTTTGTGAATAATTTCACTAATGTTTTCCAGTTGTGTTGCCTAAATTTTCAATTTGAACTAAGCATTTTTAAAAGATCTCATCTTCAAAATGTTGCCTTATCCAGCTGTTTTACCCTCTAATTTTACAAACTGTCTTTTGCTTTTTCAGTTGATGTTCAGGGCACTCAAGTCCTGTCCATGGTGCCCACAAGAGCCCAGCCCACACATCTCTCCGGACTAACTGCACAGTCCAGATAGCTCTTCCTAACACGGGCACGTAGGAGTTACTAAACGTTTGGTAAAAGTATGGATTAATGCGTGAATGCGTGCGTTCCTGGACCATGGGCTCATCAACTTCTCCACAGATCCATCCAACTCAGAGCTCTGGACATTCATTCCTTCCCCCAATCAGTGTCATGCCGTACTATCCATGATGGTTATGAAGTGTTTTTCAGCTCTATTCCTCTGGTCTCAGGTTCTCATTTTCCTTTTCCTTGGTAAGGACATAGCTCCTTATGGGTTTCTCTGCCTCCAGTCTCCTCTCTTCCACAACCCTGCTGGAATGTCTTCATCACTTGAAAGTCTGATTCTGTTACTCCTCCCCTCCGTATTTTTCTCAGCAGGAAATTTATATGCCCTACCCTAGAACACAGGCCCTTCACCACCTTTCCATGCTTGGCCAGCTACATCCCTAGCCACATGGCCTTCAACACTTTTCACACCAGCAGAACTTCTCTGAGCTCTTATTCCTCTGGGCCCTGGAATATGTTATAATCTTGGCCTGGAATGACTTCTCTGTTACCTTATACAGACTTCTCAGCACGCACCTTATTACTCATTATATTAATTTTAAAAACACAACTGCAGTTTGAGTGATTATATACTTGCTGTCATCTGCTGGTTGAATGTTTTTTTAGATATCAGAATTTCTTTTATTTTTTTGAACTTTCTTTATTTATTAGAGAAAGAGAGAACACAAGTTGGGAAGGAGCAGAGAGAGACAGAATCCCAAGAAGGCTCTGCATTGTCAGTGCAGAGCCTGATGTGGGGCTTGAACTCATGAACTGTGAGATCATGCCCTCTGCTGAAACCAAGAGTCAGATGATTAACAGAATGAGCCACCCAAGTGTCCCTAGATATCAGAATTACTTTTAAAACTTAGATTACATCAAACTTGGTGTGATTGCTCCTAAGATAAACTAGATTGAGAAAGAGAAAGGCCAAAGGGAATTCGATCCCCACAATGGTCGTCTGAGGGCCCAGTGGAGGTCCAGTCCAAAGCCATGGCACATAAGTCAAAGGATCTGACATGGGATGAGTGAAAATTCAACCAAAAAGCTAGTGCGGTGGTATGATGTGAGGTCGGGTGGAGGGGCAGTGGGGGAATCTAAGTAATGCAACAGGTGCCAGTTTGGGTAGGCAGGTAGTCATCATTAGCAGGGTACTTCCTCAAACCCTGGAGCTCCATCTCAGGGCTCTGGCCAGAGCCCTGATGCCAGGGAGGTGTCAGAAGAGCTCTGTGAGCTTTGAGCTGGTCTGTCAGACTCCTTACATTTCTGAGTCACGGGTGTGTATGACTGGGCTGGGTTGGTCCTTCTATGAGGTCCGGTATCTAGAATGAAATACAGTGGGTGTGGCCAGTACCTGGGCACTCCAGGGTCCGTTGACTAGTGATTTCCTGGAAAGCACCTGCTCCTGTATTAATGAAATCACTTGTTATTTCCCCTTCTAGGCTTATAAGCTCACCTGTGCCCCATTAGTTATTGAAATAATTGTTTGTGACACAGTCTCATTAGATATCTTTCAAAGCAGATTAAATCAGTATCCTGTTGATTTGAAAATGAAGGTTTTTAAAATAATCTTTTAATTGAATGTTAAAAGTGAAGACGCTTTTAATTAAGCACGTGAAAGACAATTAACAGGGGAAAATCTATTGTTTCAACCGAATCTTAGTGACACGTGTAGTTAAAATGGAGACATCTCAAAGCAGCGCTTTTCACTGAGCTTCAATTCTTGTACTATCTTAATCATTTCTTTTAAAATACTGGAAAAAGGAAGAAGTGTGTTCTGGAAAATTAGAAAATAATGAGGAGTTTGTAAAAATAGCTGCTGTTGAAATTCAGGTAAAAGCACACTTGGATAATTCAAACAAAATAAAATTACTGGTTCCAGATGGCGTTAAATGCAGGGGTGCCACTGAATTAGCGACGAGACATTCAACTACTGAGGATTATTTTTAGAGTACAAAAATAGAGACCCGAAGCTATCAGGAGATCAGAAACTACGAAGTAGGATACATTGTTTTAAAAGAGAACAAATAACCTTGGTAATTACTCTAAATGTATAATTCCTGCTCATTTTATAAGAAATGGTAAGATGAAATAGTTCAGGGATCTGAATTCTACTGACACCTTTTTTTTTTTTTATAGACAGAGTGAGCAGGAGAGAGGGGCAAAAGGAGAGAGAATCTTTGTTTCATGTTTAGTTATTTTTAGAGAGAGAGACCAAGTGCACAAACAGGGGAGGGGCAGAGAGAGGGAAAGAGAGAATCTTAAGCAGGTTCTGAGCTATCAGCACAGAGCCTGATGTGAGGCTCGAACCCAGGACCCTGGGATCATGACCTGAGCTAAAATCAAGAGTCAGTGCTCCATCAACTAAGCCGCACAGTTACCCCTGTGCAATTTAAAAGGTTGGTAGCAATTCATCTAGAGGATTTTCTCCTCTTTCTTATCCAGTTGAACTGCTTTGCCCACGTTGGATTCCCCTTTCCCTCCCACCTTCTGCTGCTTTCGTGAAATCATAAACTAGCCTGCCACAGGATGGCCGTCAGGCTCCAGTGAGACCAGGTATGAAGCCATTGTCATGGCGAGTGTGGCACACGATCTGTAGGTGAGTGTTAACTTTCCTCCCTTCCTGCTCCTTCCTAGCCTTACATTCTTCTTCTCTGCAGTACTCAGTTTATTCTACTCACCACCCTCCAAATATGAATGTCAATGTCTTAATATGTGAATTCCATCAATCAGAAATGTACTCAATATCTGCTGTACAGTGGACCTTGGGCTGGGAACCGTGATGGACAAGAGTATCCACATAGCTGAGCCTTTCAAGACCTCAGTCTACTTCAACCCACAACCTCCTCTGATTCCAGTCTTGGAAAGTCTTCCCTTTCCTTTTCTCTAACTCTGGTCTTTCCCCCATCATTGTGTTTCCATGAACTGTCCCCAGCTCTTCCTCACACGCCCTGTGCTCTCACAGGACTTCCAGAGCAGCCCTTCCTGAAGATTGCCTGAAGGATTTCTTTAGAATGTTGATAATTTTTGGTTTCATTGAAACAATGTTACTGGCTCAAATACATTTGGGCGTTGTTGATTTAAATGAGGTGACACTAAACCTTGGATTGCCAGTAACCTGTTCTGAGAGTGTTCCCCAAGTCGAGCGAGCATTTCTAATAAATTTTAACTTGATAAACGTGCAATGTCTTGCAATACGAGTCGTACATGACGCTGAACGTCATGTGATCACAACTGAGCCGATGGTTCTTGAAATTCGTTTTGATATATGAGTGCTTTGGATGACAAGCATGTTTCTGGAATGAATTAAGCTCTCAAACCAAGGTGTTACTGTAATTGGGTTTCTTTACCACAAGATTTCTCAGAGCTTTTAACATACAAATCTGTAAGTCTTCTGGTGTGTGTGTGGGGTTATGGTTTACATTTATATGTCTGAGAACATATGTGATTTCACAGGAGGACAAATGGGGTCCGTATCCCGCAGCCTATGCCCTGCCCAGCTCTGTCCTGATTACGTGCTGTATCACTCAGTGATCATTCCTGTTATGTTCACATGTCTCGTTTCTTCAATTAGCATTCTCTGTCTTTTTGAGGACAGTGGCTTATGCTTCTTTGACCCTCACAAAACAGGGCACGCTGCCTTATCCACCACACACAAGGTGCAATTTCAAATAGGCTCTCAGCACAGAGCCTGATGTGGGACTCGATCCAATGAACTGTAAGATCATGATCTGAGCTGATCATGGCTTAACCAGTGAACCACCCAGGCGCCCCTAGAATTTACATCATATTTTTAAATACAGTGTTTTCATTGAGCTTTGCAGCAATCCGGTGAAGCTTGTTAAGTGTCACTCGACCCACTCAACAGAAGAGAAAACCGGATTTCAGTCAAGTTTGCCAACCTCAGAGGCTGTTTGCCCAGTAAGTAAGGACCAGAGGAGGAATGCGATGTGGCTTTGCCCAGCAGGAATGGAGTCCCACCTGAGTGTTCACTCTAAGAGGTCCAGGAAGTTACCCAAACACACGTCACGCAATTAACGACATGTTGACAGGTGCTGGGGGAGGGGGTGGATCATTTGCTCCAGGGCAAAAGTGTTGCAAAAGGACTTCACACAGCTTTGCATGACTAACAGGTTAATTAGGCCAGGCGGCACCATGGGCAGATCTTGGGTTTCACAGAGGAAGGGACCCACGTCAACAATAAGCTGTGCATTTTGGGGACAGTTATCTAATGTTACTGGAGCCTCCATGCATCAGGTAGAATCCATCAGCCCATATGCAAATCAGGAGTCATTCCGTCCTTGTTGCCATGAAAACATGGCCACATTTTACCACAATCACCACTTTCATTTTTGTCTTATTTATTGATTTATTCTTAAATACTTTATTGTCAAGTTGGTTTCCGTATAACACCCAGTGCTCATCCCCACAAGTGCCCTCCTCCATGCCCATCACCGCCCCCCCCCCCGCACCCATCAGTCCTCAGTTTGTTCTCGGCATGCAAGAGTCTCTCATGGTTTGCCTCCCTCCCTCTTCCCCACTATTTTTCCCCTTCTTCTCCTCCACGGTCCTCCATTAAGTTCCTCTTCATCTTCCTATACGTGAAAACATATGGTATCTGTCCTTCTCTGCCTGACTTATTTCACTCAGCATAACACCCTCAAGGTCCAGCCATGTTGCTACACATGGCCAGATTTCATTCTTTCTCATTGCCATGGAGTATTTCATGGTATAGATAAGCCACATCTTCTTGATCCATTCGTCCATTGATGGACACTTAGGCTCTTTCCATGTTTTAGCTATTGTGGAGAGTGCTGCTATGAACATTGGGGTCCATGTGCCCCTATGCATCAGCACTCCCGTATCCCTTGAGTAAATTCCTAGCAGTGCTATTGCTGGGTCATAAGGGAGTTCTATTGTTCATTTTTTGAGGAACCTTCATACTGTTTTCCAGAGGGGCTGTACCAGTTTACATTCCCACCAACCGTGTAGGAGGGTGCCCTTTTCTCCACATCCTCACCAGCATCTATAGTCTCCTGTTTTGTTCATTTTAGCCACTCTGACTGGCGTGAGGTGGTATCACAGTGTGGTTGTGATTTGCATTTCCCTGACGAGGAGGGATGCTGAGCATCGTTTCATGTGTCTGTTGGCCATCTGGATGTCCTCTTTGGAGAAGTGTCTGTTCATATCTTCTGCCCATTTCTTCACTGGATTGTTTGTTTTTCTGGTGTGGAGTTTGATGAGTTCCTTTTAGACATTGGATACTAGCCCTTCATTTTTTTCTTTTAAAAGTACCCAGGTAAGGAATTATCCTTATTCTAGAGAAGAGTCAAGTTTTCTATTCTACAAAGAAATTAGAAGTGCTGATTTCTTAATTTGTCAATTTCATAATTTCTCAAGTTACGGAGGGGAATGAGCCTGTTGGGATTGGTACCCATTGTGCCTGGCGATCATGATAAAAATGCAACAAAAACGGAATTCAGACATATAGGGATGGGTGGCAACATGAATACAGGAAACATGCCGATTAAGTAGTGGCAGTCTACGAACTTCTGGTAAAGAAAGGATTATACTTACAAATGAATTAAGGCTGTATGTGACAAACGAGGAACAAGCTATGAAAAACTTTGTATTTATTGTGTTAAGAATAGGTATTTTGACTTGCAAGATTTTATAATTTTTTGGAGCTCACTTTTTTCTACTTTAGATTTCATTATAAAAGTCTTAGAAATCTTAGTCATTAAGTCATATGTATATATATATTTGAATTTTAAGTGGGAGGTATGAAATTGTCCATATTTTCTAAAAGTTATTAGTTTTTTTAACTAGTAATACAGAATAATGTATTCATCCTGGATGAAAGAAATATCAGTGCTTTGAAATTGTAGCAAGGGTCAAGATTTTAACTGGAAATAGGAAAGTATGAGCATATGAAGTAAAGTGTCATTTATCTGTCTATCTATCTGCCTATTTATTTAAATTTAAAAAATCACTTGCAGTTAGTTAATATGCAGTCTGACTTTTTTACAAAAAATTTTAAAGTTTATTTTTTAGAGAGAGAGACAGAGCACAAGTGGGAGGGGACAGAGACAGAGAGGGAGACTCAGAATCCAAAGCAGGCTCCAGGCTCTGAGCTGTCAACAGAGAACCCGATGTAGGGCTCAAACTCGGGAACGTGAGATCAGGACCTGAGCTGAAGTCGGATGCCTAACCAACTGAGCCACCCAGGCGCCCCGCATGCAGTGTGATATTAGTGTCAGGTGTACAATGCACTGATTCAACACTCCCGTACGTCACCCAGCGCCCATCAGGACAAGTGCACGCTTTCACCCCCATAACCCATTTCCCGCATCCTCCCGCTCCCTCCCCACTGGTGACCATCGGTGTGTTCTCATAGTTAAGAGCCTGTTTCTTGGTTCGCCTCTCCCTCTCCCTCTCTTTCTTTCGCCTTCGTGTTTGTTTGTTTTCATTCTTAAATTCCACATTTGAGTGAAGTCATACGGTATTTGTCCTTCACTGACTTACTTATTTCACATTGCATTATTCCCTGTATAGGTGCTCTCAATATCTTCTAACATTTCGTCATTCTTTTTTGAGTCAGTACAAACATAAAGATGTTGAAGGAATTCCTCTTAGCTTCGGATAGTCTTTTCAACTTGGAATTCTCACTGTTGCTATCTGCATACTCACTGCTTGTTAGTGGGAGTCTTGCTCATTGATAATGTTTAGAGAAGAGCTTTGAACTGTTCTTTAAGATGACATATAGACGATACAGTATTATATATATTTTAAGTGTATTTATTTATTTTGAGAGAGACAGAGACTGTGAGTGGGGGAGGGGTGGGGGAGGGAGAGAATCCCAAAGAGGCTCAGCACTGTCAGCACGGAGCCCAATGAGGGGCTCAAACTCATGAACTGTAAGATCATGAGCTGGCGCCTAACTGAGCCACCCAAGGGCCCCTCCAAGACAATTTTATCAAAGCACAGTGATAGCCCTGCCTATTTTCCTTGTGTGGCTTCTTGGGTGACAGAGCACAGGGCCAGCAAACTACATCTGCAGGCCACACCGAGTGGCTGCCGGCTTCTGTCAACGAAGCTGTTTTGGAACACAGCCACGCTCACTATTTGTATGTTGTCTGTGGCCGCTTTCACACTGTGGTTTCACACAAAAACCTCAGAGTCCACAAAGCCTTTTACTACCCGAGCCTTTACAGACAGTATGGCTACTCTGACTTAGAGGATGTGTGGAGGAAAATTCGGTTTCCCCTGGCCAGTATCCCATTTTCCTTTTTCTGGTAATAGCTCACGATTTCCCTTTAAGAAACCAACATTCTATGTTCTCAATCTGCATTCTTTGATGGGTCCAGGCCTGCTCTAGTTCTGGGAGTAAGCACCGTGGGCAATCAAGGTCAGCATGGCTGTTCAGGGATGGGTACTTCGTTGGCTTCAGTCCAATTCTGGAACTTTGATAGAAGTATTTTTGTTAGATGAGAGATCTTCTGCTTGCTGATTTGCTAAGTTTGTAGGAGATATCACTCAGTTGCCATGTTGAGAGAGCCAGCTAATGGAAGGAAAGGCGAGTCAGCCCTGAGGAGGAAGGGATGGAGGCAGAAAGAGAAGACACCTGTATACCAGGATGTGTATGTTTCTGCCTGTCAACCAAATCCCAATAAGGTGGCTTGCTGCCTGGAATCCAATGGTGCCGGACCTCCCCACCACCCTTGCACATCGAGACCCCAGTTTAGGTCAGGGTTTGATCTTTTCAAAGTAAGGAATTCCAATGACTGCAGTGTGTTCTCATGTTGGGGTGAGGAGTAGGGTGTAGCTAATGGACTGAAGACAGAATTTTCCAAAATCATAAATATGGCAGTTGTAGTAAAGGGTCAAAAAGTCACCGTCCGGCAGAGGAAAAAGATGTGAAGGTAGCGAAAAGTGGAGCGATGCCTGTCTGTTGTCCTTGAGGCAAGACAGTGGGTGTAGGAATAGCTTGTCTGTAGTAACCCAGATGCTTGGGTTCATCTCCGGGATTAGGACAGACACGGCCCAGGTGGCAGTTAACCTCAAAAGCCTTTGAAGGAAGATCTTAACACAAGGCCCTTCTCAAAAGCATTATGCTAAGTGAAGGACTTCACATTGTCTGATTCCATTTATATCACGTGTCCTGAAAAGGCAAATTTATAGAGACAGAAAGTAGACTAGTGATTATTGTGCTGGACGTGAGATGGGGATTGGTTGTAAGTAGGCATCAGAGACCTTTTTTTTTTAGAGATATGGGGGGCGGGCAGAGAGAGAGGGAGGGAGAGAGTATTAAGCAGGCTCCATGCTCAGCTCAGAGCCTGATGTGAGGCTCGAACCCACGAACCTCAAGATCATGACCTGAGCTGAAATCAAGATTCAGATGCTTAACTGACTGAGCAACCCAGGCGGCCCAGGTACCAGAGATCTTACTCGAGGGATGAAAATATTCCCAAACTGATTTACGGTGATTGTTGTATTACTCAGTAAAGTTAATAAAAATCATCTAATTGTATGCTTGAAATGGGTGAATTTTATGATATGTAAAATACACTTTGATAAAAGTGTTTAAGAAAGAGGCACAAAGTTACAAGTAAGATGAAATGAAATAAACAACTTTGAGTAAAACAGGAGATTTTACTTAAAAATATTGTTCCTACCGAGTTGGCACACAATGGTGATAATAATATCGGTTTTAACCAAAAGCAATAATACATACACCTGTGAATTCTGGTGAAGAAAGAAGTGGTACCAGACATTCTTGGGACCCTTGAGGACACTTGAGTATTAGATGGCATTATAGGGCACTTTTAATTTTCATAGATGTGATAATTATACCTTGTGTCTATGAGAGACTGTCTTTATTCTTAAGAGAGGATGTGGAACTATTCAGGGAAGCAGGTAATAATAACTTAAAAAGTCTGGACATTCGCAGTATATCATTGTATCTAATACCCCACTGCTTTAAGGTGCCTCATTATTGTTTGTACCAAGAAAAAGTAAAGAAAGTTGCTTATAAAATAATACAGTCCTTTTACATGAAAACAAAGCCATCCAGTGGACCAAAGACAAAAACCAATCTCCTGGAGTAAAACAAGATTCTGGAGCCACAAACCAGAGGGTGCATAAGTAACCACGAGGAAGATACAAGCTGGTCTACCTCTCCATCCACCGCCAGTGAGGTAGGAGAAAGGGAAAGCTGTGAGGTCTTGGTGGTTTAGGAAGTTTTCATTCCTAAATGCATTCTATTGACTTAATGTTTTATATTATGGTGCATAATTTGCAGTTATCATTCAATAATAATTGTTTTTTTAAGTTTACTTATTTTGAGAGAGAGAGAATCCCAAGCAGGCTCTCTACTGGCAGCACAGAACTCGACGTGGTGCTCAATCTCACGAACTGGGAGAACATGAGGGACATAGTGGTTGACACATGCTCCTCCACACCGCGACCACTACAATCCAGATGTGACTCCTAGTTTCCGGAAAACCTCATTCTCATGTGGACATCACTGATGAGGAACGTGGCCAGTCCAGCACAAAGAATATCAGGCAGCCAAACCTTTCAAGGAGCTGCTGTATGTTCACTTTTTTAAAGGAAATAGATTAGATTCCATATAAGGCAGTGAACGAATTAACATATGGTCAAAGGAAAGTTGAAATTAAGGGGGTGGGGGAAGGTCCTAAGAAGCCGTAGTGAGAAGTGATAGTAAGCAAGGGGGTGTGAGCATGTGCGTGAGGAAGATGTTAGTGGCAGGGACATGTCTTTACATTTTGGAGGTGAGTAAATGAGGATCATTGCAAATACCTTAATACACGTGACTTCACAACTGCGTGTGCATTCAAGAAGGGAGAGAATGAGGGGCGCCTGGGTGGCTTAGTTGGTTAAGCGTCCGACTTTCGCTTGGGTCATGATCTCGAGGTTCGTGGGTTCGAGCCCCGCGTCGGGCTTTGTGCTGACTGCCAGCTCAGAGCCTGGAGCCTGTTTCAGTCTGTGACTCCCTCTCTCTCTGGCCCTCCCCTGTTCACGCCGTCTCTCTCTCTCTCTCCTAGAAATAAATAAAATAAAAAATAAAAATAAAAATAAAAAAAGAAGGGAGAGAATGAGAGTGGCTACAAGTGGTGTTATTAATATATTCCTCACCTTGGGAAACTGACCAAGGGGAAGCTAAAATATGCCTGACTTTTGGTTAAAGCAGATCTTCAAAAATATGATCTCAGAGTAACTTGTTATTTTCCCATCCTGTTACCTACCAGGTTTATAATTGAGAAAATGTTTCTAATGTTTCTATAATTATTTGTGTCCTGGCTATGACGCCAACAGATTATAAACCAATAGGAACGAAACTGTCTCTCTCCTGTATGGGCATAACCTTAGCTCTGGCACTCTGCTTATGAGAATGTTCATGCTTTTTCAGCAATTTCTTGAATGAACGAATGCAGTTGCTAGCAAGTTAAAATATTTTGGAAAAATAAAGCTCCACAAAATGGTGAGAGGTAAGAATGTAAGGGGCCTTAAGAGGTGGTAGAGAAGTTAAAACAGTAAACAATTATCTCTTTAAAGAGCAGATGAGCTGGTGTATGTGACAGAAGCGAACACAGGAAGGTTTAGTGTGTGGGGAAGGCTCAACGATCATATCTAATTACGATGGAGTACACTTCACTCCTTCTTTCCTGGCAAAACCCTCCTCATCCCCCAGACTCCCTTCTATAAACACTGTCGGGCCATATGCCTCTAGACTACTCACATCTGTCCTACAGATTTGTGGTATCATTGTGTTGGTTGAGTAGAAGTAATGGCCATGGCTTAGCATGGGGGGGGGGAGAGGGCTGCATGTTGGGGATGGGGCAGGAGGCAGAAGGCAGCCTCAGGAAAGAGCTATCTGAGACAGTAAAATGGAGACCAGCGTGTCCAGTGAGGAAGGGTCAGGCAGGGCATGGCTGGTGAGTCAAGCAAGGTGCAATCACAGAGAGTGAGTTTGCCATGCCACAGAGTTTTTCCTTAAGTGATGGTGGGCATTTGGAGGGTTTGGGGCCAGGAAGAATTCAGCCATTTCAAAAGATGATTGTTTTGGCAATATGGGGAATGGGTTCGATTGGAGGCAGATAATCCTTTTAGGAAGCAAAGGTTTTAAGGATTTTAGGATGTGGGTAATAGCAATAGAAAGGACAAGGTGGATAGATATTCAAGTACATGGACAAAGCCTTGTAATATATTGGGTATGAGGATTGAAGGAGAGATCAGCGTCTGAGATAATTCTTGGCTTTTTAGAGTTGATGGACTTTTGAGAATCCCATAAAATGTTGACTTAGAAAACGCTATCAGCTCACAAACACACAACGTTTTGCTGAGAGATTTGAGAAGGAGTTCAAAGATCTACCCCCCACCCAAGTGTGCTCTTGCTCCATCCCTCAGGTTCACTTAAATGTAATTCCAGTTAAGGACCCCGGGTTTAATGCAACCACCCAAGGCGAGGCTGGTGTAGCCTGCCTAACGATGACTCATCCTCGAGCATAGGAAACATAAACAAGAGTGAAGTTTTGGGGGGAAAGACGAAGACATCAGCTGAGGAAATGTTGGAACCCACTAGATACTATTATTAGTGTAGCTAAAGTACAGGGTGGACTCCAGGGAGGAATGCCCAGAGGGGACTAATCAGTTAACGAGCGGTATTTAAACATCACGAATAGGTAAGGTGGTCTGGGAAGTGTGCCAAGAGGAGAGGAAGGACAAAGGATAGAATCTTGGAGAACACAGGAAGAGAGTATCTTAAATACACTGAGAATTGAGCAGACAATTAAAAGGAATCGGAAACCCATGTTACTTCAAGAGAGAGTTTTGAGAAGAACTTTAAAATGCTCCAGAGAAGCCTCCAAGGCTGAGAAGTACCAGTCTACTGGATCTGGTGCTGGGTTCTAAGGTTGTGTCACTGGGGGTTGGAGTTAAGCTAAGACCCAGCTTGAAGTGAGTTGAGGTGAGGTGGGCACGGAGAGAGGGAGGCAGGGAGTGAGTGCTGAGTCTTTTTTCAGAGAACTCATTTGTGAAGGGCAGGCGAGGGGTGGTGTGTGTAAAGAAGGATATAGTCATTGCTGATGATTATGAAGATAAGTTAAAGATGTCCAAGGCCCACCCATTTCTTTGTGCAACTGACCTTGCCCTTGAAAAGATCAGTACATGTCCCCCCTTTCAGAGAGCCCCGTAGGTGGTGTGGACACTTGGGTTGACTCAAAGGGCAGTTACAGCATTGGATGAGATGTTCTACCATCATGCGTGTACCGGAAATAGAATTAGCACCATGGATTTCTAGGGCAAGGGGGTGCTGTTTACAACACCATACTGCATTCTTTACTCACTTTTTCCTTCTCATAAATAATACATATGAGTGTTTCAGCCATGTAGTCAAAATAGTAAAATTGCTCCTATGAAATTTTTGTCTTAGTGTGTCTAGAATGTAGAACAAACAGAAAAAAGAGGTAAGATCTAAAATTGTTAGTTCTTTATATTAAGTAGCATTAACTAATAGTTATTAGTTGTTTTCCTATATCTGAAGAATTGGGCACTAGAAAAATTCTTCAATTATTTCAGGAGTAAATAAGACATTATTTTTACTATGTCTACATTCTGTGCTAGCTTTCAAGACGTTAGATTTGAGGGGCGCCTGGGTGTCTCTGTCGGTTGAGCCTCCAGCTCTTGTTTTCTTGGGATTCTCTGTCTCCCTCTATCGCTGAACCTCTCCCACCTGCTTGTGCTCTCTGTCTCTCAAAACAAATAAATAAAATTTTAAAAATACCTCCAGTTTTGAGTGAAGCATTTACATCTACGCCAAATCAGAGATCACGACTCCTTTTTATTTCTCCATGTTTCTCCAGGTTGATGTAATTCAATCACACCCTCCATTAATTCAGAATATCAGACACCCAGGGCATAATTGTTTATTCATCTACTCTTTTCCTAGGAAAGGTGCTTATTTCCTTATTAATTAATTAATTCATGCATTCACCGGGATTATTGCGTGCCTAGATCTGGAGAAACAAAGGACAAGGGAGATACTGACTCTGCCCACCTGCAGTTTCCCGGTAATGTTGCCAATCAGCACAATGGTGGCAAGCGTAGCAGAAGAAAGCAGGGTGTGTGAGGGAGGAGGGTCTTCTCTAGCCTTGAAGGTTTCAAGTAAGCCTCATGAGGAAGCATCCCTGATACTTGAAGGAGGAGCAGGACTTGTCCAGAAGAAAGAAAGAGGGAGGGGCGCATGGGTGGCTCAGTCCGTTAGTTACTCATTCTGTCTCTTTACCTCTGGAAAGAAATAAACTTAAAACATCTCAAAAAAGAAAGAAGAATGGAGAAGTATTGTATTTGGAGGACACTAGCACTTGTGGAGAATCTTGGGACGTTTGGGAACGAAAGAAGACAAGTGTGTCAGGGGTTTAAAAGCATCATGGTTGGTGACGTGAAATGACCTTTCCAAAGGTAGACAGGGACCAGAACATTCAGGACTTTGACATAGAAAGTACAACAGAATATCAGCAGATGACATTGTCAAACTTGCTTTAAATATTCTCTGTGGCTGCCAAAAGGAGAAGACATTGTGGAAGGCAGGAGTGGACGTAGGAAGTCATTTAGGGACCATCGCAGTGATCAGGGTGAGATGATCAGGAGGGTGACAGAGCTGTGCGTGGGACTGTGAGGAGCTGACCGAGTGACACAGGTCCAAGAGGCATTCTGGTAAGTGAGGGATTATTGGCACTGGACACTTGCTTCTGGATTCCTCTACGGGCCGTGAGGGGCGCTGGGGGAATGGGGGAGGATGGGGAAGCATGGGTTGTGAGAGCATAAGACGAGACGTATTAACAATGAAAACAATTTTGGTCTTTATCACAGGCACCAGTATTATTTTATCTAATTTTGAGTGACAATTGAGCTTATGAGATCATTTCCTTGATGACATTTTGAATGGCTTAAGGCTGTATTTACATGAAGTGGATGGTTCCAACTATATGGCTGTTTTCAAAGACACTAGTGGGCTGTTTTATGCTTTGGTTCTCTTCTTATCAGTAGGAGATGACCTGAAATGAGAGAATGAGTGGATAGTTTCAGCGATGATGATTTATTGCCCTCTGGCCTGGGCACACTTAGCAATTCCACCTCAGCACCATCCGTGATGTGAATGAACACATGGAACTATTCCACAAATGCTCCCCTGTGTCAAGTGTTTCTCAGCAGAGAATATCACAGGTGGATATTCTGGGGCTGGGGTCATGACAGGTAGAGGGGGGAATTCACAGGGGGTGTAAAGGGCATGTGTAGTCAAGCCCAGGAAACAAGCCAACAGAGAAAAGCACTTATTTAAAAAAAAAAACAATCTCAGGGGCGCCTGGGTGGCTCAGTCGGTTGAGCGTCCAACTTTGGCTCAGGTCATGATCTCATGGTTCGAGCCCCACGTCAGGCTCTGCTGGCAGCTCGGAGCCGGGAGATGCTTCGGATTCTGTGTCTCCCTCTCTCCCTGCTCCTCCCTCACTCATGCTCTGTCTCTGTCTCTCCCTCTCAAAAATAAATAAACTAAAAAATTAAAATAAAAAACAATCTCAGAGGAAGGTTTCAGGAGAATAATCTACTCCTCCACCCTCTAAACTGGGGATGTTCACATCTTAAGTGATTACTCACATGGCCTGCAAGATCCAGAAAGGCCTTCAGAGACCTTTAGGAGAGAGCTGCAGAGAGGCAGGCTCTGAGCCCCCCCACACGTTACTTTGGAGCAGCGAGTGGCCACGGGGAGGCAGGACTCACATCCAGCACCTCTGTGCAGGGGGCTCACACTGGATCCAACTCTAAGCACCTGGCCCAGGTACCCCAAGAGGGGACCTCATCTTAGAGTATACGAGCCTAGGTTATAATTCTCTGGAAATTTCTGAAGATAACTCTCAGTCGGTTTGAATAACAAAGAAATGTCATTTCCTAAGTATGAGTGGGACTCCTCTCCCTGCGGGAGAGCAAACATCACTGTCTCCATTCTGCTCCTCTGTGTCACCAACTTCTGGTTTCAGATGCAGAGCAGCTGGCTTGAATTCAATTAACACAAGATATACTAGATGTTGGCTGGCAAAGAAAAATATCCCCAATAGCTGCCCATTATTGTGCCTTTACTTCTTTCAAAATTGGGCACTGATTGCCAATGTTCAAAATAGTGCTGTGCTTTAGTGCCATTATCCACTCGCATCTCTTCCTTAAAAACCTAAATATCTCATCCTTTTCTAGAAAAGAAAATTCTTTTCCTTTTCTTTACCAGCTCAATAAGAATTAATACGATTATTTTTTTTTAAAAGGCCTTAAAATGAAATACATTCTCTAACGCTGGTGGTATAAAGCTTCAACTATTTCAAAAATAATGTTGATTATCTTTCAGAAGGGGAACACTACCTTGTTTCTGCTCAGCTTACCAAGGAACGCCACTTAGACTGGGTTCTGAGGTGTGTTGTTTTCTGAGTTTCCTGGTAAAAAGAGATTTAAAATTAACTCCTCATGAAATAAGGCAGGGCTGGGACTCATGGCTATCAATTTGGAAACCTTCTTTATCTGGAGGCTAGTGCAGAAAAAAATAATTGTATAGGAAAGACGTTAAGATAGTGCAGGCCATTCCATGAGCAGAGCGATTTCAGACCAAGATCTTAGAGACCAGAAACTGTCCTTCTGCCCTGCGTTTCCCTCCATGTGTTTCTGACGGCTTATCTCGTGTGGATCACATGCATTTGAAGGACCCCAACATGCTATTTTCTTAACCTCAAGTAGTTACTTACCTCATCTAGCGAGTTCAGTTACTATTTTGATCCATATCTATATAGTACTGATGATTCTCTGGCATTGAAATTTGTGCTTATACAAAAAAATGTAAATAAGTTCAAGGTTATGACATTTCATCAGAAGAAACAGCAATAGCTGTTTACCCCTTCCAATGAAAATATTTTGGATGGTTCAACGAAGATTTGTAAAGATCTCTCAAAATCGTTAAGTTGGCACGTACAGTCACATCCTTTAGGAATTTATTTTAGGCCATTATTTACTTTCGAAAGGGAAATAGGGCTGCGTGGCTCAATATCTGAACTCAACGTACCAACATACCAGGCACCATATTGTAGTGATTTCACGCATGCGTCCATCCGTCTGATGGTTGGTAGCCTCCTTGGGAGCATCCCGGCTGTGATCTGAAACCAGTCCCTTTATGTGGAGCTCAGGCAGGGACCAGGGAAAGGGGCGGTGCACCCCAGAGGACAGGTAGCAGGTTTAGTAAGCAAGGGAGCTTACACATGAGGCTTGAGTTGGACGGCCACACCGTGAGTAGATCTCTCTGCCCACATGCCAGATCTTAATAGATTACCTTGAGGCCTGAATCGAGTTTAACCACCTCTACCACCCAGATGGTCAAAACGTCACATCACGTCTCAAGCTTATATCCTTGGGGCTGCTTCTGGGAGCAGGGAAGGCAAGCAGAAGGCACATTCTGAGGACCAGGGAGTCTCAGATTGTTGGGGCCCACCTCATGGGCCAACCAGTGGTCACCCCTTCTCAGTGGCCTCCTCCAACACCATCGTTCTGTTTACTTTACATTTTCACCAAATATTTATTGAACGGTTTGTATGCACAGATTTTTCCTTTTTCATTTGCAAACTGTAAACCAAACTTGGGATTAACATTCTGGGATTGAGTCAAACACTTTTGGCTTTTCTCCCACCACACATCAAGGGCAGAACTTTTTGTTAGGTTCTGGGTGCAAATAAAGATAAAACACAACCGTTGCAGTTTGGTGGGAAGACTAACATATAAACAGACAATTGTGATGCAGCTTAATTATAGGAGATTATGGGAAGTACCCCAATCAGCAACGTGGGGACCTGAGAGGGCCTTACTCTGCCTATAATGGAAAGAAATGATCTTTTGTTTCCCCCAAGGAAAAGTATGCCTGTTAGGGCATATTTGCTTGTGATATTTATAGATCTAGGGGCTGGGGACATTTAGCATGCACCAAACATGAAGACTGCAGTGAACTGAGGGGTTCAATTCAAATTTTAGATCACTATTATTATGGATGAAAATAATAACAAAATTGTACAGTACTGTGGATCTAGAAAGAGGCTTAACATTTAGCCTTAGAACTTCAGACTCTCTATGAAATGTCTTTATGATCATTGGCACATTCAGACAGTGGTTTTAATTGAGAATGTGTTGTGTCAGAAAATAAAACTGTCAATCTGGCCATCATGGGAAAATGAGACATTCAAAGATATGCCTAGACAAAAGAAATTATATCCCTGAAGCAAAAATATAAAGCTGTGAAACATGTTCAATATTAGAAGACTCTACAAAAGAAAACAATATACTTCGAGCCATGTATTATAACCAATGGGTATTAAAAGTGAATGGCACAAAGAAAGTTTTTAGGATAAGCATATGCTATTTTTCTAGGGAAAAATGTCTGATTGCTACCATTTTTCTCGACAATTCTACCATCACAGAGGACTTTTGAGAGGGAGGAATAAAAATCAATTATGAAATGACAGTTCCATCCCAAGACTCAGTTCTTTAGTTGTTTTGTTATAAATATTTATGGTGAAGCCCATTGTTTATGATTCATAAACCAGTAATAGTCACCTCCATAAAGTCAGTCTCTGATTTTGTTTAAGTGTTCCTAAGTATTACTGGTCTAGAGTAAGACTATGCTCTTCTGGCTACCAAAATTACCAAAATTTGGAAGCCTTGTGGAAGTTACATTCCCCTAGGAACACCACATAAATGAATTACACCTTAAGTTGACAATTCAGTTTTCAAAGGTGAATTCATGGAACACAAATGTCATAATTCTTTTTCCCACTTGATTTTATATCAGGTACGCTCCCAAAGCGAGAAGCGTAACCGAGTTATCTTGTATTTTCTACTGCAAAGAAACTTTAATTAGGTATAAATGAGTTTGACCAATGAATAATTAACTTCTATTAAAGTTTAAGGAGATTGCCTGACCTGGCCACTCTATTTGGAATTTAATCTGGAATAGGTTGGATATTTAGTGTTAAAGGAATTGATGCCAGAGGCTGTTCTTCTCAGTCTTCCCACTGGACAGAGTTGAATCAGCCAAAAAGTTCATTTTAGAGTCAACTTCGCAGGGCTCAATAGACTAGAGTGTGCATTTCTACCATTAAACATAGTCTATTAAGAAGCTAATGACGCTGTTTGCGCTGGGGGCCACCAGCCTTAGGGGGTTGTGGTGATCGCTGTGGAGCCTATCCGAACGCCTGTTAGTCCATGATTCTTGGATCTAAAATTTTAGAGCACATGTCCAAATTTAACTAAGCAATCATTCATTCATTTGTTCTTCTACTCATTTGCCTTTTATTTCATACCTACTATAGGCTGGCAGTGTGCTGGTTGCTAAGGATAAAAATTTAAACCAAACTCAGTTCCAGGTCCTTGGAAACTTACAGTGAAGGAGTCAGAGAAATACATGAACAGTTTAGGGGCGCCTGGGTGGCTCAGTCGGTTAAGCATTTGACTCTTGATTTCGGCTCAGGTCATGATCTCATGGTTCATGGGGTGGAGATTCTTGGGATTCTCTCTCTCCTTCTCTGTCCTTGCTCTCCCCTCACTTTCACACATTCTCTCACTCTCTCCAAATTAATAAACAAACATTTAAAAAAGAGAAAAATACATGGACAGTTGAAATGTGATGTGTCAAGAGCTATATTAGAGGTTCACAAAATGCTGAGGGTCATAGAAAAATGCAAGCCCTAACTGTATCTGATTAATGGTAATGAACAAAATGAGCCTTTGTGACTACATTTTTCTGGCACTACTCGACGGCACCAACGCAAGCGTGGGAGTGAGGTTGGGTGGGGTGTGCAGGGCAGTGCAGTGAATGGGTGTGGACGAGACTTGAAACAGTAAGAATGAAGTTTTCAGAAAATCTCATTTCTCACCTGCGTGCTTGATCGTTTGTTCTCAGCTATCTGAATTAGTTTACTTAAAAAATTCAGCCATTTCAACATAGAAGGTGGTATTGAGGGCAAGGTAAAAATAAAATAAGACATAGATGCTTCACGCTTTATTATAGTGTATAGTTTACTATAAATAACACAAAACCTCTATGTGGGAGAAATTGAAGTACAGATTCTCTTTTACCATTGATTCTCTTGAGCATCTATCAGGTTCTATAAGTAAGTAAGAATTCTAAGCAAATACTAATAGTCACATAGATTTGCAAGCAGTAAAATGAGTCACATTTCAGTGTTTATGCTCCTCCACCGTATTATTATTTACATTTAATAAATGAAAGATATGTCTGGGGATGTCAAGAATGTCACTTAGTAACAATGGCAGTCATTAGGGTAGCAGTCATTCTTTCAGAAATGTCAAAGCCTCGTGTTCTCTCACTTACCACTGTACACAACCTTCTCAGTTGGAAAAAGCCATCTTGCCACTTCCAGTGGGGAAACAAGCCGGTGGACGGAGGGCAGCCTCATGCAGGGAGCCGTCAGGTGGTCAGATCCAGGTGGGGAGGTTCAAGCTGGACGTGAGTCTGGAGCTTCTGATTCTCCATCTCCCCGCCCGGTGCAGGAGAACCACTAGTGACTGAGTCTCTGTGGCCTCGGAAGAGAGTCTATCCCTAGGGCGAGTTGTAGAAGGGAAGAGCATTGAGGACCACTGGCTGAACATCTCAAGGGTGAAACTGCTTCTGCGAAGAGAACTACTGTATGAAAGCCACTGCAGTAAGCAACACCTTCATTATTTATGGACATTGACTGACCACAGAAACTTGATGAAATAAAGGAAATCTTCATATTGGTCAATTATGGATTCATCTTGAGTAGATAACAGTACAGTTGACCCTTGAACATATGGGGGTTGGGGTGCTGACTCCCCATGCAGTCGAAAATCTGCATGCGACATTTTGTTTTTTGAGGAGGGGGAGGGGCAGAGAGAGAAGGAGAGAGAGAATCTTAACCAGACTCAACACTCAGCCTAGACCCTGGCATAGGGCTTGATCTTACGACCTTGAGATCATGACTTGAGCCCAAATCAAGAGCCTGATGCTCAACTGACTGAGCCACTCAAGTGCCCAGTCGTGTGTATGACTGTATGACTTTTGACTCCCCCCAAAACTTAACTACTAGGAGTTTAGTGTGGACTGAAAGCCTTACCAATAACATAAACAATCACTTAACACAAATTTTGTATATGTATTACATGCTGCACTATTAATATAAAGTACGCTAGAGGGAGGAAAGGAAATGCTATTAAGGAATCACCAGGAAGAGGAAATATATTTACAGAACCATACTGTATTTATTCGTGTGTAAGTGGACCCTCACGGTTCAGACCTTTGTTGTTCCAGGGTCAATTTTTCTTTGGATTCCTTCCCTTTTTTTTAACCCTTAGGAAAGGAAAAGGAAAAATAATTGTAATGTATAAGAGACACAGAGTAGGGACACAGGAAAGAGGAAAAACACTGAGGCACTTTGGAGAATCTCCATATGAATGAACAAAGATTAATTTAGATTATTATGTAGGTTGTGTTTGAAGTAATGCTTGAAGTGAACTGGCGGTGAGAATCAGGTTGAGACAAATCAACACTACGAACTGGGGACAGGTCTCTGGATGCGAAGACGGGCCAGCTGGCTTGGAACTTAATTGCGCCTCATCCTTTCTGCCATCATGAAGTTGCAGGGACCAGGCCAAGACTTTAAAATAACAAGTGTGGGAGCCGGAAAGGAGCGTTTCCTGAGGCTCTGAGGGGGCAAGACTTCTGGGACTTTAGAAGTTTCCGGAAGTTGTCAATATGCAGCCCTGTGGGGGCCGCAGGACTGGGACAGGCCTATTGCTGTGACAGTGTGTGGCCTACTCTTTTTTATTTTAAAAAAAATTGAAGTATATGAGAAAGAATGAAATCTGGCCATTTGCAGCAACGTGGACGGAACTGGAGGGTGTTATGCTAAGTGAAATAACTCAGGCAGAGAAGGACAGATGCCATATGTTTTCATTCATATGTGGAACAGGAGAAACTTAACAGAGGACCATGGGGGAGGGGAAGGGGAAGAAATAGTTGGGGAGAGGGAGGGAGGCAAACCATGAGAGACTCTTAAAAACTGAGAACAAACTGAGGGTTGATGCGGTGGAGGAGAGGGGGAGGGGGTGATGGGCATGGGGGGGCACTTGTGGGGATGAGCACTGGGAGTGGTATGGAAGCCAACTGAGAATAAACTACACTAAAAAAAATTCAAATACAAAAAAAAAATTGAAGTACAGCTAACACACAACTTGACTTTGTTCCAGGTGTACAACAGGGACCCGACCATGGTGCACCTCACGCTGGGCTCCCTACACGTCTGGCCACCGCCGACACCACACAACACCGTTGCAGCACCTTTCACTGTATTCCCTACACGATAGTCCCGTGACTCACTCCATACCCGGAAGCCTGTATCTCCCTCTCCCCTCCACCCACTTCGTCTCCTGCCCGTGTGTGGCCTACTCTTGAAAGACGTTTTGCATGGGGAGGTGGGGTGGGCACGTGGGAGAGGGTCTGGTTCAGGCCAAACCTCAGCAGCCCCAGATGCTGCAGAATGAAGGGAAACCCATGGGAAGCGGCAAGGGCCGACGGGGCCTCATTTGCGAAGAGCTGCGGAGACCACCCATCAGAGAAGCGTCCTGCCTGGACAGCGCGGGAGCCGCCCAGGACCCCCGTGTGCATGTGCGGGGGTGGGGGGTCTTCCATGCTGTCCAAAGGCCTTACAGGTGCAGTGACCACGGGCGGCCTTCACTCGCTCCCAGCTGAGCACCACACTGCTGCGGCGAACGTGGGAAGTTCTTTATCTCGGTCAAGAGCAGAGAGTTCACATGGGAGAAAAGCCCTGGGTGCGGCAGATGTGAGAGGCTCTTTAGACAGCTCGCGAAATGTCAGAGTTCAGCCTGGGGAAGGGGCTTCTAAGGGCAGTGGCTGCGGGGAAGCCTCCAGCTCCGGCTCCCACCGCTTGGCATTGGAAAGCTCACACCAGGGGAAATTGGAGGAGCACAGCGGACTCAGGAGAGCAGCCAGCCCGAGGGCTAATCTGATTACACTAGAAATTTAACAACCCAGAGAGGCTGCTTGTTGAGGCAGCGGATGTGGGAAAACCTTTGCACAAAGATCTAAACTCTTCCAGCACCAAGAAGGGCCCCCTGGAGAAAGCCTGTAGTATTGCAGAGAAAATGCTCTCTTTTTTTCAGTAACAACTCAGGACAGAGAGAAGCTCTGAGGATAGCCTTTAAAAAAAAAAAGTCTATTTATTTACTTTGAGAAAGAGGGAAAGAGAGAGCGTGGGCAAGTAGGAGAGGGGTAGGGAGAGAGGCAGAGAGAGAATCCCAAGTAGGGTCTGAGCTATCAGTGCAAAGCCTGACGCGGGGCTCAATCCCACCAATTGAACCAAGAGATCATGACATGAGCCGAAATCGAGTCTGACTCTTAACGGACTGAGCCACCCAAGTGACCGGTGACAGAGGATTCTTGATTACCCGGATGGAAAGGGCTCTCATTGTGCACTGGTGTTTGCAGCCAAGGTTGAGGACAGAGATGGTGGAGTGAATATGGGGTTATGAAATCTTCTGTTTTTCTAACATAAGTGGTAAATCCAGATTTTCATGTGCAATAATTCATTTAAACATTTTTTGAGGTATAATTGATGTATAAGAAACTATAAATAGCTGGTGTATGCCATTTTGTAAGTTTAAAATACGTATTCATGGATGAAACCATCATCATAATAGGCATATCCATCACCACCAAGTTCACCCTTATAATTGCTCTCTCTTTCTGCCCTCTCAGTGCCACGTCTTCAGGAAACCAGTGCTTTTCTTTCTTTTTATTATTGAATTGTTTGTCTCTCTAGAATCATAAAGTTGACTTCTTTTGTCTGATTTCTTCATTACAGCATGATTATCTTGTGATTCTCCCTGCTGTGCATGTGAATAGTTCATTCATACGATGAATATACCATAGTTAATCTCCTCTAGTTAATTGACATATGAATTTTTAGCTTTTACAAATGAATCTGCTAGGACTGTGAACATATAAGCCTCTATATGAACATATGCTTTCATTTCTCCTAAGTTAATGCCTATGTCAGAGAGCATAGGAATGTTTAACTTTTTAAGAGACTGCCAATTTGTGTTTTAAAGTGTATGTTTCTGACAGCAGTGTGGACTGGTTATGGGTTTTTTTTTAGCATCCTCACTTAAAATGTCCATGGTGGGAGGTTTTAATTGTTTCCATTCTAATAGATGCGTTTGGTGATTTTAATTCGTATTTCTTTACTGACTCATGATTTTGAGCAATTTTCATGTGTTTATTTGCAACCCCATAGCTTCTTTGGAGAAATGGAAGTCTGTTTCTTTTGTCTACTTTTAAATGCCCATTGGTTAATATTTCCATTTTTATTAAGAAGGAGACAGTTAAACAGCAAAATATTTGGAAACTTTAGTCATTTAACAGGGACACCAATGGCTTCTTTCCGGAAGGGTAAAGCTTTTTGAATCTTAGAAGTGTATTTCATCAAAATTTTCTGGCGTTCACAATGTAAATCTGCTGACGTGGTGTACTTTAAAAATATATGAGAACTGTTCTGTCTTCTCTACCACTTCAAGTGAGTTAAGTAAGCAATCAATTAAGTGATAAATCAAACTCTGAAAATAACTTAAAAATAAAAACAACAAATGCAGATTTCCACTGCCAGGCGTGTTGTATACACAAGAATGTGGAGACGCACGCTCGGGGATGCTTGTGCTAACATTTTAACAACAAGAATGTGACAGCAACTATTCCCTGGTGGGGCATTGGATCAATATGCTGTGGATTGTCCATGGAAGAGAAAGCCATGCAGTGTAAAAAGGGCAGGTAGATTCATAGGGACTGCTGTAAAAAATTACCAGGACATGTTGTGGGAAATGACATGCACATTCATGTGTGTGTTAAAAAGTACTACCTCTAGATGGCACACCTATGTGGCCCAGTCAGTTGAGGGTCTGACTCTTAATGTCGGCTCAGGTCTTGATCTCATGGCTCATGGGATCAAGCCCTGCACTAGGCTCTGTACCGACAGTGTGGAGCCTGCTTGGGATTCTCTCTCCCTCTCTCTGTCCTCCCCCTGCTCATTCCCTCTCTAGTTCAAAAATAAAATAAACATAAATAAATACTTTTTTAAAAAGTACTACCTCTAGAAATAAAACAAGGTATCACTGGGGTCTGGTGGGTGTTACTGTCATTTTATATTTATGCCTTCTTTAGGAGTTTACCACAGACATGTACTACATCATGTTAAAGACTAGATATTTAACTCTGACAATCAAAGCTGAAAAGCAACTGTGTAATTTAGGACAAAGGGTGAGGTTGAAATGTAGATACACATGTAATTCCAAATCAACAAAGTCGATGCTTTAGAGATTTCATAGACACGTAATAGTCCAGTCTTTCTGGTTTTCAAAATCATTTGCACCACTGTGCTGTCAGTGTTAGAAATCAGCTAGCTTGAAAAGTTACTTAGAATCAGCTGAAAAGTGGGACGCCTGTGCTGTGCCTGTGGCCTGGCTGGCGGGGGTGCCAGGGACACATGACTTTAGTTTCAGGGCCCATGGCACGTGGGGGCAGATGCCCAAGTGGCAAATGAGGTTCTGGGAAGGGCTGGAAGGGCGCTAACACATGAAGGCATCTCTCAGAAATCGCCTGGACACCAGAGCCTCTCCCGCCATTGGTAGAGGCTTTTTGCTTTATGTTTTTGTGGGATTTTGTTGTTGCTCTGGGCATGGGCAACCAATCATGTGACCCTGCTACACCTGACATGGGGCCGACCCCATTTCTCAAAATCCCAGGAAACAAATGGAGATTCTTGTGATGTGCTTCGGTGCTCCTTCCTCTGGCGTGTTAAAAGAAAATTTTCCACAGACAATTTACTCATCTACAAGGCTTTTATCCCATGATTAATGAGCCGGGCAGTGTCCAGTCTAGCAGGGAGAAAGACGCGCTAGAAGAGCTGCACAAAGCGAGATTTTTACAGACCGAATGGAGCAGGAACAAGCAAGTTATCCAGGACATTTGGTGATTGGTTATACAGGGTTATTTTCTGTAAGTGCAGCAGAGGGACGGCTTGGGGTTGGTCGGCTCAGGTAATGTGTGCTCAGCACGCAAGGGTGAGATGGTGGACGTCAGCCTTCCTCTTCCGGGAGAGCAAGCCCAGGAACTTCAGCACCATTTGGTTTCCTGGTGTGGGGCTTGGCATGAGAGACTCCATCTTGGGCCTAATCTGGTTCCTTTAACAGGTGTGAATCCCAGGGCTCCTTGTCCCCGGGCTTCCCTCCTTGTGTTTTCAAGCAATCCTCCCTTCCTTTAAACTCAGACTTTCCCGGTATACGTGTCAAGGATGATGTGATCCTCTGTGATGTTTCGTCAACAATGTGAGTGCGCCCACGTGGGCCTTCGTGCGGTTTCTGTTTTATTGCTGCTTATGTGGTTTTAGCTCTTTTATGATGGATTTCACTTCAAACTTTACTTTAAAATAAAAACCAGGGATTTACTTTCCAATGGAACAGTGATGAGTATGTTTCATGCTGCAGATGACAGTGGCCTCCTTTGATCCTAAGGTGGGTGGGGTTCTGTGGGTCCACCCTGGACTTAAAATTGGCCCCATCACGCTTGTGCCCGATAAAGCACCAGGTCCCCAGAATCAATGTCCACCTGCTGGTCTCCAGAATTCAGTCAGCCTGCTCACTCAAGTTCGCAAGGTCTATTTTACCTGAGAAGAATGATGAGATTGGGTCTGGCAAACATTTAGAGACTTGAAGGAATTGATTATAAAGTCAAAGGGGAAACAGGATTCTATTTCCCAATATTTTGTTTCCTGGCAACTTTTTAGGATCTCATCTAGTTTATGATAATTTTACACTTATTAGAAATACACTAGCATGAATGATGTGGTCTCACCTCCACTAGCGGATTTTCATTTTAGATTTGTTTCCCCAATTACATCCTTCTGTGATGGGACCTTTAAAAATGAGGAGGAACAGAAATATTTACACCCCATCACAAACTTCATCTCTAAAATCAGCTTTTTTATATTTAATATTTTAAAACGTTATAAATTGTAACACATTTTCAAAATACATTTCACCAGCTAATGAGTTTTTGCAATTTCTTATGGCAGTTGTGTGAATTACCAATATCAATTAGATCAAATTTTCTTTCTGTTTTAAAGAGTCATGAGATCCTTGAGAAAGTTAAGTGATGTGTAAGTCATGGGACTTGGGAATTCTGATGTTTTCAACTCAACCCAACATCATTCTTTTTTTTTTAATTTTTTTTAATGTTTTTTATTTATTTCTAGGAGAGAGAGCGTGAGCAGGGGAGGGTCAGAGAGAGAGGGAGTCACAGACTGAAACAGGCTCCAGGCTCTGAGCTGGCAGTCAGCACAGAGCCCAACGCGGGGCTCGAACCTACGAACCGAGAGATCATGACCTAAGCGAAAGTCGGACGCTTAACCGACTAAGCCACCCAGGCGCCCCAACCCAACATCATTCTTGATTAGAAGGCTTTGGAAGTGTTTCAGCTGAGGAAGTTAAGAGGCAATTCTCCCATCTAACAGTATGGTGTGACTGAAGACATGTGGGCTGTCAGCATCTTTGCCGCTGATCAACATTATACTGGTTAGTGATGTCACCAAACACAATTAAGTTATTGTTTCCTAAAGGATGGGAATAGGTCATTGCATAAAGACCTATTTCTTTCCGAGGAAAAGACTGAGGGAGTTTCTGCAAAAACTACCAAAAGTAACTGGGAAGAAAAGAGAGATTATAGAAAATATTAAAGTATTAATGTCCCATGATTAAAAGAAGTAAGATACTGTTCCAGCAACAAAGGAGAAATCAGGGGAAGAATAAAGCCTGGTGCTCAATGTCACTCACCACCAGGGAAATGCAAGTCAAAACCACAATGAGATATCAACTCATACCTGTTAGACTGACTATCATTAGAAAGACAAAGATAACAGGGGCGCTTGGGTGGCTGAGTCCTTAAACGTCTGACTTTAGCTCAGGTCATGATCTCATGGTTCGGGAGTCTGAGCCCTGCATCAGGCACTGTGCTGACAGCTCAGAGCCTGGAGCCTGTTTTGGATTCTGTGTCTCCCTCTCTCTGCACCTCCCCTGCTGATGCTCAGTCTCTGTCTCCCAGAAATTAATAAATTTTAAAAATTTTTCTAAAAAAAGAAAGACAAAGATAACAAATGCTGGCAAGGTTGTAGAGAAAAGGGAACTCATATACACTATTGTTAAGAATATAAATTGGTGTGGTCACTATAAACAACCGGTTTGGAGGGTCCTCAGAAAATTAAAAATAGAATCATCTTATGATCCGGAAATTCTACTTCTGGGCATCTATCCAAAGATATATATCCAAAATGGGATCTCAAAGAGATATGTTTATTCTGATATTATTCTAAGCAGCCAGGAGATGGACACAGAGTGTCAATAGATGAATGGATAAAGAAGATGTGGTACATATATATGGTGAAGTATTATTCTGCCACAAGGAATAAAGAAATCCTGCCCTTTAAAACAACATGGGTGAGTCTTGAGTACCTTGTGTTATGTGAAATAAGTCAGATAGTGGAAGAGATATTGCATGGTATTGCTTATATATGAAATAGTAAAAAAAAAAAAATAATAAAATAAACCTCATAGAAACTGAGAGTAGAAAAGTGATTGCCAGAGGCTGGGGTAAGAGGGAATAGGGAGAGGTTGTGAAAGGGTGTAAAATTTCAGTTATAACATGAGTAAGGTCTGAGGATCTAAGGTAAATCATGATGACTATAGTTGATAACACTGTATTATGTGACTGAAATTCACTAAGAGAGTGGAGCTTACATGTTTCCACCAAAACACACCAACAAAAATATAAACATGTGAGATGGTGGCTGTGTAAGGGAAGGAAAGCAGACCTAGTGCTGAAGGTGTAGAATTCAAGAGCAAAGAACTAAGATGAGTGGGTACAGCTGTTGGAGTTGGGGGAGGTCAGAAACAATCAAGCAAAATTGTTACTCTAGTATTTGCCTGCAAGCAAGGGGTGAAGATTAGCACTGGCACTGAGAAGGGTACTATGCGTCGACGCATCATTGGGGAGATGGTGGGCAATAGTCACTCAATATCTACAGAATTATATGTTTTCCCTTAACTCGGCTGTTATTAGTGCTCCTGCTTTATCTAAAGAATGAGATTGGAGGAGTAGAGGGTATGGTTTGATGAAGGAATGCACAAGGACTTAGACATGGATTTGAGCAGTAAGCCCCCAGGTCCTTCTATCATTGTGTACATGTCTGCACAGGCATATGTCTATATTATTCATATTCATACACATATATGGTGACTATATAATATATCCATATATATTCATGATAGCCAAGACATACACGCACACACACGATGGAACATTTCAGTAGTTAACTTCTCATAGTGGAGTGCTTCAGGTGCGAAAATGTCTTTCTCACATCAATATTTTCTGTCTAGTAAATATGGTTAAAAATGTCTACATTTCAGTTTTCCAGAGGGGAAACACTAGAGGAGTGTATCCAAGGCTTTCTGGAAGTTACACTCATGGATAAAATGTAATTCCTTAGAAGCTGAGAAGGGACCCCTGGGCTAGGGGAAGGGAGAGGCAATGTAGAGTAGGGAGCAAAATTAAAAATGGCACAGGCGAGTGGGGTGTGGCAGACGCCTATCAAAGGAGCACAGGGGTAAAAGGGAATTAGCGAATATAAATGAGAGAGCAAAGGGAGATTCTAGAATGTAGGAAGTAGAAATAAACAGCTTCATAATGCCCCTGAGGGCAGTGAAAAGGCAAAGAAAGTGTGTAAGAAAAGAATGGATGAAACTTCAGAACAATCCAGGAAAAATGACATATACGAATAGAGAACAAAGTTGAGGTCGGAGAGAGTCACACCACACACGTGCTTTACCTGTGAGAATGAAAAATAAGAGTCAGAGCAGAGAGAGTGATGGGGTCAAATCATGGTAATAACATTAAGCCCATGAAATGAAAGGACAGAGACTATGTGACTTTGAAAACAATAAAGGCTCTATATTGCTCTCCTGTCCAAATCCGACCCAAAGCTGAAGAGAATGATGCGTGATGTCAGAAGCCGTAGGATTGAATGAATTCCATTGAAGTTTTGCCATGAGTAATTTATATGTGGCTGCCGCCAGCTGGATGCATGGTTTCTCAGCCATGATTTTTATATTGCTTTTTGGGACAGCATTATTTAGAATCACTCCTTGACCTTACTTCATCTTCAGGCTTATGTATTCACTATGCTCTATGTAATTTTGATAAATTGCTTTGTAATTGGTCTGTCATTTCACGTTGCATCTCCCTGAAAATATTTTAAGTTCTTTGGGGTTAGGGACTTTGTCCTCTATTTTTTTTTTTTGTACTTATAACCTGCGTTTCCCTTTTCTGAATTATTTCCTTCTTCCCCTTCTTTCCAACACACACACACATACACACACACACACACACACACGTGCACATACACTCAAGCACACACATAGCACCTTGTGTTTGGAAAATTTTCTTTCAAGACTTGCTTACTGACCAAAGATGGGGAAAAAATAACGGACAGTTTTCCTTTGCATTAAATGGTGTAACTTTTTATTTTTTAAAAGTTATGGATAAATGGGGCTGTTGAATGGTCAGCTGAAATTTTTCAATATTTAAAAATTGATAGAATATTTACCCCGCTTTTGGAAGGAGCCCTGTGCTGGAAGTTGCCAACACATGGGTTTAGTTTTCACCTTGTCTTAGCTATATGACACTGGCAATTTATATAGTCTTTCCCGAAGTGAGTTTTCTCACCTATAAAATGTGCAGTTCGGCTAGACGATCTCTGAAATTCTTCCAATGTTTTGGTCAGTGATACAAATAGCTTGTTTTGGAAAGAAAGTAAGGGGGAATAGGAAGATGGTGAACTGAAAGAAGACAACTGAATGCTAACAGTGGAGCAGTGTTGGAAATAAAAACAAGAAAATGGAGCACAGTGATTACTTTTTAATTCTTTACTTTCTGTCAGTTCTCAAGGGCTTATTGAATTTATTTTCTGTCATCCTCACTTCCATTCCTTGATTCTTATTCCATTGAACTAATAATCGAGTCCCCAGACCAACCACTCTTCTTAAAAGGAACTACTTCCTTTCCATGTCCTGTTCAACTCATAGCTAGTTCACCACACAATGGATTATCTCCATTTGGTCATCACGATTTCTCAATAACTTCTTTTTTTTCATTCTTCTCACTTTTATTCTTTATTTTATTTTTTTTGCAAATAGTTTATTGTCAAATTTTTTCCATATAACTCCCAGTGCTCATCCCCACAAGTGCCCTCCTCCATGCCCATCTCCCCCCTCCCCTCCCCTCACCCCCATCAGTCCTCAGTTTGTTCTTGGCATTCAAGAGTCTCTCATGGTTTGCCTCCTTCCCTCTCCTCCCCTATTTCCCCCTTCTTCTCCCCCACGGTCCTCTGTTAAGTTCCTCCTAATCCTCCTATACGTGCAAACATAAGGTATCTGTCCTTCTCTGCCTGACTTATTTCACTCAGCATAACACCCTCAAGGTCCATCCATGTTGCTACACAGGCCAGATTTCATTGTTTCTCGTTGCCATGTAGTATTCCATTGTATAGATAAACCACATCTTCTTGATCCGTTGGTCCGTTGATGGACAGTTAGGCTCTTTCCATGTTTTCGCTATTGTGGAGAGTGCTGCTATGAACATTGGGGTACATGTGCTCCTATGCATCAGCACTCCTATATTCCTTGGGTCAATTCCTAGCAGTGCTATTGCTGGGTCATAGGGGAGTTCTATTGTTAATTTTTTGAGGAAGCTTCACACTGTTTTCCAGAAGGGTTGCACCAGTTTACATTCCCACCAGCAGTGTAGGAGGGTGCCCATTTCTCCACATCCTCGCCAGCATCTAGAGTTCTCTGATTTACTCATTTTAGCCACTCTGACTGGTGTGAGGTGGTATCTCAGTGTGGTTTTGATTTGTATTTCCCTGATGAGGAGGGATGCTGAGCACGTTGACTTCTCAATAACTTCTTTTTGTTTGCATGCTTTCTTTGGTGTGCTAGTCTGTGTTTGCAGGAGCGTTGTTAAGAAAGAGGCTTTCCTCTTAGTTAGAAGGGAGATTGGAATGATTTTCAGAAGCTAGAAATCAAAAGAAGCATCAACCTATGGGTTTCCATTAAGAGATGCATAGCGGACGTCCTTGGAGGACTCCACCACTGGGAGTCCTGAAATCCATGTACTTGAATGCAGGCTTCAGCTAGGACTTGTGAGGGGCGTGGTGTGTCCAGACTCTAGTAGCTTCCCTTAGGTCCTGGGCATCCTTTACCACACCCTTGCAAACTGACTTGGAGACTATTGGTGCAACATTGCTGTCTACTAGCCCCACCTTGCTTACACCAAACCACATCAGTCACCCAGCAGCGCTGTGCCTCTCTTGTGGGTCCCTTCCTGCACTTTCCACCTCCTTAACTCTCCTTTAGTGTGCAATTGCCCCACTCCTCCCCAAATAACCCTCTGTGCCCAAAGAAACTGCACCCCCATGCTGAGAAAACTACATCTTGACTTCCTCCTTCAATGTTCCCTTCAGTTACCAGCCTCAGCTGTGCTGTGCCATGGTGACTGTCACATCGATGGCCAGTGCTCATTTTGCTTACTTTCACCTCTGTCAAGTTCAGAAGGGGAGCGGGACATTTTTCTTCAGCCCATCTTGTACTTCTAGACTCTTACTCCTCCACCTTGTATTAAATAAACAAACAAATAAAAGAAATCAAACAGAACCATCACACACACACACACACACACACACACACACACACACACGCACAGGTCAGCTTTTCCAAGATATATGCTCTTTAGTTTTAACTCTTACTCATCATAGGTTTTCAGAAATCCATAGCTAGCCATTCGCTGAAGGTTTTGGAGGCTCCCTGACAAACTTCTCCCCAGAGTCCACCTTTTACTCTGACTTTCATGACTCTACTCATGAGGAAGGTTTTCCTTCTTCTCTTGCTCATCTTTCCAAGTCTTCCTGACTGCACCCACTTTTTCTGTCTGCCTGTAAATATTGTTGAGCCCATGCCTGTGTCCTAGGCTCTTCTTTTTACACTACACATGTGGTCCTTGTCAGTCTCTTTCATATCAATATCTTCTATGACTTTTTAAGTTTTTTAAATGTTTATTTATTTTTGAGAGAGAGACAGAGTGCGAGCAGGGGAGAGGCAGAGAGAGACGAAGACACAGAACTCAAAGCAGGCTCCAGGCTCTGAGCTGTCAGCACACAGCTGATGTGGGGCTTAAACCCATGAACCGTGAGATCATGACCTGAGCTGAAGGTGGATACTCAACTGACTGAGCCCCCCAGACACCCCTTCTATGGCTTTTACTAAGCTTGTTTCTCTCATCTCTCTATTCCTTGCTCAATTGACTTTCCAGACCCCATATGGATCCTGGCTGACTGAATTTCCCACTTGTGTCATGCACAGATAAGGAAGGGTTGGAGAGCTCTCTCTACATTCAAGACTCAACAGCCACACATCACTTCTTGCAGTAACAGCCTCTAATTCAAACTTCAGCCTCAGATTTCATTATTGCCAATTTATTCCCCACCTTGAAAACAGAGTGCTGGCTCTATACAAATCTGGTTATATAAATCTGCTTAAAAAGTAGTTTCCTGTAACTTTGAGGACTTATACCCACACTGTGCATTCCAGCTACATGTCTCTCTTGTGTATAAAGGCCTATATATGATGTGTGTGTGTGTGTGTGTGTGTGTGTGTGTGTGTAACAGTTGCATCGTTCTTTTAATTTGGTTCAGTTCTACTCATTTTCTTAGCTGAGATATCACCCTCTTTAGGAGGTTATTCCAGAACCTTCAAACAGAGTCATTAATCCCAGATGTACTTACCCCTAAGGTAGTGCTTTTCACATTACGAATTCTCTTTCTTTGTCTGTGTCTCCTACCAACCTGCAGGTTACTTGAGGTCAAAAAGTGTGTCTTGTTTACTGTTTTATGCACAGCCCCAGTACAGTGCCAGGGCAGGATGGATACTTGTCAAATATTTATTGAATGAATTAATACTTCCCCATCATTATCTTGTGATGACTCAGTTTCCTGCCGGCTTTTATTTTTAAGTACATTTCATTAAATATATTCGTTGAGAAAGAGAAGACACTGAGAGAGTGGATGAAATTTACCATTATGTGGAGACAGGGTTGATGGTTCTGCGAAGTGGTGATTGAGAGCAGCAGAGGTACATGCTGAACACACGGGAAATGACAGCGGCACTCTCAGTCGTGCAAATAAGGTCCGAGTCCTAGAATCGCTTTCTGAGAAGTTTGGTGACATGATGGCAAGACCACTGAGCAAAAATAAGCAAATAAATCACCCAAAGACATATAGTAAAACAAACAGTTTGGGGTGTTTACTGACATTCGATGGGTGTGGAGGAAGGTTGGGGGTAGGATGAGGAGAGCCTTCTTCCAGAGACGCAGGTCTGAGCACTTTCTGGACATACAAACTAGAAACCACACTGGAGTTGGTCTTGGTCCAACTTTGTACAACTGGAAAATGGAGTTCTAGAAGCCGAATGTGTGTGCCCTCCCAAAATTTATGTGTTAAGGCTTAACCCACAACGTGACGGTGTCAGCAAAGGACCTTTGGCAGGTAATTATGGAAGGGTGGTGTCTTCATGATAGGGATCGGCGTCCTTCTGGAGGGACCCCAGAGAGCCCCCTCGCCCTTCCAGTGAGTGAGGAAATAGCAGGTTCTCACCAGACTCCGGATCTACCAGCCTCGAGACTTGGACTTCCAGCCTGCAGACCCGTGAGAAATAAATGTCTGTAGTTTACAAGCCCTTGATCTGTGGTATTTTTTGTTATAGCAGCCCGAACGGACTGCCACATGAGGAGAACAAAAAACTACCCATTTTATTTTATTTATTTATTTATTTTATTTATTTCTAGGAGAGAGAGAGACAGCATGAGCAGGGGAGGATCAGAGAGAGAGGGAGTCACAGACTGAAACAGGCTCCAGGCTCTGAGCTGGCAGTCAGCACAGAGCCCGACGCAGGGCTCGAACCCACTAACCGCGAGATCATGACCTAAGCGAAAGTCGGACACTTAACCAACTAAGCCACCCAGGCGCCCCCGAAACTACCCATTTTAAAGCTCAGTAGCAAAGATGAAATAATGTATGTGTGACGCCCACATCATTAAAGATACTCAGTCCACAGCGCTTTTCGTTGTTCCTGCCATTATTACTTTACCGCTAAGTGTTTACTAAAAGGCTGCTTCCCGTCAGGAATTGTGGGCAGACAATTAGATGCAGGGGGTGCGACAGGTGTAAGAAAGCAGTGTACGTACTTCGGTCTTTGTGACGCTGGCTCTTCCTGAAAGGGATGAAGAAAATAATTCTGTTTTGAAAAGAAGAATAGTCAATAGATGATACTGCTGGGAGGGTAAAAAGGTACTTTTTGTGATCACTTTTTGTCAACTGTCTTTAAAAAAAGAACTGTATACATGTACCTATATTGCGGGGGGGAGATCTTTTTTTTTTAGTGAAGCTTGTGAAAATTAAAGGGATAATGTATGTGGATCTATTTGCTATTTGTGATGCTTGGAAAAAACTGCTTTAAAATCAGTGTTTTTTGTTTGTTTGTTTTGTTTTTTCAAAACTCATAGATACAGAGAGAAGATTGGTGGCTGCCAGAGGGGATGGGGCAAGGATTGGGTGAAATGAATGAAGGAGATCAAGTGGAGACATCTCCAGTTATAAAATAAACAAGTCCTGGGGATGGAGGCACAGCATGGTGATGATAGTAATAATACTGTGCTGCATATTGGAAAGTTGCCAAAACAACAGATTATAAAAAAATTAGAACAGCTTACAGTGACTGCTAAGGTGATCTGTTTGCAGTGTATTGAACATTACATTATCTTGTACACCAGAAATTACTAGAACATTATATGTGAGTTATACTTTAGTTAAAAAATAGATGATTAAAATATTTTTAAGGTGCGAAAAATATTTTAAAAAGTTTCCTTTTTCTTACTCCTTTCCAATCCTTTTTATACAGTTTAGAAAGTCGACAAGAATTTGGTTTCTTAATGATACTGTTAAGGGAATATTCACTGTGAGCTAGGTTGGTTCACATCTTTGTGCTTAATAAGTGCTGGCTTCAGTAAGAGAGCAAGTGTTATGGGTCAGAAGAAATTAGTGAAACGGTAACGTGTGATTCTTGCTCAGAAAAAGGAAATTCATTGCTGTATTTGGAAAAAGCATATAAAGTATCAAGGCTAATCATTATCCATGTGCCTTAAAGGGAAGCTGTGAATCCTTGATTCTCATATTTTTGAGTCATTTGGAAACCTTTTGTGTTATTAATGAAGTTCTAAGAAAGTGTGGGTGGCAATCAAGGGTTTACATCACAGTCTCTCAGTAACTGAAATAATTATGGTCCTATTTTTAAAAGCACATGAATGGGTGTCCCAGAAGAAGAAGAATAGGATTCTAAAACAAAAAAAAAAAAACAGTACATGCTTCTGGGTCAAATACATTTGGTAGACGTTGGGTCAAATGATGTTCATCATGTGTCTCTTCTAAAAGACTACTCAGAGGGCCGCCTGGGTGGCTCAGTCGGTTAAGCGTCCGACTTCAGCTCAGGTTATGATCTCACGGTTCGTGGGTTCGAGCCCCGCGGTGAGATTTGTGCTGACAGCTAGCTCAGAGCATGGAGCTTGCTTCACATTCTGTATTTCCCTGTCTCTCTGACCCTCCCCTGCTCACACACTCTCTCTCTCTCTCTCTCTCAGAAATAAATAAAAACATAAAAACAATTAAAAAAAAAAAAGACTACTCAGAGACCTTAATATACAAAGGGAGGTTAGTTTGCAGGTTCCCAATGTTTTCAGGGACTGAGCTGTTTTGATGGACCAAATGTTCTATAGTACACAACTGTTTGGTGGAACGTAGTCTGGAACATGGTGGTAAAACTCAGAGTTTGGTATTAAGTCAGTGGTTTGGGCTGTAAAACAGAGTACAGGGGGCTTATCAACAACAGAAACTTATTTCTCAAAACCCGGAGGCCGATCAGAGTGTCAGTATGGTCGGCTTCGAGTGAGAGCCCTCTTTTGGGTTGCAGACCCTCTACTTCCTGTATCCTCACAGGGCAGACAGCAGAGGCAGGAAGTAAGCTCTTTGGTGACTCTTTAAGGACACTAATCTCATCATGAGGACCCTACCTGCATGACCTCATCTAACCCTAATTACCTCCCAAAGGCTCCGCCTGGTACTATCATCACACTGGGGTGGGGGCATAGGGTTTCAGTATATGGACTCTGGGGAAACAAAAACATCCAGTCTATAACCATTGGTACCTCTGTCTCTGCCCCAATCAAGGTGGTTGCATAAATCCTATCAATAATGATTAAAAATCCAAGGCATATTCTGGAGCTTCATGGTTTGGATATTTGTCTGTCAATTTATCCAGTGCTCAAAGAAAAGTAATATGATATGAGAAAGAAACCGATTAAATCACAATGAATTCAAATCTGTTTCCTTCTTACCACCTCCTTCACCTGCTCAGTGGCACAAATTGCATTCACCTCTCACCTGGAATCCTGCAGCATCCTCTAATGTTCTTGATTTCTTCCCTGTGAGACAGCCTCATTGTTTTCAAAAAACAAATCTGGGGGCTCCTGGGGGGCTCAGTCCACTGAGCATAAGACTTTTGATTTTGGCTTAGGTCATGATCTGAGCCTTGTGGGACTGAGGTCCATGTTGGGCTCCATGCCGAGCATGGAGCCTGCTTAACATTCTCAACCTCTCTGTCTCTCTCCCTCTGCCCCTCTCCCCAACTCGTGCTCTCTCTCTCTCTCTCTCTCTCTCTCTCTGTCTGTCAAAAGAAAATAAAAGCAAAATCTGGCTACATTAGCTTTTGCTTCAAGTTTTCATTGGCTACCTTCTAGAGTCTTCCACAGAGCTTCAACGGCTTGACCAGCCTGGCCTCTCCCCAATTCTGTGGTCTCATCCTACATTTCCCTCTGTCTTATGGTCTTTATTATGCTGTAGTTACCTTCACAAGACCTTGAAAACCCCCATGTTGAACCCCTTCTCCATGCCCTATCCAGTGTCACCTAGGCAATTTCTTCTCATCCTACAGATTATACCTCAAAAGTGACTTGTTTGAGGAGGTCTTCACTGAACTCCTCAGTTAGGTCACATACTTCTATTCATGCACGCTGGTGGTACTTCTTTTTATTTTAGCACTTATAATTGTGGTAGTTATGCATCTATTTTTGTGATTGGTGGATCATTCTCTGCTTCTCCCCAGATGATAGCCTATATGAGCACAGATACCATTTCTGTTTTTTCCACCTCACTGTATGTACTAGGCCCAGTATGGTGCTTGTCCTTTGGGACAATTTAACAATTTAACACATTGTTTGCTGAATTAACTGAACAATTGGTTTTTCGAAAGGCTATCTAATGAGTTGCCTTAAACTTTTTCTCAAGGGACTTTATCCTGAACCATATACAGGCTACATAAACACGACCAGAAGTAGTCCACGATGTAAAATTCCAACCTACTTATGTGTGTACTATATAAAATGTACATAAAACGTGTTATATATCTTCAGGCAAAACTGCAGGCACGCCCAGGTACATACGAACATGGGCACCCACAAGCCCACAGCAGGATCTCCACTTGCTCCAGCCAGTCCCTGGGGTGCTTGGTTCTATGTAAGTCAAACTACAGTGATGTTCCTGCTTGAAGGAGAGTCTCGGTGTAGGACATCCCACTGTGTCACAGGGCTGTCTCATTGATTCGATTGTCTAATAAGTCTTTTCATTTAAAACCACAAGCCCGTGCGGCACTAGCTCATCCTTTCCTCGGAACATGCCTCCCCGGGGACAGATTCCCTTCAATTACATACTTTGGCATTGCTGCTGCCCTTTTATGACTTTTATCTCTCTCTTCCTGCCACTATATTACTCTGCCTTTCCCCGATACAAAGCAAGTCGTTTCCTACGTTTTATGAGTCTCGAACATGGGTTGAGACTTGTAATTAATGTGAGCACAAGCCTTGCTCAACACTAGAGTGATGATACCCTTGAAGAAAAGAAGGAGCCACTTTGCTTTCAGATGGACTTAGAGGATGAAAGGGTGATGGAGGATAATGTTTCAAACTGTTTTGTCACATGTACCCCCTCTGGGAGGTTCTCCAGGAGCAACACTCTATGTCCCACTTTCCTCCAGATGTCACAGCACCCCGTGGCTCCTGTGGGCCAGAAAATAACCATCACTTACGTGTATCTTCCCCTGGTATGCCAGCTTGATTTCATTTTCTCTCAAGTCCCTACCAACTGAGAACAAATATTTATTTCCTGATTTCTTTTTGACTCAGAGGAAAATACAAATCTGTTTCTCTTTCTTTCCCTCCGTTCTCTTCTGAGCTTGTAGAAAAATTGTACTGCACTTTCAGTCAATGTTGTCCCTTCCTTCAAAAGTTTGCCTAGTCTTCGTGCCTCTGCACTGAAGTCCCATCTGAGCAAAAGGATGTCCTGAACTGGATGATGAGCCTCAAATAATTCACTGTTTAATATACATAGATGAAATACATAAGTTATGTACATATGTGAGTAGGTGCTCAATAATATTGGTTGAATCAATGAATGGATTTTGAAGATAAGACAGATTTCAGAACTATGACTATTTTGGTACTAAATGAAAAATCTATTCAGTTTAGTCACCTCAACTGAAGTAATTTTCTGGTTTGATTATATATTTTATGGAAGTAGCTCAAGTATTCAAATTTTGTAATCTTATTAGTTAGCTTTCACTAAATAACAAGCCATCCTCAAACTTAGTGGTTAGAAACAATAAAGATGAGTTATTTCCCAGGATGCTGTGGGTAAGCCGGGGGTCTTCTCTTCTGCATGAGAAGAGTCAGGACTGGATGATCTGGAAGGCCTCACTCATGTCGGGCCATTGGCAGACTGGCTGGAGGTCTAGGGTGTGCAGGATGCCTGGCCGGTTGGCTCCTTTCTGCCCCATGAAGGCTCTTACCTACATGGTCAGGCAACTGCAGGGTCCTTCACATGGTGACCGAAGGAGCCCAGGTAGCATGAGACATCAGGAGCCAACAAACATGCGTTTTTCATGTCTCTGCCTCTGTCATGTTTGCTGTGGTTCCACCCAAACAAGTAACACGGGCAATCTCCGACTCCACGTGGGAGTGGATTATGCAAGTGTGTGGACACAGAGAGGTAATTATGGCAGGCGTTTTGCAAACAGCCCACTACAGTGACATATGGTGAACTAGTGGAATTAGAAAAAAGATGATTCATAGTGATGTAACACGTCCACTGTATGGCTAAACTATTTCCTTTGTAGCAGTTTTCCCTTTATTTTCTGGATAGAAAATATTTTTTTTCTGAAGTTCAATGACAGAATTATAGTGCAGTTACTATATATTCAAACACCTTTGTGGAATGATGCTAATGCCAAGGTGCTAAAACTGTGACATGGAGCAGGAGTGAACTACAGTGTCCTCATGTAAACCTGGAATCCAAATTTCTTGTTGTCGACAAATTATTTTTTAATGTTTATTTATTTTTGAGAGAGAGAGGGGGAGACAGAGGTGAGCAAGGGAGGAGAAGAGAAAGAGGGAGTCACAGAATTTGAAGCAGGCTCTGGGCTCAAAGAGGGCCCCCCAGAGCAGCAGAGGCAGAAAGATGTGCCCCAAATGGTGTGGGATGCTTAATTTTGCTTCATTCACTCATTAATCCCACAGATAACTAACGAATGCCTACTGCTTGAGGGAAAGGATGCTAAGTGACCAGGACACAGTAGGAAACAGAGGGCATAAGAGTCTTGAAGAGTCAGGAGGCTTAGATTCTAATTAGTGGAGAAGATAGAATCTGGGCAACAGTCCATAAACAAACATGATTTTACACTGTGACCTGTGCCAGAAAGGGGGTTTTCATTTACCCTCGAGGGCATCTTGGGGAACACTGGAGGGCATGTTAGAAAGAGAAAAGATTGATCATATTTTAGTTTGACAAGGATAAGAGCATCATGGGGGCCAAGGGAGGGGATAATTTCAGGAAAAAGTAGGTGTTACTCATATGCAAGATAAGAGTGAAAGTATCTGCTGTATTTATAACTAAGTAGTTGTATGATCAATGACTATGGCTTAGTTATGAGTATATTTTACAGGTATTGTAACTCTTAATACCTATCTTCTAGAGCAGGTTAAGTAGGAGATGATGATAGAAACCAGATTTTGCTATTGTGAGTAAAGCCAACAGACACAGTTTAATGGGAGCTCAGAAAATAACCAATTCAGTCCATCAGAAGAATTGGTACTTCGTAGAGCATGGAAAATCGAACTGACATTGAAGACTAGAAGCATATGAAGGAGTTGGGCATTTGACAGCATAATGGGAAATACAGGCTGTATATGTGATGTTTTATCAGTTAGGGTACTTTCAGTTGCAAAAGACAGATTTCAAAAGTTCAAATGAAAGTATATAAAAAGAGATGCTGGCTTAATAGCAGAGCTGGCCACATCTCTAGCTTCAGACACATTATCAGGAATCTGTCTCTTCATGTCTTGGTCCACTTCTGTCTAAAATACTCTCATCTCTGGGGAAGGTCTCTTAGCTTTAGGGGACAGTTTTTAGCAACTCCTGGTTTACATAGTTCCAGTACCATGGGATCTAAGTCAAAGATGCTTTTTCTCAGAGCATCCACATAAATCTCTAAAAAGGGCTCTGACTTACCTTTCTCAGACCATGTGTCCAGACCTTGGATACAGTAACTATCAACCATCAGATTAATCTAATGTTGGCTCTGACTGTACAAAGCTCAGAGTCAACAGTCTAGGAGGTGATGGATCAAGGTGAGGTGAGGCAATGCCGCAGTGGGGAGGGATAGTTTATCACGATACTGTTTAGAATTATAGGGCTGTGGTGAAAATTAAAAGTAGACTCTTCCATTTTTTTAAATTCTCTACAGACAATGCCTTTATTGCATCTTAAATTGCCTTTATTAAATCTTAAATTGAGTTCCTCTCAATTGGTACATAACCAAGTGAAAGCTGATGTCTTTTTTTAAAACTTATTTTTGGTAGTAATTTGACCATTTTGCTCTGTCAAGGGAGAAGGTTATGTCATCTTGATTTTATAGCGCTTAAGCAAATGACAGTTATTACAGAAGATCAAGTTCAAAGAAAGGGTGTAAAATTAAGTCCTCAAAAAACCTGCAGGGTTAGAATGACTTTAGAGAGACAGAATCATTCAGCAAAAAGGAATCCATTAAATGAGTGTGAGAATCACCTGCTTTGAAGATGATTCTGTTCTCCTATTTAGCAGAATGTGTCTTGTTATCACTCATCATCATGGCAATTGAGAGCCTCCACCAGTCTTTGGAAATTTTAGAAAATCTGTGATCGGGCTTTGGGAATGAGCTTTTTGACCATATTTACTAAGACTTCAGGCCATATGTTGTTGGCCTTTGTAGCGCTGCAGGAGCACGAAGCACGAAGCATTCATCTGCTCCACGAGTCTAGGCTCGTGAAGGTGCTCATTATAGAGAGGGAGAAATCAGGGCCTGTGATGCTAGAGAAGCAGTGGGTGAGCCCTCCACGAATCCCAAGCCCTAGTTGAAGTCCTAAATTTGCTAGTAACCATGGGTGATCCCGAGAAACTCACTTCCCTGCTTTTTGATGTGGGCTGCTCACCTATAATGTAAAAGGGTTGGGCTTGATCATGGCCAAAGTCTTCTGTAGCTCCCACTGTGTATGAGATCTAGAAACTTTATATTAAGGTTGCAACAATATTTGGATACTTCCTTTATCTGTGTGTTTTTATTTTTTCTGGAGAATCTTGACATTTTATTAGGACATGAAGTTAATCTTTAGGATCCTTGGATTCAAAAAGAAGTCCCACATTAGCCCAAAGAGACAATGGAAAACATCCCAGGGAAGGAAAGCGTACTGTGTCAGTCACCTTGAAAACAACCGCTGCCTTGCTGACATGTTGCTAGAGCTGAGACACGTGAGGTGCATCTCAGCATTGTATGTGTGTGTGTGGTGTGGTATGGTGTGTGTGGTGTGGTGTGTGTGTGTGTGTGTGTAGTGTGTGTGTGTGTGTGTGTGTGTGTGTGTAGTATGGAGTGTATGGTGTGTGGTACGGTGTGTGTGTGTGTCCCCATCCCCTGCCTCACTCCTCTGTGCAGAGGAGGCCGTGAACCCGCCGGGCGCACTCACTCTTCCAGGCCAGGCGTCCTGGAGGGATTGTGTGTCTCTGGGGAGAGTGTCCAGTTTCTCGGCAGTGGGAGGGGGGGTGTTCGCAGTTGTCCCCTGGTAAAGTCATCTACCCTCTGTATCCCTCCTGGTGGCATCTGCTGATGTCAGACTGTCTCACTGCTCTGGTTTTCACCGGGCCTGAGGTGCAGGTGAGAAGAGGGTGTTATGTGTCCACAGTCTCAGGCCCCAGACGTGTGGACACACGTGTGCGTGTGCTGGGAAGACACGGATCCTCCAAGCACCGCATGCACCCGCCAGAGAAAGAACTTGGCCTTGAGGCCCATCGCACTTGTCTCCGGAACATTGGCAACGCCGTTCTGGGCCGCTTTCGGGCTCCAGGGCTCCCTCTCCCTTTGTCCCCGGAAGCGTTCAGCTCAGATCCTCTCTAAGAATGAACATCGGGTACTCTGTCATGGTTAACTTAGGTCACACATTCGTTTTGATTTCAGTCTCGGAAAGCGTTTCTGATACTTGTAATTCCTGTTGCTTTAGTTAGAAATTGTGTTCATTTGCAAATGATAATAGCTTAGAATTATAGGCTGTTATATTTAAATAGCTTAAAACATAAGCTATTTAAAGTATACCGTAGTAGTTTAAAAAAGATGAATGTACACTGACAATCTCTTTGTCACAGGTCAAGAAGCCTGCAAGTTGTCCTCCCAGTTGGAAAGGTGTCTCTGTAAAGCCTGTCACCAAGCACCCAGCCCTTTCTCTTTCTCCTTAGCCACCCACAAAGTGGGGGGTGGCTCTTCCAGGGGCCCTACTGAGTAATTTTGACTTAGAGCCGACCGACGTGTGGCAAAGGTCTGGGAAATGTAGCCCTTTCACAAAGAGGATGGGGTGGGTAGATATGGCGGCATCTAACGGTTTCCCAAACACCTGCCCTGAGATCCTTTGTTCACACGGTGGGACAGATGCCTCACACCCGGCATACGTCTATCCTGGGGCATCTGAATTTTAACAGGAACCAAGTGTATGCAGTTAAAGGAATTAAATCCCACTCTGAATGTTAGATATTAGCCAGTTGATAGAGTTGGACATTTGGGGGCTGTGGGACCCCTCAAGGTCCTTGACACCACATACCTATGGAACTGTTGATAGTTAATTTCTTTACTAGCATTAGACCTTGACACGCTCAGCATACCTGGCCTAAGACAGTATAATTTTAATGTGTTAATAAAGCTATGAAATATTAGGTTGATATAATGATGTCATCACCAAAATGCAGAATCATGACAATATTATAATGGCCACTTGGATTGTTTCTATTTCTCTTTTACTGTCTGTTTTTCATCATTATGTTCCATTCTCTCAGCCACAAGCTGAAAGAAAACCAAAATCAGTCATTCATGTCCTTGGGTTTCTTTTTGTCTTCAATTATACGAAGGACTTAAGTGAACATTTCCCCTGAGTTTGATCCTCCTATTTAAGGTAATTCACAGGACATGTTAAACATTTTGGGAAAACATGCTTTACGCAGGCCATAAAGTCCATACCTTCTTTTGCTTCTGACCCCTTTCTACCAGCCTCCTCGTATTATGCACACTGAATGCACCTTTTCTGGGGAAATGGCTATTTAATTAGCCATTTAGTAATTGCTTCACTTGTGTCAAAAGTCATATCCAACTAGTTAACATAGTTTTGATCTTCAACAAATAATCTATTGTTACTTTCATAAGATTCTTGTTATTTCCATTTGGGTCTTGATAGTTCATAGTGAGCAGTGTTCAATAACTCAGTATCCAACTGTTGCTAAGGGATACAATGGCTGCCCGGGGTTTGGGGATTGAGACAAGATTCACGCCCTCACATAAATTAGTGCTACCTGCAAAATGAAGAAGTGAACAGTATATCATTGATGACCTCAGGAAAGTGTAAGAGAAACAGATATGTCTTTTCCTTCTTCTATGCTACTATGCCCTTTTCCATACCACTTGGGAGTTCGGGGAGATGTTTCAATATGTAGAATTGATATTTTTAACCTAGCCAACCTTGTGTGAAGGAATTTGGCTACTGGGAAATTAGACAGTGAGATTTCCAATATAATAATCTGTATAATTTCATAAAATATGACTTGGAAAATATATAGTGCAAGAATTTCCAATCAGTGCTCTGCATTTAATAATTGTACTTTATGATCTCCAGTAATTCTCATAATATTAACATTTCTGATGACTGAGTCTGAGATCACACCAAGGACTCAACACTTTGAACATGGGTGAGTCTATTTTATGAGCTACTTCAGATCTACTTTCTTTCTTGAGAACAGAACCAGAAGATTTTTTTCTTGTTTAGGAAGCAAAACAGAATATAAAAAGTTGGTAAGAACTGGAGATAAAACAACCAATCCATGGAGATAATGAGTATGAGCGAGATAAAAAAGAAAAATCAGAGGAAGGGACACAGCCTTGCCATTATTTACACTTTCAAATGCTCTTGATGGAATGACATGAATTCATTCTAAAGTAAAGCATTCAGGTGACCTAACATCAGTTAACAGTAAATTAATTTCATATTTTTAGTGAAAAACTAGGTATATTCAAATAAATAGCTGAGATAGGAGGGTATTTCTCTTGCCTTTGTTTTGAGCTGTGTATTACACACACATTTCTGTCTAACTCTTGATATTTCCCTGAAGATATATCTTCACTCTATGATTCACCTCTCATGTAATAAAAAACAAATTCGAGATTATTTATATCTGTGAATTAGAGTTTTTTTGGCCACGTGCTAAACTTGGGTAATTTTGTATTGATTCAATTTACCCCCACGATTTATCTATATTATTGAAAACGCTGAAGGAACATTTATTATTTCATTATTCAACTGGGGAAATGAAAAAGGGGGGGAAAAGGTCAAGCTACTAAAACTAAAGAGTACACTGATGAAGCCAAAACAAAATCTCAGGTCTCATAGATCTCAATTTTTTTTTTTTTTTTTTTTTGGCCAAAATAAGCCCTTAAATTTTACTTCCATCTGACCATATCTACATTTTATTGGACTGGTGCATTCCACTTTCCCTGATGTATTTGTTACATTGAATAAACCAGCTCAGGAGTGTTTTAGCATCTTTTAATGATGAATCACTGTGTTTTAATCTTTAGTTGTCCAACGGCCTGTTAGCAGGACTCCAGTGATCTCTGCACTTCCCTCCGTTTCACATGCCGCACTGCTCCTCTGGAGCTTAATGATAAACCTCGTGGCTCCTCCTACACCCTCCCCACCAACTCCACCTCATCAGAATCCAGCTATGACAGGCAATGATGGGTTCAGGGGAATTCTCCTGTCAAGAATTCAATGCCTTTTTACCTTTGGGAGACAATCGAACCCATAAAAATTGGTCTTTATCCCTTTCTTGGTTCTGTCTGGTCGTGAATGTCAACCAGAGAGCAAATGTTCAGAAGTGAAGTGGCTTTCCGTGTTAGGAGACCTGCCGAGTAGAATCAGAGGTTCAGAGAGTGTTCACAAGATGGACAATTCTTGATGGTGCAAGTGAGAAGCCGGGGACCCAACTTCATCTGCTCCTTGCCAGAACAACAAACAGGCGATGGACAACTGAGATCGTGTGATGGGCGGCTCATCTAAGTCGGTATGCAATGCTGGGACCTGCTGAGTTTGCTCTGTCACTGCGATTCTGTGCTTTCATCTTTTTTTTTTTTTTAATGTTTATTTATTTCTAGGAGAGAGAGACAGCGTGAGCAGGGAGGGTCAGAGAGAGGAGTCACAGACTGAAACAGGCTCCAGGCTCCGAGCTGGCAGTCAGCACAGAGCCCGACGCGGGGCTCGAACCCACGAACCGCGAAATCATGACCTAAGTGAAAGTCGGACGCCTAACCGACTAAGCCACCCAGGCGCACCTTGTGCTTTCATCTTTTAAAAAATTCTCAACATTATTATTCATATTTAAGTCCTACGTACTTAAAACGTTTTTTTCAGACCCCATGCTCATAGATCATGCTATTAATTAAATTCCAGGATCTTCCTGCAGTTCTTTAAAAAATACTAGAGGTAGGGGCGCCTGGGTGGCTTAGTCGGTTAAGCGTCCGACTTTCGCTTAGGGCATGATCTCACGGTTCGTGGGTTCGAACCCCGCGTCCGGCTCTGTGCTGACAGCTCAGAGCCTGGAGCCTGTTTCCAATTCTGTGACTCCCTCTCTCTCTGCCCCTCGCCCACTCACGCTGTCTCTCTCTCCCTCTCTCTCAAAAATAAATAAACATTGAGTCCCATGGCCAGTCGGCTAGGCGTCCGACTTTCGCTTAGGTCATGATCTCGCGATTTGTGGGTTCGAGCCCCGCGTCGGGCTCTGTGCTGACTGCCAGCTCGGAGCCTGGAGCCTGTTTCAGTCTGTGACTCCCTCTCTCTCTGACCCTCCCTTGCTCACGCTGTCTCTCTCTCTCCTAGAAATAAATAAAAATATTAAAAAAAAATACTAGAGGTAAATTTCCACAAAATGAAATACACAGATCTTATGTGTACAGTTAAATGATTTTTGGTGAACACATGCATGGGTGTAACCAATATCCTTATCAAGATAGAGAATATTTTCTTCCTTCTGTGAGGTTCATCTGTGCCCTTTCCTTTAATTCTGTCCCAGGAGGCAATCAGTGTTCTGCCCTTGACTGCTATAAATTTTCCTGTTCAAGAACTTCATATAAATGGGAATGTATAATAGGTACATCCTAGACCCTATTGTTTAATCCATTCTGATGTGGATAGATGTTTGGATGGTGTCCAGATTTTGGCTGTAATGAATAAAGCTGTTATGAACATTCTGGTGTGTGTGTGTGTGTGTGTGTGTGTGTGTGTGTGTGTGTATTTCAATGTTTTTGTTTGCCTTCACTGGTTAGAACTTCCAGAACAATGCTGAATAAAAACTGTGAGAGAAGACACCCTTCCCTTGTTCCCAAATTTTAGGGAAAAAGCATTACTTTTCTTATTAAGTATAATGTTAAGTATATATATATATATATATTTACAAATAGTTTATTGTCAAATTAGTTTCCACATAACACCCAGTGCTCATCCCCACAAGTGTCCTCCTCCATGCCCATCCCTCCTCCCCCCCACATCCATAGTCCTCAGTTTTTGTCAGCATTCAAGAGTCTCTCATGGTTTGCCTCTCTCCCTTTCCCCCGCCATTTCCACCCTTCTTCTCCCCCTTGTTCCTCCGTCAAGTTCCTCCTAATCCTCCTATATGTGCACACATATGATATTTGTCCTTCTCTGCCTGACTTATTTCGCTCAGCATAACACCCTCAAGGTCCATCCATGTTGCTACACATGGCCAGATTTCATTGTTTCTCATTGCCGTGTAGTATTCCATGGTATAGATAAACCACATCTTCTTGATCCATTGGTCCATTGATGGACATTTAGGCTCTTTCCATGTTTTCGCTATTGTTGAGAGTGCTGCTATGAACATTGGGGTACATGTGCTCTTATGCATCAGCATTTCTGTTAAGTATATATTTTTAAATGATTTTTATTAATTTGAGAAAGTTTCCTTTTATTTGCTGAGAAATTTTATTAGAATAAGGACTGAATATTATCAAATGTTTGTCTACATTTTATTTGATTAAATATTGTAGTTAGTGTCACTATTCTCTGTCAATATGGTGAATTATTGATATTAAATTATTCAAGTATCTTTCGTTTCTGGGATAAAACACTCATAGTCATGGTGTCCTTTTTATGTATTTCTGGATTTGATTCATTCATGTTTGCAAAGCGTATTTTTGTCAAGTTTCATGAGGGTTATTCATTTATAGTTTTCATTTCTTATAATGTCTTTATCTGATTTGCTTTGGTTAAATAAAATGAACTGGTGTTTTTTTCCTCCTTTAATTTCTGAAATTATGGCAGTATTTATTCTTTAGTCTTCAAATTGATTGATTGGTAAAGCCATCTGGGTCTAGAATTCTGATCGTGGAAAGGTTCTCAGTAGTGAATTCAATTTCTTTAAGACATAAAGGGCTATTCAGATTTTCTATTCACCTTCAGTCAATTTTTGAAATTGCATTTTTCAGAAAGCATGACTATGTTGTTAAATTTATTCGCAAAAAAATTTTCATCTGTTTCATCATTTATCTTTTAATGCTTGTAGGGTCTGTATTGATATCTCATTTTCATTATGATTTTGGTAGTTTGAGGGTTTTCCTTTTTCACCCTTACTCTCTCAAACACTGTGGTTTGTTATTTTTTCCAATTGTCTGTTTTCCATTTTATTCATTCAGATTTTATATTTAGAATTTCCTTTCTACTTATTACTTTGGCTTTACTATGTGCATCTTTTCTAGTCTTCTTTAAGTGAGAGCTTAGCTTCTGGATTCTAAACTTTTCCTGTTTCCTGATATATATATATCTTTTATCTTTCTCTTCATATGAATTTGAAAAAAGTTTGATTTCTTCAGCTGTTGGGTTTGAGGATTGTCCTAGAAAGACTTTGAGCTGGGCTCCAAGATCCTGCCTCCTGGTACTTATTTGTATGCAATTCTTTCCCCTTGAGGTTGAGTGGGACCTGTACTTTGCTTATAATAGAATAGAACAAAGGAGAGAGGTATTTTATTTCTTCTGTAATTATGTGATTGTGTTATACCAGATTTTGTCTCGTTAGCAGACTTGGCTGGGAGTCTCTCTCAATCTCTCTCTCTCTCTCTCTGTCTTTGGGCTATGTCTCTGTCTCTCTCTGTCTCTCTCTCTCTTACTTGCTGGATTTAGTGAAGCAAGCTTCATGAATCCTTCAGCTACCAGGGAATGAATTCTCCAATAACTGGAAACAGCTTGGAGGTTGATCTATTCCCAGTTTGGCCTTTGATGAAAATACAGCCCCTGTCAACACCTACATTGCATCCTGATGAGACAATAAAACAAAAGACCCAGCTAAACCATGTCCAGGTGTCTAACCCACAGAAACTGAAATGATAAATGTGTGTTGCTGTAAGCCACTAAATTTGGGGTAACGTGGTACATAGCATACCCAATGATTGCTTTACGTTACAGTATTTTAAAGTGTGCATTAATCAAGATAGTTGATAATGCTGTTCAGATGTTCCTTAGGCTTATTGATTCTTTGTCTTATTCTTTTCTCTGTTAATGGAGAGAGGTATTAAAATATCCTCCTATGATTGTGGGTTTGTCTATATCTTCCTGAACTTTCATGAGGTTCGGTTGGGTCTATTTTGAAGTTCTAGGCTCAGTGTGACTGATAGTCCGTTTTCTTTGTCAACTTGTCAGTCTACTGTCCCCAGTTGTATAGTTAACACTACTCTAGGGTGAGCTATGAATGTATTTAGTAGATTGGACTGATGTCTAGAATCAGTTTATTTTAAGTAAGGACGATTACTCTCTGGGTGGGCCTGATTCAATCAGCAGAAAAGAAATCAGTGGAAAGGCTTTAGGAGCAGAGCTGAGGAGGATTCTCCGAGGAAGAAATTCTAACTGTGGGCCGGCTTCAGTTCGTACTTGAGAGCATCTGTGTGCTCTTCCTGATGACCTTCTTTATAGATTTTGGGCTTGCCCCGCCAACCCCCACAGCCAGGGAAGCCAATCCCATTCAGGAAATCTTTTAATCTATAAATCCTACTGTTTCTCTGGTGGAACTCTGATGGATACAGTCAGATTCAAAGACATTCATGATTATGAAGTGTCCATGATGAATTGGACTTTTTATCATTCTGAAATGTCCCTCATTATCTCAGGTGATACACCTTGCCTTGAAGTCTAGTTTGTCTGATATTAATATAAGCTTCTTTATACCTCTTGTTTGCATTTTATATCATTTTACTTTCAAACCATCTCTAAAGGACATTTCTTACAGATAGCATCTAGCTGGCTTTTACATTTTTATGCATTGCAATAATTTCAGCCTTTCTATTGAAGTGTTTTGTCATACGTACTGTTTGCTAATTTACTTTTACATAGGCCATTAGTCCCACATTGATCACATGTGTTATAAAGGAAATAAGAGGAGGGTTTAAAATACGGTGTTTTTATATTTTCATACCTATGTTGATCTTTGTGATCCTTATTTCCTCCAGAAGATTGCAGCTTTCCTCTGATAACTTTTCCTTTCCTTGTGTGCTTGTCTCCTAGTGATAAGTTCACTGAGTTTTTCTTTCTTTTCAATGTCTTTTTATCTTCTAAGTTTTTGAGTATATTATCACTGGCTATACAATTTGAGCTGACATTCCTTTTTCTTTCCTTCTTCCTTTTCATACTTTATACGATGGCATTCCATTGTTCTGGCCTCCTTTTTTTCTGGTAAGTCAGCTATCATTTGTCAGCTATTATTTGTTTTTCTGGCTTTGTTTTTTTGGTCTTTTCTCAATATTGTTTCCTACTCTTTTTATGTTTATCTGTTTGACAATGATGTGCCTAATCACAGTAATTTTCATTGTGGAATGATTTCATACTCACAAAGAATTTGCAAAGATAGTATGAACAATTCTCATATGCCCTTTACTTAGATTCCTCAAACGTCAATACCAGATTTATTTTACATATGAATATACATTAATGCACTGAGGTAATTATACATATATCATTTTTTCTAAATCTATTAAAGCTGCAGACATATACTTTTTTACAGGTAAATAATTCAGTGTGTGCTTCCTGAAACTGAGGACATTCTCTTACATATCTGCAGTGCAAGTATCAATTGTATTATGTTATTTGTTAGTCACCCATCATTACTCAAATGTAAACAATTGCCCCAATCATATCTGTGTTAGCAGAAGAAAAAGAAATTGATCAGAGATCCAATCCAAGAATACTCATTGCTTTTAGTTCTCACTTCCTTTTTGTCTTCTTTAACCTAGAACAGTTCATCAGCTTGTAGCATTTTGACAAGCACAGACCAGTCATTGTGTTCAACACCTGTGATTGCTGGATGTTTCCTAACAAATAGATTCGAGGTGTGCATTTGTCAGTGGGACAACACAGAAGGATGGTTTTAGTACATTATATCGGATGCCACATAGTACTGACTTGCCCCTTTACCAGTGATGCTAATTTCAATCATTTTATGAAAGTTACATCTTCCAGGTTTCTCTACCGTAACGATACAACTTTATCTTTGTTATGAAAAAGTATCTTTTGAGGAAATGATTTGTGATTAGGTCAATACCTTGTTTCTCCTTAAATATTTCATCCATTATTTTTAGTATCCATTTATGATTCTTGCCTGAATAAATTATTCTGCAATTGTTATCAAATGGTGTTTTTTCCAATTTGCTCAGTCCTTCTAAGTGTATTCTTTGGAGTTACAGTATAAGGAAGTGCTTTGAAGTTTCTACTATTAATTTATTCACTTTGATATGGAATCATGCGTCCTTACTTTACTCAATGTGTGTTAACCTGTGGGAGCCCCTTTGGACTTGTTCATGTCCTTGTGTCTTGGCTCAAGTATGTTTTTGTTTTTAATTTTTGGTGTAACTATATGCTCTGTCTCATCTTGTACCTTCCCAGTCTCAGCCCTGGACTTGGTATCATCTCTAATGAACCTTGATATATTTTAGTGGAGAATGTTATTTGGAAACCAAGATTATGGAGTCTCATAATATAATGAGGTATACTCGCTGTAACAGGATATTGCTGCTTTTAATTCCTCTTAACAGAGCCAGGAAATGTGCGTATGTGAGCATGTACACACACACACACGCATGCACACACGTACACACACCTGTTTATCTCTCAATGTATCAACTATACATTTATATGGCAATATATACATCAAATCTACACCCGTCTGTCAAATCATGGATTCATACTGGCACCTCCAATTCCAATGCAATATACAACTCTCAACTCCTCTCTCTATGCCTCACATGAAAGCCCTGACTTCATCTGGCTGCGATATAGTGACTTCTTTGTCCAATCCTAGAATTTAGAGAAAGTAGTATTAGAATTGCTAAGTTACACCCACTGAAAAGAAACAGGTCCGTTATAACTAGAGTTCAAAATTTGTTTTTTATATTTCATTTTTTCTGTCCATCCTGAAGATATCTAATAAAAAATAAACTGGCTAAGAGTCACTTGGGAGTTCTTCTCACGCTTTTGGGTGTGGTTATATCTCTCATTTGAAATGTAGTTAGGTTGCTTGCTGTTTCTCTTGTATTTTCGCGTTCTTATTGACTTTATTATTTACCTTTTTGTGTGTGTGATACATGGGAATCATTTAAAAGTCAGACTGTGAAGGGGCGCCTGGGGGGCTCAGTTGGTTAGGCGTCCGACTTTGGCTCAGGTCATGAACTCACAGCTTGTGAGTTCGAGCCCCGTGTCAGGTTCTGTGCTGACAGCCTGGAGTTTGCTTCAAGTTCTGTGTCTCCCTCTCTCTCTCTGACCCTCCCCTGCTCACACTCTGTCTCTGTCTCTCAAAAATGAATAAATGTTTAAAGGAAAAGTCAAACTGTGAAAAATAGTATTCTTAGATAGGTGTCACTTTCCATCTCTTCTGTGCTTTTCTGATCCCACCTCCTATTTGGCTTTTGTTTACACATCTGTACTGCTCCGTGCATTAGTGATTAGATGCATATTTATTTTCTTTGTTTTCCTTCTAATATAAGAGGTCACAAAATATAGATATTTGCACTCTACTTTCACTTAGCAATTATATCTTGTAAATCACTTCATATCAGTTCACAGAGATGTTCCTTATTCCTCAAAGCTGTGTAATATACCCTGTGTAGATGTATCAGTTTTTTCAACTCCTGTGTATGTGGATTTGGTTGTTCCTAACAATAGGCATTCATAACCAATGTTGCTATGATTAGCCTTATGCACATGTATAGTTGTATCATTAAGGTGTATCTTTAGGGTAAATTACTAAAAGTAGGATCACTAAGTCAAAAGTAGGTTTGCTAAATATTGCATGAACCAATTTGCTTGTCAGCCAGCAATGTATGAAAGCACCTGTTTCCCCAAAGCCTTAACAAAAAGGTGAAATGGGAAGAGTCTAGCCATTCTTATATAATTTATCGTGGTTATAATTTACATTTAAAAATATACCTATCTTGATCACATAGTTTGATGACTTTTGACAAATGTATACATCAGTGTAAACACCAGCACAATCACGTTCTAGAGCATTTCTATCCCCCAAAGCTTGTTTATGCCTCTTTGAAATAAGTCTTCCTTTCTACTTTTGATGATTAGCATATGTCTGGTATGCTTTTTGTCACTGTAGACTAGTTTCACCTGTTCCACAATTTCACATAAATCGAGTCACAGCATGTGTTCTTTATTTGACTTCTGTTGCTCAGCATGGTTTTGACTTTCATCCATTATGCTGAGTATATAAATAGTTTATTCCTTCTAATTGCCGAGAAACAGTAGAGATATGGGTATACCACAAACTGTTTATCTCTTAACTTGATGATGGGCATTTGAGTTGTTTTCAGGTTTGGGTTACATGAATACATCTGCTAGGAACGTTTATTGCAAAGTCTTTGTGTGAGCATATGTTTTCAGTACTCTTGGGTAGATATCTAGTGATGTACTGGCTGAATTGTTGGTTACATTGATGTTGTTAACTGCTTTCTAAACTGATTGTACCATTTTACACCTCCACACACAATGCAAAGGCTTCTAGTTGCTCTACCTCTTCTTTGTATTGTCTGTCTTCTGAATTTTAGCCAGTCCAGTGAGTACGTTATATCACTGAGGATTTAATTTTCATTTCTTTAATGCAAAAAACATTTTTCATAGGATTATTGACCATTTTTTTGTGTGTTCTTAAGAGATTGTAAATATTTTGCTGATTTTCATTCATTGTTTTCTTATCCTTACGTTGTAAGAATTCTGTATGTATTCTGAATACCATTATTTTGTCTGGTAGAGGCACTGTAAACCTTTCGCTCTGTCTGTGGCTTGCATTTTCAGTTTCCTAACGCTGTCTTTGAAGAACAGAAGTTTTATATTTGATGTAATTCCAACGTATTGATTTTGTTGCATAGTTCTGTTATGGTGTCATCACTAAGAAATCTTCATGCATGAGGGTGCTTGGGGGGCTCAGCTGGTTGAGTATGTGACTTTGGCTCAGGTCACAATTTCACGGTTCGTGAATTCAAGCCCTGCATCAGGCTTGCTGCTATCAGCGCAGAGCCTGTTTCAGATCCTCTGTTCCCCTTTCTCTGCTCCTCCCCTGCCCACTCTCTCTCTCTCTCTCTCTCTCTCTCTCTTTCAAAAATAAAGAATAAAAAAAGAAATATTCATGTATTCAAAGTTAAGTCGATTTTCTCATGTTTTCTTCTCCGTGTTTTTTAGCTTTAGCCCTTACACTTTGGCTAATTTGTGTTATGTTTTGTTAAAAATCAATTGCCTGTAGACCTATGAGTCTATTTCTGGACTCTTTACTGTTTTCTATGGTTTATATGGACATCACGCGAAGTAACCCAACAATCCCTAGGGAAGGTGCAGTAACTGTATAACGATTTATGAGTGTTCCCTTCATGCTGATGGTGTCTCATGAAACTGATCCACCTGAAATCTCAGAAGTCAACCTGGTCACTCAGTAGTCAGTCATTTACCCTAGCTTGGCTGTGAAGGCTTCGTATTATCAAGAATAGGTTGGAAAGTTTACTTCTACTCCCCATAGTAATTTATATCTCATTTAGTATGATCAATTTTGTTACATTCATTCTTTCAGTAATTCTGGGAGGGCTCAGAGGGTGTTAGCATAAAAAGAGTAGTGTATCTTCAGTTAATGCACAAGAGAGTAGAGCAAATTCTGACTCTGTGTCTTACCCATGTCATGAACTGAGGAAGTTTTATGACCCCTTGAGCCTCAATATGTACATCGTAGGGACAATGGCAATATACATAATTTAATATCTGCTATTGTCCAATAATATCTACTCTACAGTAAAATCTTATATATGAAACACTTAGCATGTATTAGTGCACATAATGATACCTAGCATTAAGAATTTCAGTTAATGTTTATTATCAGTACTTTTATTCTATAACAACTCAAACATTTTTTCATTTGAAAAATCTCCAAGTAGCTCCGTATATCGTCCCTATGAGATATACAGGGAGAGAGTGTTCAGATAATGCCATTTCAGGTATACACTGAACCTCTTTTAAAAGAATTCCTTGTTATGATTTCAGACATATCAAATGTACTTGGTGCTTATAACATCTTAATTTGTTCTGCATTGAAAATTCAACTTTAGACTTCAAAGTGAGGATGTAACACTCAGGAGGTGAAATCAGTACTTATTCACTTAGAGTTAAATAAAACCAGGTTTTGTATCATGAGGTAGATCAATGTAATGCTAACATCAGGAGATTCGTGCCCATCAGCCTTGCACTTTTAATTAATAACAGCATCTGAAGGTAATGACTCAGAGCTTTTCAAATAAATTGCACCATTTTCTTGAGTAATTTCTCCATACATGGGACATGACTAGTAGAATGGCATGCATTCCGTGTGAAAGGCATTAGATCCAAAAATCGCATGAACATAAATTATTAAAAAGAAACCATTAATGTAAAATTATTTTCATGAATCAGACATAGAGATGATTTTTTTCCCATGGGAAAGAATAAGCCTCTCTATTGACTAGAGCATTTGCTGTGACTTCACATCAACTATAAACTGATTTTTGTTTTTGTTTGACAGTCTAGATTTGCATGCATTTCCAACTCGTAGGCTAGTAACTTTATGGGGATCGGGAAACCTTATGCTTAATTATCACTGTCTTTGATCTCGCAAATAGCAGCTTCATATCATAGAAATATGCCGGCTAATTTCAGCACCTTTAATTCCTGGGAAAATCACCTAAGCACTTATTATAATAGGTGGACTCAGTAAAATAAAGTATGTGGCCCGAAAATAAATTCGTTAAAGAGAACTGACTCCTAGGAAAGGGTTTTATTGATTGTACAACAGATACACCGCTTCCTCAGCTGTAGCTCCTGTTATCAACGGATACTATTGGCATTCTGGTTCATGAATCAATCTCTCAGGAGTTTGGTTATAATGAATCATTTTTCCTGAATTTGATCGCCTGTGAATGAGCAGAGAAAAACCAGAGCTATTGCACGGCGTTACTGCTGTGCTGAGGCCACAGGCAAGGGCTCCTAGGCAGTGAAATCGACGCGGTGGTCACAGCCGTTCAGTGCCCGGTGGGACCGCTAGTGTGGTTCCTGTGCCATCCAGTTCTCCGTACACTTGCAGGGTCTTTAGCAACAGAGGCCCATGAGAGTTTCTTTTAGTGGAGACACTCCTGAGGGTGACATATTTTAGGTTGTCTTTTTCTTTTTTTTAAAGTTTATGTATTTGAGACAGAGAGAGAGGGGATCCCAAGCAGGCTCTATCCATGCTGATGAGCTCATGACCTGAACCATGAGCTCATGACCGTGAGCTCATTCCCATGAGCCATGAGCTCATGACCTGAACCGAGATCAAGAGTCTTAACCGACTGAGCCACCCAGGCGCCCTTTTCATGTTGTCTGTTAAGGGGTTTTATTTACACGGTTAAGAACTAGATATAAATTTTACCTGCAGGTAGAGATGCGGGTTCAACACAATCAAATGCTCTCGGGAAGAAGACCCGTTATTTTGCTTTTCCTTATTTCTCTCACTAGTGTCACTAGTGTCTGGGATTTATTCTTCTCTTCTCCAATTCCCTCTTTTTGAAAAACAGTTTCTTTTAATGTTTATTTTTTGAGAGACAGAGAGACAGAATGTGAGTGGGGGAGGGGCAGAGAGAGGGGGAGACACAGAATCCGAAGCAGGCTCCAGGCTCCGAGCTGTCAACACAGAGCCCGACGCGGGGCTCGAACCGGTGAACTGTGAGATCATGATCGGAGCTGGTGTCAGACAATTAACCCACTGATCCCCCCAGATGCCCCCTATTCCAATTCCTTAAGCAATTCGCTGTTTACTAAACACACGCTTTAGCTCAGAGAAGATTTGAAGAAGGATACATACTTTTTAGATTCATTGTTCATATCATGTCTGAATGGCATTATAGAAACAGAAGTACTTTTTCTCATTCCCAAATAGGAATTTTCGAGGCCAGCGTGTGTTGCCAGGGTGGGGCTGCTTTAGAAGTGCCAGGAGAACCTATCGAGGGGAGGCATGTAGAATTTAATGAAAACAACCCACCTCATTTACTAGCATGTTCAGTAATGAGCTGCCCAGCAGTAGCACCCAATATGTGTTTACACTCTTCTTCCCAAGGGGAATTTATTCCTTAGAAAGACAGCCTGAGCAGGATGGGGGAGGAGTAGAGGGAGAGAGGAGAGAGAATCTTAAGCAGGCTCCATGCCCAGTGTGGAGCCTGATGCTGGGCTTAGTCTCATGACCCTGAGATCATGACATGAGCTGAAATCAAGAGTCAGATGCCACCTAGGCACCTCCCCAAGAGGAATATTCTTCCCCAGGCACCTGAGCCCAGTGTCCCACCCAGTCAGTACATGTAGTGCAAAGTTCAGACCTCTTTACTGTCTGCAGACCTGAATGTGGCTTCTCAGTGTTTAGAAAGCTATGGCCCAATAGACAAGTCATGTGTCTGGTACCAGCAATGGTGAGAAACAGGCGCCAATAACTCCAATCCAAAGTCCGGTGAAGAAACGCATTAACTAATGGGAGTAGATAATAGTATCTACTGCCCATCCCGTTTCAGAATGAATGCTGGGTTGGCTCTGTGGGGATGCTGTGGCTAATGGTGGATAGTTTTTTGATTAGCTCTAATTCTGCTCCTTACTTAGGAGAAAGTCTTTTATCCATTTTCCACCCTATTTGGATAGAACTCAGCAAATAGTATTTAAAAATCTACAGTATATTATGTACTAACCAGTGCTAAGAAGAACACAGTCAACGGGAATGGGGTTTTGCACCTTTAGATAGGATGGCTTGATGGTTTCAGGTAGCATTTGAATAGAGACCTGGAGGAAATGAGAGAGATAGAACCAGAGCCAAAGTGATGCCAGAGAAGAACATTCTCAAAGAGGAGCCAGCTTTTTGGCAGTGGAGGTCCGGCAATGAGTCCTGTGTCCTTGGGTTGGAAGGAATGGGGACAAAGAGTCATAAAAAGAGAAGTCATATAAGGAAGAAGGAGGCATATCATGTGAGGCCATGCTTTCTACTGTGTGGACTGTGGATTCGAGTCTGGGTGAGATGGGGATGCACTGGGGAGTTTGGAGTATAAGAAGGAAGTGTCCATCCTTGTTGCACCGCACTGGGTGCTAGTCTGAGAGGCGAGGAGGAAACAAAAGCAGAGGAGGTGAGCTGCCAGGGTCAAGGCTGCTCACCAGCCCGTCTGCACCCAGCATGCTTTGGAAGAAGAATTTGGAATGCTTGATCAGACATTGCTTTCTAGTTCTACATTTCAGTGACTAACTACAACTCTGGCTGTACATATATACATATTACCTCCCTCCCTCCCATTTGGAGGTTTATGAAGATGGCTAGCAAGCAAAAAACCAAAAAGAATTGCTTAAACAGATGTGCACCGAATCAATGATTGTCAAGTTGGTTGACAATGCCATGCCTTCTGAAAGAGGCCTTTGGTATCACTTACTATTTTTCACCCGAGAAGTTTGAACCCTAGGGTGGGTTCGATGTCGCACAGCTAAGAAGTGTGAGTGCTAATCTTAGAACTGAATTTTCCTAATTGGTCCATGTTAAAAAGGAAAAAGTGTTAATTGAGTTGCTGGAAGTTAAAACAGAGAGTGAAGATGGAGATCGCAGTGAATATTTTTTGTCACTTTTTTGTTTCTTCATTTTTCCAAATTTAAAAATTAGAAAATAATTAAAGAGCCTAAGTGTCCACCAATGGATGAATGGATCAGGAAGATGTGGTTTATCTATACAATGGAATACTACATGGCAATGAGAAAGAATGAAATCTGGCCTGTGTAGCAACATGGATGGACCTTGAGGGTGTTATGCTGAGCGAAATAAGTCAGGCAGAGAAGGACAGTTACCATGTGTTTGCACGTATAGGAGGATTAGGAGGAACTTAACGGAGGACCATGGGGGAGAAGAAGGGGGGAAATAGTGGGGGAGAGGGAGGGAGGCAAACCATGAGAGACTCTTGAATGCTGAGAACAAACTGAGGGCTGGTGGGTGTGGGGGGGAGTGGGAGGGGGGAGATGGGCATGGAGGAGGGCACTTGTGGGGATGAGCACAAGTTATGGAAACCAACTTGACAATAAACTATTTAAAATAAACATTAAATTTTTTTAAATTTAAATAAAAAATAATAAATAATTAATGTACATACAAGGAAATTCTCTCTTTTAGTGTAGGGTTCAGTGAGTTTTGGCAAATGTATACAGGTATGCAACTACCATCACACACCTTAAAACATGTGTTTGGGCACGCTTGTGGTGAACCCTTACCCCAGTCGACAGTCCTGGACCTTCGCTGATCTGTTTTCTGTCTCTATAGTTTGCCTCAGCAAGAGTGTCATGTACACGGAACAATGCCACGTGTAACTTGTGGATTTGTCTATTTTTTCTTTCCACTTTATATGTTTTTGCTTCATTTATTTTAAACTTCTAAGACCCACATATGTGTTTGGCTTTTTTTTAATAAAGACAATTCATTAGAGCAGGTTTTTTAATGTTTCAAGTTAAAAAAAAATCTGGTTAGTTAACATAGAGTGTAATATAGGTTTTGGGAGTAGAATTGAGTGATTCATCACTTACATACAACACCCAGTGCTCATCCAAACAACACCCTCCTCAATGCCCATCCCCCACCCTCAGTCTGTTTTCTATCCTTAAGTCTCTTATGGTTTGTCTCCCTCTCTTTTTTTATCCCTTCTATTCCCCCATGTTCATCTGTTTCTTAGTTTCTACCTATGAGCGAAATCCTATGGTATTTGTCTTTCTCTGACCGACTGATTTTGCTTACTATTTTACTCTTTAGCTCCATCCACATCATCATTATCATTTTTATTTTTTACAGTTTATTTATTTATTTATTTAGAGGGAGAGAGAAAGAACAGGGGTGGGGCAGACAGAGAGGGAGAGACCCTGATGTGGGGCTTAAACTCATGAAACTGCGAGATCATGACGTGAGCTGAAACCGAGAGTCAGACGCTTAACTGACTGAGCCACCCCGCCACCCCCACACTGTCACTTTTTTAGAGCAGTTTTAAATCACTGAAAACATTGAATGGCAGGGACAGGGAATCCCCATGTAACCCCTGTGCCCCAAATAGGCACAACGTCTTCCACCAGCTATATCCCACACCAGAGTGCTACACTCGTTAACAATTGATAAACCCACATGGACACATCGTTATCCCCCAAAGCCTGTGGTTTACGTTGGGGTTCACTCCTGGTGTAATGCCTTCTGTGGGTTTTCACTGCCCAAAAACTCAACTGTGTTCTGACTATTCATTCCTCTCCTTCTCTCCCAACTTCTGGTAGCCACAGATCTTTTTATAGGGCACGCAACCTCTTCAGGTTGGCATCTCTCAATGGCCATTCATGGTTCTTCCATGTCCTTTCATGTTTTGGTGGCTCATATCTTTTTATTACTTAGTAATATTTCACCATCTGGATGGACCACAGTTTGTTTATCAATTTACCTACCGAGGGACATCTTGGTTGCTTCCAATTGACAATTATGAACAAAGCTGCTAGACCCATCCTCAGGTAGGTTTGGGCATGGGTATATGTTTATAACTCACTTGGGGAAATATGAAGAGCATGATTCCTGGATCTCCTAGTAAGAGTATTCTTTGTTTAGTAAGAAACTGGCAAACTGTTTTCCAAAGAAGGTGTGTTATTTTTACTAACAGCTTCCATTGCTCCGTTATCACCAGCATTTGGTGTTTTGAATTTGGTCATTCTAGTAGGTACGCAATGGTATCCCATTGCTGTTTTAAATTTGGAATTTCTGAATGACCTAGGACTTAAGCATCTTTTGTGAATTAACCTTGTAACCTGTATAACCTTTGTATACTTACTTATTAGTTCTAGAAGGTTTTTGAAATCTTTATTTTGTTTGATTCTTTTGTATTTTTTACATAGGTAATTTTACTATCTGAGAACAGAGACATTTTTATTTATTCCTTCTCAATCTGCATAACTTTTATTTCATTTTCCTGTCTTCTTACATCAGCTAGGACTTCCGGTATGATGTTGAGGGGACACCCTAGCCTCCTACCTGATCTTACTGGGAAAGCTTCAGGCTTTTCACCATTAAGTATGACATTAGCTGTAGCTTCTTCATAAATGTTATTTATCTATTTGAGGAAGTTCCCCTCCACCCCTAGTTTGCTAAGATGTTTTTGTTTTCTTCGTTTGTTTGTTTTGTTTTTATGAATGGGTTTTGGATTTTGTCAAATGCTTTTCCTGCATCTATATATTTGATCATGTGATGTTTTCTTTGTTAGCTTGTTGATGCAATGAATTACATTAATTAATTTTCAAATATTAAAACGAACTTGCATATTGGGGATAAATGACATTTGGTTGTGGTGTATAATTCTTTTTATGCCTTGTAGGATTTGTATCTCTGTATTTGTTTGAGGATTTTGCATCTAGGTTCATAAGAGATGTTAGTCTGCAGGTTTATTTTCCAATAATGTTTTTGCCTGGTTATTATTAGCATTATTAGAATAATGCTGTCTCATAGATTGAGTTAAGGATATCCCTTTGCCTCTATCTTCTAGAAAATACTGTAGAGAACTGGCGTAATTTCTTCCTTAAATGTGTAGCTGATTCACTAGTTAATCCACATGGGCCCGGTACTTTGGTTTTTTGTATAACTTATTAAAATAATCTATTTCTTCTTGTGTGTCTGCTTCGGCAGATTTTTTTCTTGCAAGCAGTTGGTTTGTTTCATTTGCATTATCAAATTTGTGGACGTAAGGTGTTTATAACATTCCTTTGCTATAATTTTCATGTCCATATGATTTGTATTGACACATTTATTTTTCATTTCTGATATTAGTAATTGTGTGTGTATGCTTTCTTAGCTAGTTGGCTTATCAATTTTACTGATCTTTTTAAAAATGAGTTTTGGGTTTGGTTGATTTTCTCTATTGATTTCCTGTTTCCAATTTCATTGATTTCTGCTCAATTTTTTAAATTATTTTTAGACTTACATTGGATTTGTTTTGCTTTTTTTCTCAAGTTGCTTAAGGTGCAAGCTTACATATTTGATTATAGATCTTCCTCCTTTTCAAATATATTCATTCAATAGTTTGGGCTTCCCTCTACTGCTTTTGTTGTATTCTACAAATTTTGAAAAGTTGTATTTTTGCTTCCATTTAGTTAAAAAATTCTTTAATCTCACTGTGATTTCTTCTTTAATCCATGTGTTATGCAGAAGCGGGTTGTTTAATGTCCACATATTTGGAGACTTTCTTTCTCTAACTGATTTCTAATTTGATTCTAATTTGGGCTGATAGCGGGATGTGGCCTGATTTTTATTCTTTTCTTTTCTTTTCTTTTAATTTATTTCTAGGAGAGAGAGAGAGACAGCGTGAGCAGGGGAGGGCCAGAGAGAGATACAGACTTTGAAATAGGCTCCAGGTTCTGAGCTGGCAGTCAGCACAGAGCCTGACACGGGGCTCGAACCCACGAACCACGAGATCATGACCCAAGCGAAAGTCAGACACTTAACCGACTAAGCCACCCAGGCACCCCTATTCTTTTCTTTTTTTTAGTTATTTATTTTGCGGGGGAGGGGACAGAGAGAGAGAGAGAGAGAGAGAATCTTAAGTGCTGTGATGCAGCGCAGAGCCCCATGTGACACAAAACGTGAGATCATGACCTGAGTGGAAATCAAGAGTTGGATGCTTAACCAACTGAGCCACTCAGATGCCCTTAAGTTTTATTCCTTACAAAAATCTAAGGTATGTGTTATGGCTCAGAATGTGGTCTGCCTTAGTGAATGTCACAGGGAGGTCGTAGAATGTGTATGCTGACGTTGTTGGATGAAGTAGTCTTACTGCCTTCCTGCTACTGGGTCAGTTCATGCTTGATAGAGCAGAGTTCAAGTCTCACTTATAATAGTTCAGTCATCTATTTCTCCTTGCAGTTCTATTGATTTCTGCCTCACATATTTTTATGTTTTTTTTGAGAGGTACACACACATTAAGGATTATTATATATTTCTAAAGAATTGACTCTTTTATCATTATGTAATGTCCCTCTTTATCTGTGATACCTTTCCATGTTTTGAAATCTGCTCTGTGTGAAATTAATATGCATACTCTTGCTTTCTTTTGATTCATGTCATCATGGTATATATTTTCTCCAACTGTCATTTTTATTCTACATGTGTTTATATTTAAAGTGGGTTTCTTGTAGGGCACCTGGATGGCTAAGCTGGTTAAGCATTGACTTTGGCTCAGGTCATGATCTTGTGGTTCATGGGTCAGAGCCCCATGTTGGACTCTGTGCTCACAGCTCAGAGCCTGGAGCCTGTTTCAGATTCTCTCTCTCTCTCTCTCTCTCTCTGTCTCTCTCTGTGCCCCTCCCCCACTCATCCTCTGTCTCTCTTAAAAATAAAGATTAAAAAAATGTGTTTAAATAAATTAAAATAAATAAAGTGGGTTTCCTGTAGACAACATATAGTTGGGTCTTATTTTTTGATCCAGTCTGATGACCTCTGTATGTTAGCTGGTATAGTTAGACCATTGATGTTTAAAGTGATTATTGATAAGGGTTGCTGTGTGTCTCAGTTGGTTAAGTGTCCAACTCTTGATATCAGCTCAGGTCATGATCTCATGGGTTTGTCAGTCGGAGCCCCACATTGGGCACTACATTGATAGCATGGAGTTTGCATCAGATTCTTTCTCTCTCACTCACTCTACCCCTCCCCTGCTCACTCTCTCTCCCTTAAATAAGTAAACATTAGAAAAATAAAGTGATTACTGATATGGTTGGAATGGTATCTATCATTTTGTTACTGTTTTCCATTCTTTGCCCTTTTCCTTTTTTTTTCATGTTTATTTATTGTTGAGAGGGAGAGAGAAAGTGAGAGAGGGAAAATGAGTGGGGGAGGGGCAGAGAGAAAGAGTTAGACACAGAATCTCAGCACAAAGCCTGACTGTGAGGCTCGAAGTCATGAACCCTGAGATCATAACCTGAGCAAAGTACAACGCTCAAACAGCTGAGCCACCCAGGTGCCCTATGCTTTTTCTTTGTTTTTTTATTTGTCTTCCACTTTTTCTGCTTTTTATGATTTTAATTCAGTATTTTATGCAAAGAGCTTTTTCCCTCTTTCTTAACAAGTTATACTTTTTTTGTAATTATTGTTAGTGGTTGCTCCAGACTTTGCATATATATTTAAAAGTAGCAGAAATCTGCTTTTGAATATCCCTAAACTGCTTCTCAGGCAGTCCAAATACCTTACAAGAACAAACAATCCTAATCTCTCCCTCTCATTTCGTATTTAATTGCTATCAGTTTTACCTGTTTTAAAGTAATCTGTTCCCAGTTTAAAAAGAAAACAAATAAGAAAGTTATAAAGTGTCTAGATACCCTTGTTTTGTTCCTACATATTTTCCTCTTAAGCTAAAAGAACCTGACTCCGGATTGGAATTTTTATACATTTTTCCTCTTGTCTGAGCGACACGACTGGGCAATGACTTTGAAAATTCTTTCCTTAAATGTTTTTAACCACAAAGTACTGGTTAATGTGAATAAAGGCCCACTGGTGTTTTCCCTTGAATTAATTAGAATGTTTAAGTTTGTTAAAAGCTCCCAGGAGACCCACTTGTTTTCTAAATAAAAATTTAGATAATTCGGGCAAATCTTGGAATGCTATCAAGTGAACTAGACAAAGTTTGATATTAGGGTGATTTCCTTCTTTTTGGCGTCCTGGATGAAAATAGTAAGTGAGAGGTTTTCTCTGCAACTGTAGGGGGTGCCGTTCAAAGAGACTACGAGGTACACGGCGCATCTCAGATTTATATATTATGGTGGCTTTGTATGGGAAGTAACGTGTGCACGCGCTGAAAAGCTGTTTCATTAATTCCGTCTTCCCCTTAACCACAGTCAGCCTTGCGGGGGCAAAAAGGAAGAGAAAGTGTTGGAAAATCATTGTGGATCGTGTTCTCTCTGTGTGCATGGGAATCGTACAAAAAGACAGAATGTTTCACTAAATAAGTTTGGAGTTCGTCTCCCATCTTTTATTTATTTCTCTCATCTTTTCCGGGCCATCCTCAGGAAGATGAATGGTGTTGATTTAATTATCTTTTAAGCTGCTCCAGACTATAACTGCATGCATCCTCATTTCTGTGAGTGAATGATTGAACAGTTCTATTACTGAAACTATTAGATTTGGAGAGTTTATTGATTTGGAGTCTTGGAACAAGGATGGTTCAATATGCTGGTTTGGTACTTTAGCTCGTTTAGATTCAAAAATTCCTAGCGATAGTGGCGACCCAGGTTCCCTTTTTGAATTAATGATTACAGTGGCTAAGCAATTTCAAAAACCCTGAGCTTTCCCTTCACGGACTTCAGAAGATAATGTTAGAAGATCAATTTCTGTGTGTGATTATGAACACACACCAGACTTTCCCATCTACTCTATGAAACAAGTGTGCCTAGTCTGATATAATTTGGGTTTTAAGAAACGGTGCCTTATGGTAATTGATTCCTTTGCTTGAATCATCTTGGCAATATTTTACTCAGCCTAATAAAATTGGTGTATTCTCTGGTTAGGCTTGAAATTGATCATCCAACCATCATTAGTAGAAAGAACTGATGAATTTTTAAAAAATCAATCAACACTTATTGAATTTCTACAAAAAGCAGGGGCCTATTGCCAGAATCATCCAGCTTCGCTGAAAATCAGGTTATATTTACAAATTATTTTGAAAGATTTAAAGTGGAATTAAATTGGAATTGCTTATTTCCATCCAAAATGGAAATGACTTTCAGCTTGGCAGTGCTGGACTCCTGGCCTTTGGTTGTAGGAAATGTATCAAGTCAAACCAACTGGAGTCGGGGCAGACCAGAATGCAGTGTTGGAGAAGGTCCAGAGAGAATGAGTGTTATTAGTCTTTAATTTATAGAGCTCTGGCGGTCTGAATGCCTCTAAGTCCTGAAAGAGATTTTAGCCATTTTAACCCTGCCCACATGCCAGCGGCTACAGTGGTCCAACTGGCAGATTCGAACCCTTAGGTGGTTAGTGCATAAGCTGATACATCCATGATGACCTCAAGAGACCTACCCTGGAGCTGGTTAAGAATAAAAGTGCAATCGTCATACCCTGAATTGGTGTACAGATATCCAAACAGAGACTCAAGGAGGGGCTCTGTGTTGGTGTTGGCCATTTTCAATAACCTGGAGAACTTTTAACTAAATAGGGGAAGATTTGGACTATTTATTGGAAATGTAAACCTCTTGAGTAACAACATGATTATTTCATTCACAATAAGTATCCTTGAGAAGAGGTCGCGTGTATGGATTTGCCTCACAAAACTGTGATTTGTGTCTCGGAAAATAATACTCACCTAAAGACGAAGGCACAGTTTCCGGACCTGCTATTGACTCAGGCTTTATGGTTGATAAAATTAGGCATGGCTGATGCCAAATGTTGCCTTTGGGTGCCTGTTGAGTGGGTCTCACATCAGAAGACAATGTATTGGGAGAACATATGTTATTTCTTTGATTGTCTTTGAAATCCGATAGAAGATGTGAATGGGGTTTTATTTTTTATTTTTATTGAGAGAGAGAGAAAGGGTGCAAATGACCACGAGGGGCAGAGAGAGAGAGAGAAAGAGAAGTGGGGCTCACCCGGGGGTCGTGTTTTACCTGAAGTAGGGCTCCTGTTCACCCAAAGAGGGGCTCAAGCTCACCGGATGTGGAACTCGAACTCAAGGACTGTGAGATCATGACCTGAGCTTAAGTCAGACGCTTAACCACTGAGCCCCCAGTTGCCGAGAATGGGCTTTTTAAGGAAGAGGAAAAAATGACCCAATGGAGATTTGGTAGGTCCTGCCTATCATATAAAAAATCTCCTATTTCCTTATTTCTTGAGTTGTTTTACCCAGACCTACATCGCTTTTTTTTCCCCCAGTGTTCCCCCCTCCACCAATGTACTTTTAAAGGCTGAGTTCATTGCCTTTGAGATGATCTCAAAATGTGTTGCTCTCTTAACAGTGACCTGACATTCTTAACAGAGAAGAACTAAGAAAAAGAGAAATCCTTTGCTGACCTTGGGGTATTTGCTCTATTGTGAGAAAACTGGAGAAGTAGATGTTTAGTGGTGGTGTTGTGCCTGATTCGTAAGTCCCCAGAGGCCACCAAGGAGCCGACACTGATGCAAGTACAAAAGGCTCTTTATTACAAGCTAGAGCTGGGGCCCACCCGTCTACCAGTGTAATGGCAGCAGAGTGAAGCCCCGAACAATAGCGAGTAGGGTTTTTATGGGGTAAGGGACAGAGGTGTTACAGTGCACACGTTGTACATATAGCATCATCACATAAGCACCAATTACAATAGTACAGCTCCCATGGTAACAGCTTTGACATTCAGTATCTGTGAGGTGTTCATTACTTTTGGTGGGACCCAATCATGGCTTTTGAGAATCCTTTGAAAATGACCAATTATGAGGTGAGTTCAAAGGACCCACGTGGGGTTTAGGCAAGTGGTAAGAAGTTGACTAGTTTGTGCAAAATAACTGTCTGCAGTTCCCAGCCCGGACTCAGACCACAGGAATGTTTTTTTGATTAGCTGTTCTGAGGGTGGTCTGAGGATGGCTTTAGCCTTGAGCAATCTGAGGCTTTTGCTGGAACTGGAACTGGGGCTACGTGCAGCCCGAGGTTGCTCTCAATGGAGGACTTAATCTCAAAATGACGTTACTTAGGCTCTTCAGTGGGACGGTGTTATACAGAACATAGGACACTCCAGGGGCGCCTGGGTGGCTTAGTCGGTTAAGCGTCCGACTTTCGCTTGGGTCATGATCTCATGGTTCATGGGTTCGAGCCCCACGTCGGGCTCTGTGCTGACTGCCAGCTCAGAGCCTGGGCCTGTTTCAGTCTGTGACTCCCTCTCTGACCCCTCCCCTGCTCACGCTGTCTCTCTCTCTCTCCTAGAAATAAATAAAACATTAAAAAAAAAAGAACATAGGACACTCCAAGCCACCCGAGACACGTGTGTGTTGGTTTCACCCTGTGACCAGGTTCCAGTTCTCCCTTGGTTTACTCCCAGAGTGATAATGATATATCAGTTTGAAAGCAAATGCTTCCTTAAGAAAAATGTCTTTTGTTTAAATGAATACCAATATATTAAAGACTTTAGTAACAGTGGCATGAGGAGCACCTGGGTGGTTCAGTCGGTTAAGCGTCTGACTTCGGCTCAGGGAAGGATCTTGCAGTCTGTGGGTTCAAGCCCCACACTGGGCTCTGTGCTGACAGCTCAGAGCCTGGAACCTGCTTCAGATTCTGTGTATCCCTCTCTCTCTGCCCCTCCCACGCTCATGCTCTGTCTCTCAATAATAAATAAACATTTAAAAAAATTTAAAAACCCAGTGGCATGATCCCCACTAGCTCTGGATTTCTGAACAACTGTTTTCATATTGAACAGAAGCTCGTGTGTCAAGATCTTCCTTCATAGTAGAAATAAATGCTCTTAGTAGAGTGTGTGAGCTAGGATAGTATCCCGAAGTTACGACTGCCATGGGGCCTGCCCAAGCTGCTGGGTAGGGACATTGCTGGGGTAGACATGTTGTACCCAACACAGTTCACAATACATGCTATATGGGAAAACATTTTCCTGTGTGTAATTTGTGCAAGGATACCCCAGATCATCTAATTGATAGGAACAGAGACATATAAAGGGATGACTGACAACATATATGCACAAATATCTAGCACTAATTCTATCTTAAAAATTTTTTTAACATTTATTCATTTTTGAGAGACATAGTGTGAGTAGGGGAGGGGCAGAAAGAGAGGGAGACACAGAATCTGAAGCAGGCTCCAGGCTCTGAGCTGTCAGCACAAAGCCTGACACAGGGCTCGAACCCACGGACCGCAAGATCATGACCTGAGCAGAAGTCAGACACCCAACCAACTGAGCCACCCAGGTGCCCCGCTAATTCTATCTTTTGATGTGAAAACTAAGGAATTTGCTGGGTAACTTTGCCTTCAAGTGTACAAATCTCCTTCTGCTGCATTCTAGATTTTTATGATCTTGGGTTCCAGTTTTGATTCTTTTGTAGTTTGTTACTAGTAAGAAAATTCTAGTCTTACATAAAGATCTATGTAGGGTTGGGTGTTAAGTACAATTCTGAAGACCTGAAGGACCTACATTCATTTTTAGTAGAATTCAGTAGTCTTTTGCCCTAATGGTAGTTACAGACCCACATGGGAATACACGTGTATAATGCGAAGAAATGTATTGCCTTAAAATAAGACAACAAATCCAATCTCTTGAACAGGAAGAGGCTAAAATTTTCTGAGCCCATATTATGGGCAAAGTATGACTGTTTTCAGTCAATATCCAAGCAGAAAAACAGAAGCCATGTTAGATATATTAGACAGAGGGAGATTTCGTGTAGGAAATCAATCACACAAAGGTTAGAAGATGTGGAGAAACAGAGAGTGGAGGGAAAAGTGGTTCACATGTATGAATGAAGTTACTGCCCACGACTGGGAGACGTGATTCCCCCATGGCCTTTGTAGGCACCACGTTTCTGTCACTGAGCAGAAATCCCTGTGATGCTGTCTTGCTGGTGCCACACACTTCCCAGGGAATTAAGACTTCTTGACCAGCAAGCCTCTGCATTCTGGCCCAGTGGATGGCACCTGCAGCAGTCAGAACTCTAAGGTGGTGCCCACCCTGTACAAGCCCCTCCTCTTCATTGTGGGCGGATCCGTGGACACGAAGAACATCACCCCATTATCAGGTTACATTGTATGACTAAAGTGAAGGGACTTTTGCTTATGTAAATAAAGTCCCTAATCAATAGACTTTGAAGTTATCAAAAAGCCTATGGTGGGCCTGACCTTATTAGCGGAGCTCTTTTTTTTTTTTTTTTTACAAATAGTTTATTGTCAAATTGGTTTCCATATAACACCCAGTGCTCATCCCCACAAGTGCCCTCCTCCATGCCCATCACCCCCCGCCCACTCCCCCCCATACCCATCAGTCCTCAGTTTGTTCTCAGCGTTCAAGAGTCTCTCACGGTTTGCCTCCCACCCTCTTCTCCCTTATTTCACCCATTCTTCTCCCCCACGGTCCTCCATTAACTTCCTCCTAATCCTCCTATGCGTGCAAACATATGGTAGCTGTCCTTCTCTGCCTGACTTATTTCGCTCAGCATAACACCCTCAAGGTCCAGCCATGTCGCTACACATGGCCGGATTTCATTCTTTCTCATTGCCATGGAGTATTCCATTGTATAGATAAACCATATCTTCTTGATCCATTCGTCCATTGATGGACACTTAGGCTCTTTCTATGTTTTGGCTATTGTTGAGAGTGCTGCTATGAACATTGGGGAACATGTGCACCTATGCATCAACAGTAAAATGTATTTATTTTTGAGAGAGAGAAAGAGAGTACATGAGCAGGGGAGGGACAGAGAGAGAAGGAGACACAGAAATCTGAAGCAGGCTCCAGGTTCTGAGCTGTCAGCACAGAGCCTGATGTGGGGCTCAGACTGTTGAATGGAGAGATCATGACCTGAGCTGAAGTCAGACACTCATCTGACTGAGCTACCCGGTCACCACAGTTGAGATCTTTAAAAAGAGTTTGGGAGGCAGAGCGGCTTTCTCTTGTTGGCCTTGAAAAGGCAAGTCGCCATGATTCTTATAGGTTTAAGGATATAAATACCGCCAATAAATATCATGAGCTTGGAAGAGCAGGGACCTGAGTTTCAGAGAAGAACACAGCCCCACCCCACACTTTGATTGCAGTTCTGTGGGACCTTGAGTAGAGGATCCAGCTAAGCTGTGCCCAGACCCCTGACCCACAGAAACTGTGATATAACAAATGGCTGCCCTTTAAAGCTGCTAAGTTTGTAGCAATCTTCTATGTAGCAGTAGAAAACCAACATGGCGCCATCATGGGTTGGTTGCTGGCCCAAAGAATTTATCTCATCTTTGGGTACAACTTTCTAAGCTTGCGTGGCATATTTCCCAGTTGCTGCTGTGAGTCGTCAATAGACCATTCCAAATTTCTGCAAGACAAATAGCTTCTGGATGTGGCAACAACAGTGAATTTGGTGGGCGGGAGCCCCCTGAGACACTTCAGCTGAAAAGAAAATGGGTTCTTGGTAGATGGGGTGCGTCATGGAATACCATGGGATAGCATCCAGCAAGCCCAGGGTGGCGGTTCTGACAGAAGCACTTTGGGTGGGGAAGGCAGCTCCATATCCAGGTAAAGTGTGTACTCTTATAATGACAAGACCTGAAGGAAGGTTTCAATGTAACCAAGCTGGACACGGTGGCTGGCTGCTCCGCCCAGGGATGATGCCATGCTGGGGGCTCAGGTGGCCTTCACTTTGGGCGCATTGGGCAATCAGTTGAGTCTCTGACCAGATAAGCTTTGGTGAAGGGAAGCCCGGGGCCATTTTTTTCCATGAGCTTCAGCAGACACCAGGGCAGATAAGAAAAGGAGTGGCATGCACACACCAGCTGCTTGATATCTGAGCTCCTCCTCTTTAGTGGGTGCACTTGGGTGAGTGTCCACACAAAACCTTCACACATCATGCCCATTCTGAGCGTCCATCTACAGGTGTCTGGCCCAGAAGTTCTGGTCATCCTTATCTTCATCTTTTATTCCAAGTTCCTGTCCATTGGCCAAAATGTTAGTTGTTCACTATGACTCAGTATAGATCCACACACTGGGCCATTTTTCAGTCCAGGCAAATAGGAAACCCGATGTGCTACTTGAAGCTCCTCCTACCTAGGGGGTTTTCTTTAACCGCCATCTCTCAGTGCCGCTCCTATGCGGGGCTACAGAACTACAGCAGCGTAACGGAAGAGTGACCGGCGAACCACACTCAGGGCTTTACCTCTGCTTTGACTGGCCATCGGGAAGCTCTGTGGGTTCCTGAGTGGAGGTGAAGTCAAGGGTGGCAATGAGCAGGAAAAAGTGTTAGCAGAGGATGAACTACCTACTCGTACAACACATTCGTGTCTTCGGGAGCCACCACTATGTGCTCTCTGCCGCACGTTTCCCTCACTGAGATGTCCAGCTGTCACCCTGTAAGACAGTGCGTCATTCATAGCAGTCCACACTCCCCAGCCAGCTGTCCGAGCCATGAGTGGGCATGAAGGCACCAGAACCAAGACCTTCCTATCCAACATGGAGGGAGGGAGGTGGACCCCAACACTCTCACCTGGTGGGGCTCCTCTAATATTAGTAGTCGCTCTGGGCTCCACAGGGTCTGGGCTGTGGGATCAGAAATTCCCCATCTCAGGCCTTTCTTACCCGGTCCTTCTCTCCTGTTTCTGGAATACATCCCGCAGTGGGATCTGAAGGCTGGCCAGCTGCCTGGCTGCCTCTCTCCCGCCCGCCCACAGGCCTTCCCCAGTAACCCTCCCACCACGTGCCTTCTCTCCATTCCTGCTTCCTATGCTTTGTGTCAGTCCTTGTGTCAATGGTCCAACGTTATCCTGTCTTTCGGAAGGAATGAAGAAACTCATTCAGTGGTGCTCAAAACATTGCATTTGTTGTGCTTTCCCTTTGCTTTGGATGTATGGCTTTCTTTGCTTGGGCTTCAGAATCATCCCTAAAATGCATATTTAAGGCCTGTGTGCACAGGCCAGGGTTGCTGAGGGACTGGCTCGCGCCTGGAGGAGCCGGGCCATGAAGCAGCTGTTCCCTTGTGAGGACGACAGGGTGTGGCCGGTGGCTTTTTCCGGAGAACAATCCTACACCAGCCTGTGTGTGGCGGATAGAAAACCACAGTTAGCATTTGGGGAGCTCATCAGGGAGAGGTTTTAAAGTATCCATGGTTCAATTATAGAATTAATCTCCCTGGCTTCAACCTCCTTCCTCACCCCAGGCCTTTGCTATCAAATCCCTATCCCCAGTGTTGAGGCTTTCCAGAAAATAAGCCTCCAGTCCTGTGGATTGGAGTTGGCCGGTGGTGGTCTGTGCGGGAGGGGGAGTAAGAAATCCACCCCTTCTGTGTGGACACCATGGGCCTCCTCTGGCATGCAGCCTACCCCGCCATCCCCAGCTACCTTACACCGTTTCCAGATGTTTCTGGAACTCTCAACCACTTTCCAGCCCTTCACCTCCTGAGCACCTCTTCCAAACCAGTGAGTCACTCCAATGTGTTGTTTCCTGTCTAGTCTGATCTCCTGGTTGGGTTCTCGCCTCTTTCGTTTTGTTGGTATTTGGAAAGTTTTGGTAGGAGAAGGGACATGCAGGTGTGTTCCATCCACTAGCTAAAACCGGAAGCTTCGTGTTTAGTTTCCGGCAGTGATTCTTGGTACTTTTTTTTCTCCTCCTTCTCCTCAATGTCGTCAATGAAGCATTTACATCACACCCTGGACTGTACCCTGGAGAGCCGCTGGTCTTGAATGCTCCAACTATTCATTCCCCGGACGATCAGGGGACAGGCTTTGTAGTTTTTACTCTGCCTAACGCCTGCACATAGGAGAGGAACAGTAAAGCTTTGTAAAGAAAGATAGTACCAAGGGTGTGTAAATCTGGGTTTATGTTGCAATTCTCTTGAGAAAGTTTATCATTCAAATCGATTGTTTAAGTTGGTATATGTTAATCATCATACTTCCGTGATCTATTTGAGTACACTGTGTGTGTGTGTGTGTGTGTGTGTGTGTGTGTGTGTGTATGTGTGTGACAGAGAGCGAGAGAAGAAAGTGCAGGTAATATTCCAGCGATATTCTGATTTATTCTGACTCACTAAAATTGACTTTGATTTTAAAGCCATGTAGCTCCTTATGTAGATCATATGCATGCATAATCTCATACTTGAATATTTGAATATGACTTCATCACAAGTTCATAAAGTTTAAAGTTTAATTTAAGAGCACTGGGAATGGCAGGCTTCCGTATGAATAAAATTTCATGTTTTTAAATCTTAAACGGGCAGTGGGAACTTTCTTTCATTGAACAGAGATCATAATTTTCAATCTACTTTTAGTGACAGGTTTTCTCCTCTCTCTTCTGTCCACAACGATCCCTCTATAAGTCTACAAATTATAAACTTCTTACTGGAAGTAGTTTTAAATTCCCCATTTTTATTTTTTTATTTTTTTAATGTTTATTTATTTTTGAGAGGGGGGTGGGGGGGAGAAGGAGACCCCGAATCTGAAGCAGGCTCCAGCCTCTGAGCTGCCAGCCCAGAGCCCGACATGGGACTCGAACCCATGAACCGGGAGATTATGACAAAGTCAAATGCTTAACCAACTGAGCCACCCAGATGTTCCTAAATTCCTCATTTCAAATAAGCACAGGTTATTTGGTCAGTATTTGTATCCGACTTGATTTTTCAAACTTATTAAGGTAGATTCATTAATAATTTTGTCATCTATAGTACATATTCCTAAACTTGGACTCTACTCTAAATAGTATATGGAACTTAATATATTTTTGCAAGACTAAAATTTTCAGTTCCTTATATATTAACCTATTTGAGAGTGTTCCGAATGCTGGAACTCTCAGCCTCCCTCTGATGCTTCTGCCGTGGGACATATTTCCATAATCTCAATACCAGAGGCACAATTTAAACTTGCATAGAGGTTAATATTATAGGGCTCTCGGGCCGTGGAGCTGACAGCTTTTCCTACACCTGAATTCTGATTTTTCTTCAGGAGGACTCTACGTTTTCATTAACAGCTGATGCATATTTTACAGATGTAAGTGAGCAGCCTCAGGCGGTTGCAGAGAAAAAAATCGTTCTTTTCTGATTTCATCTTGTCTTCCTGTTCATTTGTACGAAGTTTCCCATTTAGCCGGGACATCATTCTGCCACACAGCAATGCTGAGTGTAGAGTGAAACCCAGCAGTCATGATCCTTCCGGAAGAAGATGGGGAAAGTGCGTCAGATTGGTTGGAGGTTTAAGAGAAACTAAATCCTCAGATGAGTCATTTCCCCAGCTGAATTTCCGAGGAAGCCAATAAAAATGATCATTAAACATAAAATCAGGGGAGCAATTTAAATAACATTGCAGGTAATCTCGCACAAACATACCATACTTACATTCCCATACTTAGATCTCCCTCTTCCTTAACAACATTTTTGAGTGTTATTGACACACAGGGTTACATTCGCCTCCAGTGAGTCAACCTGTCTGTACTATGATGTGCTGTGCTCACAAATACGGCTACCATGGCCGCCAGACAACAAGGTTCCAACATAATGGACCATATTCCCTACACTGGGCTTTTACTCCCATGACTTACTCACTCTATAACTGGAAGGCTGCACCGCCCTCCCTCCTTTCCTTATTTTACCCAGCCCCCACTTCCCCTTCCCTCTGGCCACCACCGGTTTGTTCTCTGTATTTACAGGTCTGCTTCTGCTTTCTGTTCTTTTATCCATTTGTTCTTTCAGATTCCACATATGAGTAAAATCATATAGTATTTTTCTTTCTCAGCATGACTTATTTCACTCAGCACAGTACCCTCTGGGTCCATCCATGTTGTTACAAATGGCAAGATCTCACTTTTTTTTTTATGGCTGCATAATATGTAATCTACACCCACATCTCCTTATCCATTTATTTATCAGCGAACACTCAGGTTGCTTCTGTATCTTGGCTTTTGTAAATGCTGTTGCAATAAACATAGGGGTGCATACAGCTTTTCAAATTAGTGTTTCTGTTTTCTTTATGTAAATACCCAGTAGTGGAATTATTGGATCATATGGTATTTGCATTTTTTATTTTTTGAGGATCGTCCATGCTGCTTTCCACAGTGACTGTACCAATTCATATTCCCACCAATAGTGCACAAAGGTGCCTTTTTCTCTACATCCTTGCCAACACTTGTTATTTCTTTCATCTCTGATTTTAGCCATTCTGACGGATGTTAGATGATATATCATGGTTTTGATTTGTGTTTCCCTGATGATAAGTGATGCTAAGTATATTTTCATGGGTCTGTTGGCCACCTGGATGTCTTCTTTGGAAAAATGTCTCTTCAGGTCCTCTGCCATTAAAAAAAAATTTGTTTTAATATCCATTTATTTTGAGAGAGAGAGCAAGCAAGCAAGCGAGCAGGGGAGGGGTCAAGAAAGAGAGGGAGACACACAGTCCAAAGGAGGCTCCAGGCTCCTAGCTGTCAGCACAGAGACAGACACGGGGTGGTGTAAATCCATGAACCTTGAGATCAGATTTGAGCTGAAGCTGGACCCTGAACCGAGTGAGCCACCCAGGCGACCCTGTCTGCTCATTTTTTAATTGGATTGTTTGTGAATTTTTGTTTCATTTTGTTTTTGTTGTTGAGTTGTATACGCTCTTTATATTTTTTTGGGTGTTAATCCCATAACAGATATATCATTTGCAAATATCTTCTTCCATTCAGTAGGTTGCCTTTTTTGTTTTCTTCATGGTTTCCTTCACTGTGCAAAAGCTCTTTGTTCTGATGTATTCCCAATAGTTTACTTTTGCTTTTGTTTTCCTTGCCTTAGGAGACATATCTAGAAAAATATTGCTCACGCCCATGTCAGAGAAATTACTGCTTGTGGCCTCTTCTAAGATTTGCATGGTTTTAGATCCTACATTTAGGTCTTTCGTCCATTTTGAGTTTATTTTGGTGTGGTCCAGTGTCATTTTTTTTTTTTTTTTTTGCATATAGCTGTTTAGTTTTCCCAGTGACATTTATTGAAGAGACTATCTTTTCCCCTTGTGTATTTTTGCCTATTTTGTCATAGCTGAATTGACCATATAAGCATGAGTTTCTTTCTGAGAACACTGTTCTGTCCCTTTGATCTGTGTGTCTTATTTTTGTCAGTAACATACTGTTTTGATGACTACAGCTTTATCGTCTGTCTTGAAATCTAAGATTTCCATTCCCCTATGACTCACCCTCACAATGTTTATAACTTTACTCTTGATATAATGGTAAAACACGCACATAACATAAAATGTCACAGTGTCCCTTAAAATGCTTGCTAGGAGTTTCACGGAAATCTGTTTCTGAGACTACAAAACAACATGACTGACACATGGGGCTGGAAAATAACATTGACAGTTTTCTTTTTGCAGTGGTGAGCGGACCTGGAGCATCACACTGTTCATCTGGGCGTCTGATATTTGGGAATATCTTATTGTTTCGAAGTCTGCCATCCACTTCATTATTAGTATCTCCGTTAAGTTTTATTTGTAGTTTGTTTCGTTTATATGAATTGTTTCTTATTTTCCTTATTCTGTACTCTTCCTGGTACCTTTAAAAGATTCGTTTTATTAGTTTTTGCTTTCTATGCCAGAAAGCAGAGTTTAATGGGAGTTTCAAGATAAAATTGGCTAGTTATTTATGATGGAGAAAGTCACGATGGCTTCTATGTTTTCCCTGACATCCATCTTCACTTTTTAAATTTTTTTTTAAGTTTTAATTTAAATTCCTGGTAGGTAACATATAATTTCAAGTGTACAATATAGTGATTGAATACTTCCGTACAACATCTTTATTTTAAACATCCCATCCCTACCCCTGAAACATTTTGTTGCTGTGTTTGGCGTTAAAGGTGAGAAGTATCTGGTAGCTAATCATTTGAGAACACTAAGTTTATCAAAAGGGCATACTTGATATGTGACGGGGCTTGGAGCTCTGTACAAATCAGTGAGGTATCAGAGTCTAGATTATAGAGACTTGTTGCGTGGTATTATTATTAAGGTTGCCATATTTAAGAAGTCAAAATACAGGGCCCCTAGATAAGTTTGAATTTCAGGCAAACAGCAAATAATTGTATAGTATCCCAACACTGCATTAGGATATACTTACGTGAAAAATAATAATACTACACATATACTTATACCATAGAATTATTCCTTATTTATCTGAAAATCAAATTTAACTGGATGTCCTGTGTTTTGTGTTAAAGCCTCAGCCATTATCTATAATGACTTCACAAAAGGTAAAAAATGTTAAATTCTGATGAGACTCCTTGCTCTTATCTTTACTACACTTCAAATGTCAGATTTCAGCCAAATGTCTTGGTAATAATCTCTTGAAATTTTATTAGACATTTCTTTTGGTAACAGTGAATTGTTATCTTCCTCAAATTTCTCACAATAAATTTTGACGGGAAATATGAAAAATACGTTTTCATGAACATTTAACAATTCAGTTTTATTTACATGGTTACTTGACAAACTGTTTTATTTGAACTGAAAGTTTATTAAAACTTTAGTCAATTTTTTTTCTGGTAATTTCTTTCTTTCTTTCTTTCTTTCTTTCTTTCTTTCTTCTTTCTTTCTTTCTTTCTTTCTTTCTTTCTTTCTTTTTTTCTTTCCTTCTTTCTTTCTTGTTTTCAGGATCAATAGCTAAACGTCCAATCAAAATATTACACAGTCATTCACTGTAATAATTAATGTGAATCAAAGTAATTAATGAAAACAAAATTGAGAAAAATGATGCTGAGTGTCTAGAGGGAATAAAGAGTCTCTAATGAAATATTTCTAAGTTTATTGTTTTTTTTTTATTATTTATTTATTTAGAGAGAGATTAGGGGAGGGGCAGACAGAGAAGGAGAGAGACAGAATCTCAAGCAGGCTCCACACTGTCAGCCCGACACAGGGCTCGAACCCACAAACCATGAGATCATGATCTGAACTGAAACCAAGAGTCCAGTGCTTAACCGACTGAGCCCCCCAGGCGCCCCTAGATGAAATATAAGAAGGTATAAAAGCTGAACTTTTGTAGTTGATGCATGCAGGGGCTCATATCTTTACCCCCATTCAAATTTCAAAATGTCTTTGAAGATACTAACTTGGAAATATATTGCTTGATTTGTGATGCACAAATACCCTTATAATCAACTAAAGTGAAAAAAATCCTAAATACAGGGTTCTACAGTGTTGTTGTTGTTGTTGTTTTGTTCGTTTTTTGAGAGAGATTGTGAGCTGGGGAGGGGGAGAGGAGAGAGAGAGAGAGAGCTGGGGAGTGGAGCATAGAGAGAGAGAGAGACAGAGAGAGACAGAGAGAGAACCCCAAGCAGGTTCTGCATTCTGAGCTAAGTTCTACCTGGGGCTTGATCCCATGACCATGAGATCATGCTCTGAGCCAAAATCAAGAGTCGGGAAGCTTAACCAACCAAACTACCCAGACATCCCAGAATTCTAGTTTTTTGATAAATTTATGTCTCATCTGAAATGGGTTAGAGTACTATCATTTTCCTAATATTAGGGTTTTTTTCTTAAAAACAGTAGTTAATTTCTACCAAAATATAAGGAGATAGTGATGGGGAGAGAATGGAGGGGTGAAAAAACAGGACGAAGGACAGAAAGAGAAGGATCAGAAGAAGGAAAGGACGAGGTTGTGTTAGAATTAGAGACTGGATTCAAGAGAGCTTTTTAAATTAAAAATTTGAGAAAATGTGAGTGTGATGTAACATGCAATGTGTATTGTAATGTTTAATTTTATGTCTCAGCTTGAAGAGTGTGTTTGGATAAGATTTAAGTAGGTGAATTTTGAATTAGTAGATTGCCTTTTGTAACATGGGTGGGTCAGATCCAAACAGTTGAAGGTCCGGATAAAACAAAACACCCAGCCCTCCAGAGCAAGAGTAGATTCTACAGCAGGCTTCCTTTAGACTTTATCTACCTCACTGGCTCTCCTGGGTCGTGAGCCTGCAGGTCCACACTGCATGCTTTTGGACTTGCCAGCCTCCATAGTCATGTGAACCAATTCTTGATAATAACTCTCACCCTATCTCTCTGCTTAGAGATAGATAGGAAGATATATATTAATATATGGATATAGATATCTATTTATTTATATGCAAATTTGTTTATCTGTCAATCTCCAGTTGGTTCTCTGGAATATGTACATATATATCTTAATTGCTTCTTTTTCTTTGAAAAACACTATTACCATATTAGACCCGGTTTTGCTGGAACCCTCTTGCACTGTTGGTGGGAAGGCAAACTGGTGTAGCTGCTCTGGAAAACAGTGTGCAGTTTCCTCAAAAAATTAAAAATAGAACTACCCTATGACCCAGCAATAGCACTGCTAGGATTTATCCAAGGGATAGAGGGGTGCTGATGTCTAGGAGCACATGTACCCCAATGTTCATATCAGCACTTTCAACAATAACCAAATTATGGAAAGAGCCCAACTGTCCATCAACTGATGAATGGATAAAGAAGATGTGGTTTATCTATACAGTAGAATAGTACATGGCAGTGAGAAAGAATGAAATCTTGCCATTTGCAACAACGTGGATGGAACTCAAGGGTGTTATGCTGAGTGAAATAAGTCAGTCAGAGAAAGACAGATACCATATGTTTTCACTCATATGTGGAACTTGAGAAACTTAACAGAAGACCATGGGGGAAGCGAAGGGGAAAAAGTAGTTTCAAACAGAGAGGGAGGGAGGCAAACCATAAGAGGCTCTTAAATACAAAGAACAAACTGAGGGTAGATGGTGGGGAGAGAGGGGATAACAGGTGATGGGCATTGAGGAAGGCACTTGTTGAATGAGCACTGGTGTTTACTGGTATATAAGTGATGAATCACAGGAATCTACCTCCAAAACCAATAGCACACTGTATACACTGTATGCTAGGTAACTTGACAATAAATTATATTTTTAAAAAGACCTGGTTTTGATCCCGATTAATTCTGAAAATGATTATAAAACTAAATGACACAAAATTTTTTGAGTCTCAGAAACTTAGTGTTCAGAGTATTTATTTATCATGTATGCATGCATTCATTCTTCCAGCCATCCAAAGATGGTTGTGTGTGTAAGATGTACCTAATTACTGGGACTGAGAGCCATGAGAAACTCACCACACAAAGACCCCACACCTTGAAGATGACTGTCCCCTCCAACGATATTCCTAATTATAGCATCTACCCATGTGTAGATTGTTTATTCTCATAAATAATAGGACCATCAAAATTCTCTTTCTTTATTGATCCCAAGTCAACATTTCTTTCTTTCTTTTTTTTTTTTTCAAATATTTTATTTATTTCCAGGAGAGAGAGAGAGACAGCGTGAGCAGGGGAGGGTCAGAGAGAGAGGGAGTCACAGACTGAAACAGGCTCCAGGCTCTGAGCTGGCAGTCAGCACAGAGCCCGACGTGGGGCTCGAACCCAGGAACCGCGAGATCATGACCTAAGAGAAAGTCGGACGCTTAACCGACTAAGCCACCCAGGCGCCCCCAAGTCAACATTTCTGACATTAATTTTCTCTGTCCTGGTCAACCTCATTTGGGCTGAAAAATGTTCCTTTAGGCATCAAATTGAGCGCTCCAGGTGAGTGCTCAGCTATGCTAAGGACGGAAAACGCAATAGAGACTAAGTCTTCAGCACCATATTCTTCACAATCTAAAATCCATGATGATTTGAAAAATGGCTTCTGACTGTTGTCCAATAAAGAAAATTTATACTTACTTGTAGTCTTACCACAATACAGCAAACTAACTACTTTTTCAAAATTTAGGTTTTATTAAAGTCTAAAATATTATAAAACTATGTGATAAATTTATATATTAAAATTCTGTTGGAATTGCATTAAAACATTATTGTATCTTGGTTATAGTTAATGCATTTCCAATGTATAATCATCTGATCAGTAACATGGATACACCTCACCTCATTCAAGTTTTCTTTGATTTCTCAGTAAAGTTTTATAGCTATATTCATATAATTCTCACAAAAGTCTTCTTAAATTTATTCCACTTTATTTTGTGATGCCAATTTTGAATTCTACCACTTCTAGTAATTTTTCTGAATAATTATTCTGGTGGAAAGGGATACAACTGACTAAGTGAAAGAATGAAGAATGACTAAAAAATCACATGCACTAGAGAGAGGATACTGTACCTATTATTTGAAAAATTGAGCTGTATTTTTCATACAGTAAATGTGGAAATCTGAAGTGTAAAGCTCAAAGGATATTTCCTCATGTATATAGTGCACAAACTGATACAGAATATATCCAACACCCAGGATGCTCCTTAATGTAGCACCTCAGGTAATGTCCCTGCCAAAGGTAACCACTATTCTAACATCAAAGATGCGTTTTTCCTGCTTTTAAATTACATATAAAAAGACTCTTAATTATAGAGAACAAACTGAGGGTTGGTGGAGGGGCTAAGGGGATGGGTTAAATAGGTGATGAGTATGAAGGAGGGCACTTGTGATGAGCACTGGGTGCTGTATGCAAGAAATGAATCATTAAATTCTATACCTGAAACCAATTTTACCATAAATGGGTATTATGGTATTATGGCAAATACCGTAAAGGGGCATCTGGTAACTCCAGTGGTTAAGCGTTCAACTTTTGATTTCAGCTCAGGTTATGATCTTAAGGTCATGAGATTGAGCCCCACTTAGGGCTCTGTGCTGAGTGTAGAGCCTGCTTGGGATGCTCTCTCTCTCTCTCTCTCTCTCTCTCTCTCTCTCCCCCTCTCCCTGTCTCTCTCCCACTCTCTTTCTCTCTCTCTGCTCCCCACTCATGCTTGTGTGCCCTCTCTCAAAAAGAAAAAGAAAAAGAAGAAAAATTTACATATAAATGGGACCATAATGAATGTAGCCTATCCCTTCCAACTTCTTTCCCTCAGCATTTTGACTATGAGATCCATCCATGTTGTTGTGTGGATTAGTAGTGCCTTGTTTTTCACTGCTCTATTGTATCCCTGGAATAAATAGGAAAAATAGGTCGTGATATCTTTTTTATATATTGCTGGATTTGAGTTGCTAATATATTGTTTAAGATATCTGTGTGTTAGTGTGATAAACTATCCTGTAATTTTCTTCGCCTGTAAATCCTCATAATATTTTGCCATCAAGGTTATGTCGGCTTCATAGAATGAGCTGGAAAGTGTTTTTCATTTTTTTATTCTTTGAAAGAGATTGAGTAGGAATTGATGTTATTTACTCATTGAATATTTGGAAGAAATTCACCAATGAAGTTACCTAGACCTAGAGTATTCTTTCTTCAATCGATATTGGGAAATTCAGCTTTTTTTTTTTTAATTTTTAAAAATGTTTTATTTATTTCTAGGAGAGAGAGAGAGACAGCGTGAGCAGGGGAGGGTCAGAGAGAGAGGGAGTCATAGACTGAAACAGGCTCCAGGCTCTGAGCTGGCAGTCAGCACAGAGCCCGACACGGGGCTCGAACCACGAACTGTGAGATCATGACCTAAGCGAAAGTCGGACGCTTAACCGACTAAGCCACCCAGGCGCCCCTGGAAAATTCAGCTTTTATTCTATTGTTATGAATGTTTTACCAAACTGTGATTTTTAAAAGAATGACTATGTTTCATTACTTAAAATTTATTGGCATAAAGTTCAAAATAACCTCTTGTTCATCTTTTAATATCTCTAGTGTCTGTAGTGATATCTCCTTATATTCCTGACATTGGTAATGTTTTCTGTTTTGCAATCAGTCTTGCAAGGTGTATGTAAATTTTATCAATGCTTTCAAAGAAATCACTTGCAACCATGTGATTTTTTCTATTGTCCATTTTTTTCTTTCATTAATATTTGATCTTTAAAATTTTTATTCCACTTACCTCTGTTTAGCTTAAGTTTAATTTGTTGTTCCCTTATCCAGTTTCTTGAGTTGAAAATTTAGGCCATTAGCTTTCAATCTTTGTTTTTTCTCTCAAATATATTAATCTAACACTATGAATTTCTCTTAAATTACTATTTTAGATTTATCCCACTTACTTTTATATATTATATTTTCATCATTATTCACCTTAAACTCTTTTCTAATTACCACTATAATTTCTTCAATGACATGTGGACCATTTAGAAATGTGTTACTTCCCAAACATTTTTGGATGTTTTAGTTATCTTTCTGTTATTGTGTTCTAATTTGATTCAAAGTGGTCAGAGAATCTATCTTTTTACTTAAATTTTTATTTTTTAAAAAATTTTTAAATGTTTTATTTATTTCTGAGAGAGAGAGAGAGAGACAGACAGACAGAGAGAGAGAGAGAATGAGCAGGGGAGGAGCAGAGAGAGAGGGAGACACAGAATCTGAAGCAGGCTCCAGGCTCTGAGCTGTCAGCACAGAGCCCGACGTGGGGCTTGAACCCACGAACCGTGCGATCATGACTTGAGCCGAAGTCGGACCCTTAACTGACTGAGCCAACCAGGGGCCCCTCTTTTACTTAAATTTTTAAATTTAAATATTTTTTATTAGAGGCTAATTGACACACAATGTTTCATTGGCTTCACGTGTACACATAGTGATTGGACAATTTTAAACATTATGCTATGCTAACTGCAAGGATACCTACCATCTGTCACCACACAGCACTATTACATTGTCACTGACTATATGACTTATGCCGTTCCTTCTACTCCCTTGACTTATTCATCCCCTAATTGGAAGACCGTGTCTCCCTTTCCCTGTCACCCATTTTGCTGTCCCCCAAACCCCTCCCCTATGGCCACCACCAGTTTCTTGTCTGTGTTTATGGGTCCACTTTTGCTTTCTGTTTATTTTGCTTTTCTGTTTATTAACAAATTTATTCATTTGTTAAGCTTTTTTAAAATGAGCTAAGTAACATCCGTTTTGGTAAATGTCTCCTGCTTATGAGTATAAATTGCATAGTTGTTGGTTCAAACATGTAAGTTGAATAATCCTCTTGTTCAAATCCAGTGTACCTTTAGTAATTTTATGCATGGTTATTCTATCAGTTACTGAGAGAATTGTGCTTAATTCTCCCACTATGGGTATGGATTTATCAATTTCTGCTTTTAACCTCTATGAAAATAACTCCTCTTCTATGTACTGTTGTTGCCTTATATTGTTTCTTCACCACTTTTCTTAATTTTAAATACAATAGAGTCTATGTTGAAGCTCAGCTATTTTTTATATTACTTATATTTATTTTTTAATTCTATAATTGATTACTACATTGGATATATACTATAGAAGTATGACAAATGGCAATGATGAGCTGGGGTACATTAGTTTGGGTGTGTCTGTGTACTGTTTCAATAATACTGTGTACTGCTTAACTTTTTTCTTAATGTTTGTTTTTTGAGAGAGAAAGAGAGCAGAGGAGGGGCAGAGATGGGGACAGAGGATCTGAAACAGGCTCCACACTGACAGCAGAGAGCCCCAGTGCAGTGCTTGAACTCAGGAACTGTTAGATCATGACCTGAGCTCAAGTTTAATGCTTAACCGACAGAGCCACCCAGGTGCCTCCTGTTTAACTTTTAAGAAAGATGTTGGGTATTGATATAAGTGTTTTTTATTATTTTTAGGATACATGATATTATTTCTATTTTTATTTATAATTATCACTTTAGTCAGGAATGAATATTAGATTTTATTGGATTTATTATAATGTTTATAATGATCTAGGATAGTAATTGGTTATTAAGTTTAACCTATTTTTACAATTTTTAATTCCCCCTACTCAGCTTTGATACTGTTATATTAAAAAATGATAGCATTTTGCTTTTTAGTGTTTTACTTGAAAAAAATGGCTCCAACGTTACTAAGAGTTTATACTATAGCTTTTATTCAATGTGCTATTTTTAGTCAGACAAAAAAACATTCAAAAGAAGGTTTTGAAACTTTTAGTCTTTTGAGACAATCTGGATCTGATTTTATGTATATTGAAGTTACTACCTTTAAAGCTCAAGAAAAATTGTTGATAAAGATTGTTGGTAAAACTCTTTGGACTTAAAAATATTTTAGAGACAATTATTTTATACTATTAAATATGTGTTACATGATTATTGACTTTTTCAAGTGTTCCTTCACTTTATTTATTCTTTAAATGTTTATTTATTTTGAGAAAGAGAGAGAATGAGCATAAGCTGGGGAAGGGTAGAGAGAGAGACAGGCAGAGAGAGAATCCCAAATGGCTTCACGTTCAGTGTAGAGCACCATGTGGGGTTTGATCTCACAAACTACGAGAACATGACCTGAGCTGAAATCCAGAATCATATACTTAACCAAAGGAGTCCCCCAGGTGCCCCAAGTGTACTTTCATTTTAAATCATTCTTTTATTTGATAGAAGTTATGAGTTCCCATATATCCCACACCCTATAACATTTACATTAGTATGCTATATTCGCTATAATGACTAGACTATAGTGATACACTATTATTAACTAAGTCCATATCTTATTCTGATTTCCTTCGTTTTAACCTACTGTCCTTTTTCTTTCTCAGTGTTCCATCCAGGATTCTATGTTCTATTTAGTAATTTAATTTAACCTATAATTTCTTAGAACTGTGATAACTAACTACCATAACTGGAATGGCTTAATACAATAGAAGTTTTATCAAGGTTCTGAGAGGGACACACTTCCTCTGCAGACTCTCAGACAGAATCCTCCCTTGCCTCTCCCTAGATTCTGCTGTTATAGGACATTCTTGCCTTTTCTTGGCCGGTAGATGCATCAGCTGGCCTTTTCCCTGTGTCTCATCACAGTGTCTTTCCTTTCCACATGTGCGTCTCTGTGTTAATTTTCCTCTTTTATAAGAACATCAATCATATTGGACTAAAGGCCACCATGAGCTCCTCTTAACTAATTACACCTGCAAACCCCTTATTTCTGGATTCTGGGAGAGACATGAGTTTGCGGGAGAGGGCACCATTCAACCCAGTATTGTTGCTCTGTCTCCTTAAGAAGCTCTTGGCTGTGAGTGTTTCTTAGCTTTTCTTTGTTTTTGATGACATTGGGAATTTTAAATAGTGCTGGTCAAGAATTTTACAGAATACCTATTAATTAGGATCTGTCTCATGTTTTCCTCATGACTGGACTGTGGTTATGTGTCTTTGGGAGGAAGACCACAGAGGTGAAGTGCTGTTTTCTTCCCAACATTCCAACGCGATTTATCACTATTGATGTTGACCTTGATCAGTTGATTGAGGTACAAAATGTACCTTTTAAAATTTATAATCATTTTGATCATTCCTAAAATAAAATTTTCCTCAGCAAACTGCTTTTCAAATTAATTACCATACATATTGCATAATAAGATTTATCATGGAGCTCGGGGCTAATGGGTCCGGAGAAAGGGACAATGTATAAATGGATTTCAAGACAAGTTCAGACAGATGGGAATTCAGCCAAGCATTCAGTGCCTCGGCTGCTTTTGCGCAACTTTAGCAAAAATGAAGTAACTGAATAAGGGCCCCAGGCTGCCAGGTCCACTGAGTAGGAAACGGGGGCATGACACAAAAGGGGATTAATAGACATTTCTTTGGATTAGAATGAGGTCATTGGCTACGCAGATTACCAACAGATTATACAGATACAGGGAGATGAAAACCTATGGGGGTGCAAACCTAACGGTTTCTATTTCTTTCCTACCCAGGGTACAATACTGTCCTAAAAGTCTGTTCTTGTGCAGCCCTACTCTACGTGACTGGGAATGGACAGACAGGGGACGGTGGCCAGTCTCATACGGCTGCCAGTTGTATGAGTCAATCCTCTTTCTAAATGATGGTCTTACCTCAGGTGGGTATTAAGCTCTGTGTAAAAAATTAATGACCAATGAATTGAAGGAGGAGTGGTTGGCCAGATAAAGGGAGCCAATACATGGATAATGAATAAATTGGGTAAATACAAAAAGAAAGAGGAGAAAGTCGAGAGGGGGAGGAGTTAGAGGGAAAGGAGGAGGAGGAGGAGGTCTAACAAAGTACACATTGAGAGTCCGAGAGCAACAGAAAGGCATCATCTTTTATGACAGATGCCTGTAAGAGAGAAGCTATTTGTCTGCAAAAGCCTCCTCTTTCCTTTGAAGATGAAGGGCCAGGACAGATCCCAGCAGGCTGGGGAAGCGGTTCATCCAGATGTGCCTTGATGATGTCAGCAGCACCTTCTAGATGAACCCTTACTCAATATAATTCCCGTGTTACTTTGCCGTTGGGTTTGCCTTTTAAAGCTGTGTGTCTTATAGAGGACTCGGCTTTTTGATCACCTTGAAGTACTCTTCATACAAGAATGACAGAAATATTTTTTTTCTTCCTTCCTTCATTTGACAGCTCTCAGAGCGAGAAGTCGTGCCTCTGGCAGACACTGTGATGGCTTGCCCTAGTGCCTTAAGTTCTAGCATTTCTGCACAAGCTTCTTTTACTTCCCACTGACAGTGACTGGCTGACAGCTTTCTCAGGGGACCAGACCTCACTTTGCCTGATGTGAGGGATGAGAGTGCAAGGCATTTGATGCCACCAAATCCCTTCCTCATTGCTGTTCTGAAACATGACAGGTATGACTGGATAAAGACCCAAGATCCTTCACTCCCAGGTGAGAGAGCTCTGGGCTGTTTGTTGTAAACTGGCTTCCAGAATTTTCCATGAGGATTAAACTCTGGTTGGCCATTGTGACGAGCAGCTGAATAATTGCACACTCCATAAACTTCCTCAAGCTTTCCTCCTCTCTCCATCTCACCCCGCCCTGCGCTTTGGTTGGTGTATCCAGGGATTATTTCCCAAATAAACTGCTTACACACAAGTCCTTCTCCCAGGATTTGTTTTGTGGGGGACCCTAGTTACTGTCCAGAGTAAGAGTGCTTTCTGGTTCTCCCCTTACTGTTTTTCTTTAGTCCAGCTCTTTCTCTCTCACTCTCCTTTAAGCAAAAACACTCAATTTATGCGTTTTTAAAAATGTTTAATAACTTATTTATTTTTGAGAGGGAGAGAGAGACGGAGAGCGTGAGCAGGGGAGGGGCAGAGAGAGAGGGAGACAGAATCTGAAACAGGCTCCAGGTTCCGAGCTGTCAGCACAGAACCCAACATGGACCTCGAACTCGGGAAGTGCAAGATCAGGACCTAGGCCAAAGTCAGACACTTAACCAGCTGAGCCATTCAGGTGTCCCATCAACTCATGGGTTTTTATATATTCTTTGTGTTTTAGTTTATTACAGTCATTTGAAAAGTGCCCATTTGGTCTACTACTTGCCAAAAGTGATTGACAGCCCTTTTCATATAATCATGTTATCTTTAGTTCCCTCCTTGTTCTTTTCTTCTTTTTCCTCAAAAAAAAAATTTTTTTAGAGTGGGAGTGGTGGAGGGGCAGAGGGAGAGGGAGGAAGGGAAACTTAAGCAGGTTCCACACCCACTATGGAGCCCCATACACCGTTTGATCTCTCGACCTTGAGATCATGATCTGAGCTGAAATCAAGAGTCAGATGTTTAACTAACTGAGCCACCCTGCACCCATAGACGGCTCCTTTCTTTTTTTGTGCTCAACAATATTCCATTCTCTGGATGTAACACATTTTATTTATTCACCTAGTGAAGAACACCTTGGTTGTTTTCAAATTTTGGTAGTTGTAAATGAAGCTGTTATAAGCATTTATGTGTATGTTTTGGTGTGTGGACATCAGTCTTCAATACATTTCAATACGTTTTTAAATACAAACACCAAGCACCATGATTGCTGGATAGTATGGTAATAGTCTATGTAGTTTTGTAAGACATTGCTGGACAATCTTCCAAAGTGGCTGAACCATTTTGCTTTTCCACCAGCAATGAAAGAAATAAATGAAAGTTCTTATCATTCCACATCCTCACCAGCATTGGGTATTGGCAGGGTTTCAGAATCTGGTCATTTTATTTAATGGGTGTGTCGTAGTATCACATTGTTGTTTTAATTTGCATTTCCCTGATGACCTATGTCGTGGAACAGCTTTTCATATATTTATTTTCCATCTGTATATTTTGGTGAAGTGTGTTGACCTATTTTGCCCACACTTTCATCCAGTTGTTTATTTTTTCACTGTTGAGTTTTAAAAGTTCATTGTGTATTCTTCGTAGGACAGTCCTTTATCAGATGTGTCTGATTTTTCCCCTAGTCTCATATTTGTCTTTTCATTCATTTTACTGTCGCTTTTTTGTTTTTTAAGTAGGCTTCATGTCCAGCATGGAGCTCAATGCAGGGCATCGACTCACGACCCTGAGATCAAGACCTGAGCTAAGATCAAGAGTCAGACACTGAATCAGCTGAGCCACCCAGATGCCCCTCACTTCATTCATGCTTTTTCAAAGGCATTTTCTATTGAAGGTTAACATACACAAATAAGAGTGCACAGATTATAAGTATTAAACTCAACAAATCATTACATGATGAAGGCGATCTTATAACAGATCCTACAGAAGTTCTCAGGAGGCTTCATTCAAATGCTACTGTCCAGGTAACCTCTATATGGAGGTCTGTAGTCACAGGTTTGTTTTATCTGTTTAAACCTTCATAGAAATGGGTTCATTCTGTGTCAAGGGTATGTTTAGGAGATTTATTCTATTTTGATGAGGAGTGATCATTCATTCATTTTCATTGTTGCATTTCATCATACTAATGCAGCACATGATATTTTCAATTTTTCTGTGTTTGGACATTTAGATTGTTTCCAGTGTTAGCTATTATGAATAAAATTATGATGAATAATCTTGAAAAAACATTTAAGGACATAAATGAAATTTCTTCAGTAGATCCCTAGGAATGGAATCACTGATCAGAGAGTAGGTATAGGTTTATGTTATAAGAAAAAGCAAAATACTTTTCCAAAGTTGCTGTGACCTTTTACATGACTGCTGGCAATGTATGCAAGTTTCTGATTTTGTACATCCTTGTCAGCAGAGGCTATTGTCAGTCTTTGTCTTCTACTCACTTTAGTGACCATGACAAGGGTCTTAGGATGGACACAGTTTGCATTTCTTTGATGATTAATGATGTTGTGTTCCTTTTCATGTGTTTACTGCCAGCTCATAGTTCTTTTTTTGTGAAGTATGTGTTTAAGTCATTTGCCAACTTTTAATTGAGTTCTTTGTCTTTTTATTGTAATGTAAGATTTTTTCTATTCTGGATGCAAGTAATTTGTCAGACATATGTAGTTAGAATATATTCTTCCAGTGTCTAGCCTTCTTATTATCTTACCAAGGCCCTTTATTGAGCAGAAGTGTTTTGAACTCTTTTAATGTTGTTGGAGTCTGATTTATAAATTTAATTTTCTAGCTATTTCTTTTTGTGCGCTTCCTAAGAAACCTGTGACTAACTACCTGACCAACTATACATAGGTACTATTACATATTTATATACACATATATGCAGTACTCTTAGCAGTCAATATATTGAATATTTTAAGAACTCTGCAGATGTATATTTTATGCACCACCAATTTAACCATTTACATGTAAAATTTAGTTATTTTTAGTAAATGTATTGAGTTGTGCATCATAACCACCATCGAGTTTTAAAACATCTCACCCCAAAATGAACCCTCATGCCTGTTTGTAATCATCCCCAGCCCGAAGTAATGACTAATCTGCTTTCTGTATCTATAGATTTGCCTTTTCAGATATTCATCTACATAGAATCATGCAATACTGTGATAGGCAGAATTTAAAATGGACTTCATGACCTTGATCTTCTGGTATTTTAATGGTGACTATGGTACTTTAAATGATAAAAGGGAGGGGTTCCTGGGTGGCTCAGTCAGTTAAGCGTCCAACTTCAGCTCAGGTCATGATCTTGCGGGTCGTGGGTTTGAGCTTCACGTGGGGCTCTGTGCTGACAGCTCAGAGCCTGGAGCTGCTTCGGATTCTGTGTCTGCCTCTCTCTGTGGCCCTCCCCCACTCATGCTCGGTCTCTGATTCTCTTAAGAATAAATAAAAAACATTAAAAAATAAATGATAAAAGGGAGATTATTCAGGTGGGCCTAATATAACCACATTACATCTTTATTTATTCATTTATTTATTTATAAAATATAATTTATTGTCAAGTTGGTTAACATACAGTGTATACAGTGTGTTCTTGGCTTCGGAAGTAGAATCCCAGGATTCATTGCTTACATACACACCCATTGCTCATCCCAACAAGTACTCTCCTCAATGCCCGTCACCCATTTTCCCCTCCGCCCTTGTCCCCTCCACCCATCAACTCTCAGTTTGTTCTCTGTTTTTAAGAGTCTCTTATGGTTTTCCACCCTCTCCATTTAAAACTATTTTTCCCCTTCCCTATCCCCATAGTCTTCTGTTAAGTTTCTCAAATTCCACAGAGGGGTGAAAACAGATCTGTCTTTCTCTGACTGACTTATTTCACTTAGCATAATACCTTCCAGTTCCAGCCACATTGTTGCAAATGGAAAGATTTCATTCTTTCTCATCGCCGGGTAGTATTCCATTTTATAAACCACATCTTCTTTATCCATTCATCAGTTGATGGACATTTGGGCTCTTTCCATACTTTGGCTATTGTTGATAGTGCTTCTATAAACATTGGGGTACATGTACCCCTATGAATCAGCACTCCTATGTCCCTTGGATAAATTCCTAGTAGTGTTATTGCTGGGTCATAGGGTAGTTCTATTTTTAATTTTTTGAGGAACATCCACATGGTTTTCCAGAGCAGCTGCACCAGTTTACATTCCCACCATCCGTGCAAGAAGGCTCCCCTTTCTCCACATCCTCACCAACATCTGTTGTTTCTTAAGTTGTTAATGTTAGCCACTCTGACCCATGTGAGGTGGTGTCTCAGTGTGGTTTTGATCTGTATTTCCCTGATGATGAGCATCTTTTCATCACAGTAGGTCTTTAAAAGCAATGGGTTTTCTCCGGATTTGGAAAAGAAAGAAAGGCAGGGATGATTCCCAGCACTAAGAGGATTTGATGAGCCCTGGCTGGCTTTGGAAGGGTAGGAGGCCCCACGTGAGGTTGGGGGAGTGGTGTCTGGGAGCCAGAGGGTCCCTGGCGGACAGCGGGAGAGGACACGGGTACCTCTCTCTTACGGTTGCAAGCACCTGGGTTCTGCCAGCAACTTGAACAAGCTAGGAAGCAGGGTCTTTCCCGGAGCTCCCAGGGAAGTGCCTAGTCTGACAGACACCTTGAATTCACCTAGGCCTGCACCTGAAGACCCAGCTGAGCTGTGTGCAGATTCCTGACCTACAGGTGCACAACGCTCAAAGGGAGTTTGTCAGCCACCAAGTAGAATATGTGGCTATTGTGATGCAACAGTAGAAAACTAACACAAATTTGTCGTCTTTTGTGCCTGCCTTATTTTGCTTCCATGGAGGTTCATCTATAATATTGCGTGTATCAGCTTTTTATTCCTTTTTAGTGATAAATAGGTTTAGTGCAGTTTTAAATAGTTGATTTTAATAATCCTTGTTAAATTTAAGCAAATAAAAGTACTTCAGTGTATACATGTTTATAGTTGGAACACATTCTATAAATGTTCAGACAGTACTAAACATGATAAATTTAGTTGGCATTTACATGTATAGTTTTATCTTTTACTCTTATAGTTTTAACATTGATCCATGGCCAATTTAATTTATGTCATAGATCAAAACGGTCATTTATTTGTAATAAAAAATTTGTAATAAAAGTCATATTTAGAGGAAACGGTTGTGGATTCCAATGTTGGAAGCTATGGGGGCATTCATTGTGAGAAATATATACTTTAGTTCAAAGGCATGGATCTTGTTGATAAGATTTTATTTGAATATGAAGACCTTTCATTTTTACATCCTTCTAATAGGAGCTTTAAATCGACCTAAGATTGCAGAAAATACCACGTAATTATACATGAAAATGGTAACACTTCTCTCCACATCATGTTTACTAAAGTAATCCTTTGATGTTAAAAAAAATAAAGGATAATTGCAGATAAAGTAAGAAAATGTCAATGAAAGCCTCGTGAAATTTCTGTAAGTGGTACAAAAAAAAAAAAAAAGAGAATGTAGTTGATGTGTGCTGGAGAATCATGTAAGATTAACACGTTGTCTTTTTCTGAAGATGTGCTTATTTCAATTATCCTGAGAGACAAAATAGTGTGTATTAGAATTGGAGGCAAACCCCACACCTTCTCAATTTGGAAACTAAGTTGTTTTAACACCATTTGTTGAAGAAATTTTCCTTTTCCTATTTAATCATCTGGTGTTTTTGCTGAAATTTGATTTTCCATTTAAATCTTGGTATAATTCTGGACTCCATTCTGCTTCATGATGTATTTGTCTATCTTCATTCAAACCCCACACTGTCATGATATCTGTCGCATTATAATGTTTTGAAATCAGTTTGGGCAAACTGCTCATCATATCGACTTTTCTAACCTGTAATCATAGTATGTATTTCACTTTATAAAGGATTTCTTTAATTGTGCTGAAAAAAAGTTTTGTCTTTTCTTTGGAAGAGATCTTGAACAACTTTTGGTGTATTTATTCTTGATCATTTAAATGTTTGATATCACTGTAAATAGCATTTATTTTTTAAAAATTTTTAACGTTTTATTTATTTCTGAGAGAGAGAGAGAGAGAGAGAGAGCAGGGGAGAGTCAGAGAGAGAGGGAGACACAGAATCCAAAGCAAGCTCCAGGCTCTGAGCTGTCAGCACAGAACCCGACGCGGGGCTCAAACCCACGAACCGTGTGATCATGACCTGAGCGGAAGTCGACGCCCAACCGACTGAGCCACGAGGAGCCTCTATGTATTTATTCTAAATGTTATTTCCGTTTGTTCATTGCTAACACATAAAATAACACCTACTTTTTGTATACTGACCTTCTATCCTGTTACCTTGCAAAATTCACTGATGAGGTTTAATTTTTTTTTTTTTTAGTAAATTCCTTTGGATTTTCTACTTTTACAAACACATTATTTGTGAATGAAGTCCCTTTTATTTTTTTTCTTTTCCATTCTTCGTATGTTCATGATTAAAATACTCTAGGTGTGCCTGTGTGGCTCCGTTGGTTGAGTGTCCGATTTCAGCTCAGGTGGTGATTTCACAGTTTGTGAGTTTGAGCCCCACATCGGGCTCTGTGCTGACAGTGAGGAGCCTGGACCCTGCCTCGGATTCTGTGTCTTGCTCTCTCTCTGCCCCTTCCCCGCTCGCGCTCTGTCTCTCTCTGTCTCTCAGAAATCAATAAATGTTAAAAATTAAAAAAAAATTCTAAAACTAATATGTTTGTGTATTAGGAATACAAATGTCATAAGGTTTGGCCAGAGTGGTTTCTCCTCCACCAAAACACGTTGCATTTTGTTTTTTCTCACCTAGGAGCCCTGCTATGTAAAAACAAATATTTCAGTTTTCTAGACGAATATTCTATGGAAGGGAGAGATTAAGTAACATGACCAAGACACACAGCTATTACAGGTTTGAATTTGAGCTAGGATTTGGACAGAGGTATTTCTGATTTCAAAGCCATCTTTAAAACAAATATGAATATTGAACCTTTGGTTTGTCAAATGGGAATTTTTACATTTTATGCACACGATACAGATTTGCCTTCTTCTTACATCATTGATAAAATCTGAGCAAACAGAAAGACCTTCTGTGATACCAATGAATGCATGATATTCAACCCGTCATAAATCCATTCATGCAGACAGAACATTCTTTCATCGACCTCATCTTTAAATATTCCCAGTGAACGTCTTCTGACAAAACTGAAGAACAATACAGATACTGTATAGTAAACACTACATGGATACTTAAACCACATCTTACAGTGTTAGAGAATTGTGCAGATTATGGGCATGGATCAATGATGGTCACATGAGTCTCGTAGGTTACTGAGCAATCTTTATTCACCTATTTATGTTTTGATTTATGAAAAGGCATTTCCCAAATGCCCTTTGGGCATCCAGTTGGCAATGAATATAAATGTAAAATACAATAAACCCTTCTTCTCTATAACATTTTTTCTAACATACTGAGAAAAGAAAATGCTACAGGGAAAGAGCTCAATGGAGGAAATCATATGAGCATTAGAAAGACTCATTAAATGTTGTACATTGGGAAATATAAATGGGTTTCCCTGAATATTTAATTAAAATTAATTAAAAAGAAATCTCTCACAGACTTCTATGGACATTCTGTGTGTATGTCTAAATAGTATTATATCCTATGGCACAAGACTTCACTGATATCTCTAAATAATGTATGCCTCAGTATTGATATTATATATTATGCATATGAAATATCGGGTGGAATTATATATGCTTATCAAATGATAGCCGATGATATAAACTCTGTGTTGTCAGGAGAGAATTGCAAATATTATAAAAAACGTTAGTGCTTTTGTTTTTATATTTTTTCTGTTTCAATGGCAGTGACCTATCAATAGTGTTGTGGTGCAGAGACTGCACCTGATGGAAGGAATCAGAAGGTGAGGAGGGAGTGGAGAAAGACCTTGGAAACAGAGCTCACTCCCTGGACCACATACAGATTATGGTGATCCGGTCACTGGATGTTGGAAAACCAGATGGAAGGGGAAGAGGGTCTGGTAGGAGAGCTATTGAGTGTCAAGGCTAATACCTGCTTTCATTTAGCCCCAACTTTTCCCTAAGCATATGAACAATGTAAAGACGGAGACAGAGAGATAACGCTGATATAGATAGCTAGCAATAACTAAATTGTGTTGTGGGTTTTTCATCTGCATCTTCCCGTGTCATGAATCAAAGACAGTTTTCAACAGTTCAGATCTGATGGATGTTCTATAATTCACTTCAACAGGGACACCTGGGGGGCTCAGTCAGTTAAGCATCCGACTTCACCTCAGGTCATGATATCTCACAGCTCGTGAGGTCAAGCTCCATGTGGGGCTCTGTGCTGACAGCTAAGAGCCTGGAGCTGCTTCAGATTCTGTGTCTCCTTCTCTCTCTGCTCCTCCCCTCCTTGCGCTCTGTCTCTCTGTCTCTCTGTCTCTCTCTCAAAAATGAATAAACATTAAAAAAGTTTATTATAATTGACTTAAATACATTGTGTGAGTGGCTCCTTTGGAAGCTGAAACAGAACTGATGTCAGACCTTCAGCCAGAGACTCTTTTTTTTTTTTAAATTTATTTCTAGGAGAGAGAGAGACAGCGTGAGCAGGGGAGGGTCAGAGAGAGAGGGAGTCACAGACTGAAACAGGCTCCAGGCTCTGAGCTGGCAGTCAGCACAGAGCCCGATGCGGGGCTCGAACCCACGAACCGCGAGATCATGACCTAAGCGAAAGTCGGACGCTTAACCGACTAAGCCACCCAGGCGCCCCCAGAGACTCTTAATTATGGCATAGGAAAGAGGTTTTTTTTAGAGGTCTACCAAGGGAATTGAAAAATAATCACATATTGGTCAATTTTAACAAAAAATAAATTACATTCAGAGGCAGTAGCTGGCAGGCTCTGACTTTAGAAAGTTTGGGAGAATTTATTGTTAGAAATATGCATTTTATTGAAAGACTTTGCTCTGGTTGAAGAATAAGAGACGTTTTGTATTTTAAGACTTTATGTTTGAGATTTTATGTATTTTAAGACTTTGAGAAGGAATTTAGGCTTGCTCTAAGAGTAATTATATACAGAAAAGTCATCGCACTCTTTTTACTATCATGTTACAAACTTTCTTCCTTGAGGCGAAACCATAAAAGATATCTACCCTGCAGTGAAGATAAAATAAGACATCAATATGGACTCACTATGAAAAAACACGGTGAGCACTGTGGGGGGAAAAAAGGAATGTAGGTGATATTTAGTATAGAATCCAATGAGCTCCTTCTGTGATCATAACTCTATGTCTTTTTCTGAAAACATATTGACTTCTTTTATTTACACTGAGGGAGAAAGAGATGTCTGGAGACAACATTTGGGTTTTATAATTGCAGGAGGCAACTACTGGCATCTAGTGGGTAGAAGCCAAAGATGTTGCTGACATTGTGTGATCCGCAGGACAGAACTCACCAATCCTCATCCTCACCATCTGACCCCCATGCTCCACAGGGAAGTGAGCCTTTCCCTGATATGCTTGAAGGTCTATGTAGACCAGCAATGGGCCAGTGGGCCTGGTACTGTTGACTTCACACACGGAGATTTGCCAATGCAGAGTCCACGTCTCTTACAATTTTTGACTCTACCTCACAGTAATTCTGAAACTTCTTCAGACACACAAGCTCTTGGAGCAATTCTATGACGAGTAATAACATGGGATAAAAGCAAGTTTTTTCAGACGTGGACAGAGGGAGGTTATCTTCAACAGAGGTAAATACCAAGACTGCTTTAAAATACTTGAACAAGCTAGCATTGAACTCCATAGCGTTTATTGTATAGGCCATTTTAGTCATTCACATATGCTGATGATACTACGGAGATGCAGAAAAATCCGCAGAGCCTAGCTGCCTCCGGAAAGTTTCTCCTAAAACATAAACTCCCACCTGAAGAAAATGAGTCACTGTCTCTGTGTGAAAATAGGCATTTCTCCTGAAAATAACAGTTTGCGTGGGCATGGAAACATTTCACCTCTCTGGGAGAGAAATGTTCAAAAACCAAGCAAATGTACCACACATTTCTTCAATCTACTTTCTAAACTGGGGTTTGCCTTTTGCCAGTTGAGGGACGAAGTAGGGCTGTTTTCCACAATGTGTCCAGAGATGGGGAATTCATTTCCACAAAGATTCAGTAGCCAGCTGTGCATGTGTGTGAATGTGTGTGTGTGTGCATGTGAGAGAGTGTGTGCACATGCAAGAGTGTGAGAGTGTGTGCATGCAAATGCATGTGTGCAAGTATGTGTGTACTTGTGCATGTGTAAACATTTTTGTGGATGTGTGTTTGTGTGTGCATGTGCATGTGAGGGAGTATGATGGTGTTTATGTGTAACTGTGTGCATGCAAATGTATGCACTTAACTGTGCATGCCCACACTACTTGTGTGAATGTGTGTGTGTGTGTGCGTGTGGTGTGCATGTGTGTGATGCTATAGAGCTTCTCCAGAGGAAGGAACCCATTGTACTAAAGTCAAATGCTTTGTAAGAGCACATGTGGAGACAAAGCTGGGGAAGGATGAAGAGGCTGTGCGTTTACTGAAAACGGCTTCTGTGTGAAAGAGCTTTTACTTCCTGTGATCCTTTTCCTTGATCCTGGGAGGGGCCAAATGGGTCATTGTTGAAGAAGCTGCATACCCTTCTGTGCACCTGGCTTCCCTGAACAGGGACGGTAATGATGTCACATTGCTCCCAGGTGGCTTTGCATCTGCACCACATTTACCAGTTGTGTGGCCCCAGGTAAGCTGTGTGGGAGCAAGAGCCCTTTCTCGTGGTTTCTTCTCTTTTCTGCTTCATCCTCCTCTGGCACAAAACAGACACTTGAAGTTAGTCCAGTTGTTCTTCTTGTCACTGCGTGTCGGTCCCTGTGCTAAGGCCTGGGGTCCCAATGGAGACACAGCCTGAAGCACCCTTAGGTGCGTGGGGTCACAACTCAAACACACGGGGTGGGAAAGGGCTGTTGCTGGTATGGATGGAGCTCGGGGAGAGACCAAGGTAGTTTCTGGAGGACTTCAGTTTTGGGACATGATTGAGACTGAGCTTTTTCCTGGAGGAGAAATGAGGCTATGGGGGAATTTGAGACAAAAAAGATCGTGAGGCGATGTGTGGCAGCAAGCGAGGCATTGGCTTGTCTTGGAAGCATTGGCTTATCTCTGGTACGTATGCGTCACCAAGAAATTGTCTGAATCTCTCGTGCTCTCTCACCGTCTGTCTGCTCGGGCTGCCCTATCAAAATGCCACACACTGGGGGGCTTCAACAATAGAAATTGGTTTCTCACAGCTCTGGAGGCTGGGAAGTCCATGATCAAGGTACCAATAGGCTAGGTTCTTCAAGAGAGCTTTCTTCATGGCTTACAGATAGCCACCTTCATGGCACCTGGGTGTCTCAGTCGGCTAAGCCTCCGACTTTGGCTCAGGTCATGATCTCACGGTTCATGGGTTTGAGCCCCGAGTCCGGCTCTGTGCTGACAGCTAGCTCAGAGCCTGGAGCCTGTGAGCTCGTGGTCTCTCTCTCTCTCAGAAATAAATTAAACATTAAAAAAAAATTAGCCACCTTCTCACCATGCCTCTCCCTCTCCCACCATGGTGGCGGGAAGAGGGATGGGAAGCAGGTTCTAGTCTCTATTTCACTTCTCCTCAGGTACTAATGTGCCATGGGAGCTTCACCCTCATGACCTCTTCTAATCCTAAGTACCTCCCAGAGGTGCTGCTTCCAAAGAGTGTCACACTGGGAAGCAGGGCTTCCAAGGGGGAATTTTTTTTTAATGTTTATCTATCTTTGAGGGAGAGAGAGCATGAGAGGGGGAGGTACAGGCAAAGAGTGGGATAGAGGATCTGAAGTGGGTTCTGTGCTGATAGCAGAGAGCCTGATGTGGGGCTCAAACTCATGAACTGTGAGATCATGACCTGAGCCAATGTTGGTTGCTCAACTGGCTCGCCCACCCAGGCACCCTGTCCAGGGGGGAGTTTTAAGGGGACACAAAATTACATCCCTGACACCATCTACATATCACCTCTCAATTCATCAACTTGTCTATGCACGTTCAGGCTGTTCGTGAAGGGTATACGCAGATTTGTAATTGTTATTCTGGGGACAGTAAGGAACCAGTTTCCATCTTTATACAGAGTGAGAAAGAACCCCATGACCAGATCTGTATTTTATAAATGTTAGTGCACAGGAGGTGATGAGGGTCCGACAGGAGCCGCCGAGATCTGGACAGGGGAGGGTGGAGTGGGGGAACATTGCAGACATTGATCGAGCTTCACTCATCAGTTGAATGTGAGTGTACAAGGAGACTGAATAGGCATGGATAATTCTAGATACTGTAACTGTGTGGCCAGCGATGTCAGCAACCTGGATACCGAACGCAGAAGGAATGTGCAATTTTTAGAGGGAGAGAAAAGTGTGGGACTGTGGGCATCACAGTGAGAACCAGCACTTGTGGCTCGTGGAAGAGGATGGGATTTGAAGTCAGGTGAGCTTTGCTGCAAACACAGGCTTTCTTGTTCTTCTGAAGGACCTGAGCCCCTCTCTGCAAAACTGGGATATTTGGGTGCTTCTTAAAACAATAAGGATGAAATATATAGCTTATATTGTTTATAAATTATTCTTGAATAACTTCTAACAGTGCCTGCTGTATAATAAGCTTTCAGTTAGTATCAGCTATGAGTACGTAACTTTTCTCTCCACTCTTATAGTGATAAATATGTGAACAGGTAACAGGTGTACAGCTTTTGCTGCATAAAGGGCGTGTTCTCAGTTCTTTCCAAACAGCAGTGAAACATTCTCCGAGTAAGGTATTTTCAGTACTTTTATTTTGCACATGAGCAAAGGGAGACACAAGAATCCAGCCAATGAGACAGTGGAGGGAAGGTCACTAAGGGGGCGATGATGCAGGAGCCGAGAAGAAAACTGGAGGGAGAAAGAGGGATTCGCTGTGTGTGCAGGCAGGTGGCCCAGGATAAGGGGGATGAGGAGGACGGGGCGTCGGGAAGGCGCTCAGCTGTGTGTCATGGTTGGGACAGAAGGAGAGGCCGGCGGCAGTGTGAGTTCACCTAGCCTTACCTTTCACCACCGTGTCTTTAACTGAAATAAAAAGAAATCAAAATCAAAATGACTTCTTTGAAGGCAGGTATTGCTCATTTAGTGTCTGTGGAAGATGCTCTGTCACCAAGGAACAGTAAGGTTGTTGGCTTCATGTGCCGCAGCAGCTGCTTTCAAAATACTTCCTGGGTGATGTCTCTACAAAGATTGCTTTATGGTATTTCAGTCGAGTCTTCTTCTGTATACATTTACCTGACATGTCCTACGGTGACAGGCTTTGAGTGTCACAGAAAGGCTCTTTCTGTCTCAGTTTGTATGAAGCTGCCTACACGAAAAAGTGCCAGGAGACCAACCAGGTGCCCCCGGGGTCCTTAGTAAAGAGGATGGACCATCTCCCCACTGAGACACCCTGAGAGACGGTCGTTCTGGTTCCCCCAGGATTCGCCCGTTATTCACGCCCAGCCTATGGAAGGATTCTGTGGATGAGTTGACGGTGAGCGGTTCCTTGAGGGAGCCTGCAGTGTGCTCTTTGATACCTTCTCTTTATTTAAGGACTGGTGTTTGGTTCATGCCTAACAGGACTGACTGAGCCGGCCAGCTGGCGTGGGAATGTGGAATGAGGAGGGTAGCCCAGGAGTGAGCTGCACTTCCACCAAAGAGACATGTTTCCCAGATGTTGTAGGTGGACTCCATGGAAAAATCTTGCTTGTATGTACCACGCGAGAGGGCAACAAGGTAGAAAACCAAGGCCCAGGAGAGGGGAGTCCTAGGCTGGAAAGCTGCATTGTCCAAACTGCACAGGAGGTAACCTCATAGTGTCACTTCCATTGTGGTGAAGTCATTATGTCTGCCGTGGGCAGAGAAAACCATACTTCTTCCAATGCAGGGGGGTGTTGGCACTCAGGAGAGCTGGCTTCGTGCACTCTTCTCATGTTTGTATTTGGGGATGCTGCATTGGCAATGCCAAATCAATGTCGTTGGAGCATCTACCGCATGTAGGTCAGATCGGCAAGTACCACTGATCAAAGCCTTCTCTCTTCTTTGGAGAGCTGGTCATTGGACATGACCAGCCACACTGCTGCATTAGGCTTTCTCTCCTTCACCCCAGCCTTGAAGAGATCCAGGAAAACCACTAGTACATTGGGGAGGATGGAGGAGGAAGAAAGGGAATGGAAGGGACTCTCCCTAAATGGCTTTGAAGCCCAAAGGAGACAGACATTGGGGAAGGCAGAGGAACTTAAACATGAATGGACTTAGAGTTATGGACTTATTATGTAGCATTGAACATGATGGTCTCTATGAGGGCCCTGAAAGATAGCAGATCTGATGGAGTTTCTTCAGGGACAGGTAGGTGGGAACATGTTGGGAGTGCTCAGTGAAAGAGTATAGTGAACAAAAAAGGAATGCTTTTCAGATTTTTAGATGTTGAATACATCTTTTAAAACTGGTTACAACTTGATGGGGTTTTCCCATGGCAATGGAATCAGACCAGTCCTGGTAGTTTTGTGATTTAGAAATTACTAAGTAGCATTTTACATATCAGAGGACTACTCTTCTGCTGAGCTACCATGAAAGAAATACTCTGTAGCTCTCCTCTGAAGTCTCAAAACAATCGTTTCTCTAGAAGTCTGTGGTATAAAAGCCTTACAATTAGAGAAACCTTAAAATAGTAATATTCACATGGGAAGTGAAGCTTCTGTGTTTCCTCAATGACACTAGTTAAAAATCAGGACAAAACAGATAGGGAGTTCGGCTTTGTATGCAGAAAGAATCAAAGGAATTCCACTCCTGGTCCTGACAATGAGCAAAGTCTGAAAATCTACAAATGATAACGCTCTTCGAGCCCATCAGAGAGCAACCAATGTTCTGAATTGTGAAGACTGGCAAGCCTTTCCAAGAAGAGAAAGAACACGAGAGAGGTTTTACTTTTAGCAGCAGGTGGGAGAAAGAGGTGGGCTTTGTCAAAGTGGGTAAGAAGAAAGCAGATAAAATTTTAACCCATTCTTCTTCTTCTTTTTTTTTTTAATCTCTTAAGGAGGACATTCTTCTGTATAATACAACTATCAAAAATCAGAAAATGTAATATTGATATAATGTTAGTATCTAATCCACAGTTCATATTTATTTATTTTATTTTATTTTTTTACAAATAGTTTATTGTCAAGTTGGTTTCCATAAATTTTAACCCATTCTTAACTGCTAAGTGTGGGTTAGATAACAGCCTAGAATCTAGGAGAGAACTTTCCCCAGACATGAGAGAAGGTCAGAGAGTCCAAATGCTTCCTCATGTCTCTCTGCTAAGTGCTCACGAGCAAGAGTGGGGACAAGGCTGAAGACTCCCCGGCGGTGACCGACTGCTTCCAGGGCCAGCTAAGAAACCTCCCTCCCTCACTTCCTCACACCCTTCTCTATCTGGAGTCAAAACTTTGAGATGAGGGGCAAGTACTCATCCACCCTCCAGCCCAGGTAAAAATCCAGTGCTTCTGGAAGAGGAAGAATAGAAGCAAAGAGCAGAAGCAAACTGCACCTGCAGCTGTAAGAATCCTCCCATGGACCTAAGGGAGGATTCACTGCTTATGGCAGAAGATCAAAACTGAGAGGCTTCCATCCCTGGGGAAGGAAGGAGGAAACTCCCTTGGGCCCAGGACCATTCCCAATGCAAGCGGGTGCTGGCGCTGTCCAAGTGCCTCCAGAGATATAAGGCAGTGTAACAGAGGCGAAGGCCAGAAATGTTGAGAAGCCTCGACTCCAGCTCCTGAGCACACAGGGCTTCTCTAAGACAAAAGATGGGCCAGAGGGAACTTTGGAAAGCAGAACTTCAGAGACAAACCCTCTGTCAACCGAGCCCTGAAGCCAAGCACAGATTAGCAGCAAGTGCTCTTGCAGAAGTTTGGAGACTGCAGACAGTAGAAGCAATTAGCTGATGACAATTAGCTGCGGATAATAGAAGCAACAGTGAATCCCAAGCTTGACTCAACGAACCGCGTTGAATCTAACTTCCAACCCAGTGGCCTTCGAGCAGAAGAGGTGTGCCAGTTTTTGTGTATAAATAAAATTGACTTCAGTCTCTATCATTTTAATCTATACATTCAATGAAAATACCCTGCATTTGATTCATGAGAAGCACAGTAATAGCAAAGATGATTTAAAAAAAAAATCAAATGTCAAGAGATAAAACAATCAACAGAATAAGATTTGGAGAAGATTTGAAGGTTAGAGCCACCAAACCAGCACTGTGAAATCACTACATTTGTGTTAAAAAGAGATACTCAAAAAACTATACGGTTCAACTTGTATGGATAAATAGGGAATTACACAAAGAGTTGGAAACTATAAAAAAGAATCAGATAGAGGGGATGCCTATATGGCTCAGTTGGATAAGCGTCTGATTCTTGTTTTTAGCTGAGGTCATGATCTCATGGTCTGTGAGTTCGAGCCCCGCATCAGGTTCTGTGCTGACAGTGCAGAGCCTGCATGGGATTCTGTGTCTCTCTCTCTCTCTGCCCCTCCCCCACTCGTGCTGTCTCTGTCTCTCTCAAAAATAAATAAGCTTAACAAAATTTTGTAAATAAAAAAGAATCAAATAGAAATGCTACAAATAACAACAACAACACACACACATATACACAAAGTCAGGGGAAGAACTTATTTCACACATTTACCAGCAGACTGGATATATAAAAAGGTATTTGGTGAACTTGAAGTTGGGTTAGTAGACATTTTCAAACTGAGTCACAAAGAAAAAATAATATGAAAAAAACAGAGTAGTACATTTTGAGGGTGATAGGACATCTCAGTGTCGAAGATAATTATAACTGGGGTTCCAGAAAGAACAAGAGAGAGAGAGAAGAGAGAACAGAAGGGTTAACAAGTGAAAGCTTTGTGAAATTAGTGAAAGACATTAAACACGGATGCAGGAAGTTCAGAATCACCCCCTCCCCCATCCCTGTACCACGGAAAGTGAGACCCCACAACTAGTCACACCAGAGGGAAGCTCCAGGAAACCAAAGATAAAAGGGCAAAGCACAGAGGAACATTAGCCACAGAAGAGCAAAGAAAAGTCAGAGCCGTCTCCTCATCAGAGACCGTGGGTGGCTAAGGGATTGAAATAGCATCCCGAATGTATTCAAAAGGGGAGAAAAGCAGTCAACTCAGAAATCTTGATTAAATAATTAACGTGAAATATTAACTATTAATGAAAAAACACCCTGAAATAATCTATTGTCAGTAGACTTGTATGTTAAGAAATGTTAAGAAAATCCATCAGGTGGAGGATCATGATGGTAGATGGAAAATTGGATCTTAACAGCAATGATGGTCATGGGAAACAGTAAAAAGGAAGATATACGCAAAACATAGTTTGTATTGTTTGTAAGTACTTCCAAAGATAACTGTTTAGCGGAAAATAGTAACAATAGATTGTAGAGTGTTTGATCCATGTAGAAGGAAAACGTATGAAAGACATCGTGTTAAAGGGCAGAGGAGAAAGTGGAAGTGACTTGTCGGGGAGCCCTTATCCTCTGTGTAACGTGGGATAGTATTTGAAGTTAGACAATGGATGTTAAGAGGTATGTTGTAAACCCTGAGTCAGCCACTAGAGATGCCATGAAATCATAAGCCTTTTAAATTGATAATCAAAAATATAGGTGAAGAAGAATAAGTAACAGAGAATGGATTGGGAAATAGAACACAGTTAGCAAATAATCACACTACTAATAATTCATAATTATTAATAATAACTGACCCAGCAGTATTACTGCTAAGTATTTCCCCAGGAGAAATGAAAACTTACATCCACACAAAGACCTTCACATGTGCGTGATCAGGGTGATCAAGAAGCTCTATCTTCATTATGATGGTTGTGACACAGCTCTGTGCATTTGCCAATATGTTTCAAACTGCAGATCTTTAAAGGGACCAATGTAAAAAGTGTAAAATGTACTACATTAAACCTCACTTAAAAGTCTCATATAGGTTAAATGGTATTCCAAAATCTTATAACCAAAACAAAATACCAAAGTACTAAAACTTTTGTTCATTAAAATAGTATCATTTTATTTTATCTTGGTTTTCATTCACTCAAGAGTTGTCTGTTTGTGTCTATTTATGAGCAAATGATGTAAATTTTAAAATGAACAATTTAGCAATAAAATATTGACTGTTTCCTCGAAGTCACATATTTACCATTAAAGAACCCATGGGATGAATTCATTGGGATGAATGAAGGAATAAAAAAAAGGTGACAACATTGTGACAACTTAAGTTTTTTTTAAATGTTTATTTATTTTTGAGAGAGAGACAGGGTGAGCAAGGGAGGGGCAGAGAGAGAGAGGGAGACACAGAATCTGAAGCAGCTCCAGGTTCTGAGCTGTCAGCACAGAGCCCGACACGGGCCTTGAACCCATAAACCACGAGATCATGACCTGAGTCGAAGTCGGATGCTCAATCAGTTGAGCCACCCAGGCACCCCAACATTGTGACAATTTAAAATACTTCTATATTTCTCAAATTCTATAATAAAGTTTTGCTTTAAAATCAGTAAAATTCAGATACATCTCTTTATTCTATTAGTTGTCTGCTTCCCCCGTGAAGCTATTACTACATCAATGCGTTTTATAATTGATGGCATTTTAGAAATGAAGAAACTAGGTAGCAGTTCAAGAATAAAATGCTGCATATTAGATCCTTTAAGTGCACTTTGAATTAATCAACCACTCTTGGAAACGCAGAACCACTTACAAATGCATTGTTGTATTGCCGGGTTTTGGTCTTTCATGACCAATTCTTCTTTCATCTTCTTTTGTGTGTCATTGTCTCCCTCCCTCACCCCGAGTACTGTAAGCCTCTAAGACCTATAAATTCAGTTCACTCGTCTTCACTTTTATAAAACAACTGGGTCAAATCCTAAAAATACATGCAAGTAGTCCCATTTGGCTGGGCCTGGCCAGTCCCATGTCAGATTAATATTGAGTTGTCCTGACTGTATACTATCTATTCATTTCAGAACATATATAATAAGTAATGTTAGAAAGCCCACTGAAACAACTCTGGAAACACTTAGAGAAGGGATCGTTTCCGTGTTCTTCAGTGTTCTCGCTTTTGGGAATTGAAATTGACCCTGTGTGTATCATCCTTAACAGACCAAACTTTCAGAACCTTAGGGCTGGAGTATATTACAGGCTGCTCTCACCAAACCTTGCAACTAACAGCAAATTTTGTATGCATCTGATTCTCGTTTCTCCTTTCAAACATCAACAGATTTTACATTGCCTCCTAAAAAGGCAATAAAATATGAGGACAACGTTTATTTTACTAATGAGATGAGATACTTTTTTTTTTTTTTACAAATAGTTTATTGTCAGATTAGTTTCCACATAACACCCAGTGCTCATCCCCACGAGTGTCTTCCTCCTTGCCCACCCCCACCTCACATCCATCAGTCCTCAGTTTTTGTCAGCCTTCAAGAGTCTCTCATGGTTTGCCTAGATGAGATACTTTTAATATTAGCAGCAGAAAATAACCCTGAGAACCTGGCATTAGCCAAGAATAGTTTCAGGAGACACAAAGACTAAGTGTGATTTGGTATCTAGATAGGGTGGTGGGACAGGAAGGGACATTAGATAAAACTAAGGGGATCTGTATAAAGTGTGGTTTCTAATTAATAATAATATGCCCATACTGGTTCATTAATTGTGACAAATGTATGTTTGGGTAAGACATTACTCATAGGGTAAACATAGTGTGGGCTCATAAAAAAAAAAAAACCCGTCTTTTCATAATTTTCTGTGAATCTAAAATTGCTTTAAAATATAAATTGTATTTAAAAAAACTGTTAAAGATACAGCCGTATGAAGTATATCACTCCATTCTACTTCAGAGAACATTGCTGTCTGAGCATTCAGTAACATCATTTATTATATGAAGAATCTTATTCTTATGCATTTTTAACTTCATTTGATATTTTTTACACTGTCTTATATTTACTTGCTGACACTCATTATTTCCCATTAGTGGCAGGCAGAAATTCTGCTCTCATCATCGGCAACAACCGCCATATTTTCAGTACAAAAGTCACACGAGGTGTGAGTGCCATTAATTTGACCTGTTTAGAGGAGTCAAAATAAGGCATAAAGGACCCGGAGTCCAGCTCCTTGTCCAGCAAGGCACTGATGGGTCTAGGATTAGAACCCTTGTTTGTTGAAATTCTAATTTATTGAACATCCATTATAACTTGACTCACAAGAATAACTGCATTCGATCATATATCCACTTTTACACATATTCACATATTATACTTTGTAATTAATGTAATTATTTGAAATAATATCAATGTGCTTCCTTGTTGATGTTAACATTACCAGCTAGTTTCTAAAATGAGCTTCTGCCTTCTTCAAAAGGAACAAATAGCCACCAAAAGAATATTGGTGTTGGTTTATAGAATATCATTTTTTCATAAACAAGTAATTTCACATAACGGATTTTATAGATTGAGAAATTGGGTCACTGTCTGAAATGTCTTTTGATTATTTTTCTTAATATGGAACACCTCTTACTAAGTTTAAAATAACTGTAGTGGTTATAAATTCAGTGGAAAGTTGAGTATTTTTAAAAGAATAATTGACATGCAGAAATTATTTAGAGCAGAAAATTACTAGCTCTTTCTTCTGGGTGTCAAGAATCTCTTGGTTCTTATTTGGTAATAAATTCCTTTGTCCTGGCCTTCAGGGGACCGTTTGGTGCACTGGGGCATTATTTTAACATTTGGTGCCCAGATTTCTTGAAGGAATAAACTCAAAGTAAAAAAGAAACAAACAAACAAAAATAAGAAACAATTTCCTCTCATACAATGATCAGAATAAGGTGGCAACTTTCAATTAGTATTCGAGATAAGCAGTTTTAATGGCAGTTGGTGTCATATGAATAGTTGTTCAACACTAGTTTGGTGACATTTTAGTGGACGTGTATTTGCTATTGACAAGAAAGTGCATCAGCAAATATGCAAGCCTGTGGCGGGGGTGGGGGGGGGTGGACACTGGGACAATGACCTTTGCTGGTGAGAGAATCCTTCTCTGCTGAGTACAATTAGCAAGGACATTGTTCTCACCCATACAACAGCACCACAAAAAACCGGATAACTGCAAATCAAAACTTTTCTTGAATTCATCAGAAATCTGAAGTCACAGAGAAAACAACTAATTTCAAATCTGGAGAGAGACAAGTGCCCACAGGGAGAAACCGACCCCAAATACTTGCTTACCTGGATAGATGCCACTAGAATAAGTTGGCCGGAAATTCTTAATGAGTTGCCAAAAGGCGAGTATGGGCTCACCTGAGGTCACAGACGTGGGACTGTTTGCACACTTTTGTAGGCTTTTCCTCAGAAACCTTGGCAAGCACTCAGAGAACATCAGGGAGAATCCTGAGAACATTCCCCCATGGTGCCTCTGGGAGAAGGGAATGGGGCTCACCAGAGATATTCTGCCCAGACCCATCTCCCCTTCTTCTCAAGGAGCAAAAGCTTTAATCTGCAGGGGAAAGGCCAGGAAGCTGTTGACTGAGTGCACTGCTGAGAATACCACAGATGAGGGGGGAAAGAGAAGAGACAAACCTCTAGGTCTAGTGATGGGGAAAGGACTTGGTTGGCCCACTGTTGAAACTGGAGGCTACCATCTTGCTCAAATCACACCTTCAGCCCCAAACTGTGATGCCTGCCTATGAGTAAGGCTCAATCAGAACATTGCTGCTGGAACACACAACCACATTGATTCTCTCAGAGTTCTGGAGCTCAGAGTCTAGAACCAAGATGTGGGCAGTGCTGTGTTCCTTCTGGAGATGTCAGAGCTTTTCCAACTTCATTCCTTGCTTGTGGACTGTCCCTCACATAACCCTCATGTCTTCTTTCCATCACTCCACCCCTTGTCTCTATCCAACTCCCCTCCGTCTCCCTCTTGGAAGGACACATGTAGTTATGTTTAGGGTGTGCCCAGATAATGCAGGGTAATGACCCCATCTCAAGACCCTTAGTTTAGTCACTTCTGTGGGTCCTTTCTGCCATGTCACATTCGAGAATTCTAGTCTCAGGTTCTGGGGATGAGGACACTCACATCTTTTGGGGGGACCATTATTCAGCCCCAGCTGCATTGCTTCAAAGACTTGCTCCTTTTCATCCGGGTTTTTGTTTGCTAGTTTTATATGCCTCCATAACAATTTTGCTGACACTTCTCTTTTTACACATCTCTCTAATGGAAACACTGTTGTCCAAGAACCATTAGCATTCTCCTACATTCAACTTACCCACTCAGAAAATTCTCTTACTGTTTGTAAGGAATTCCTGACCTCTTCTGGTGACGATATTCAGAATCATCTCTTTAAGGCGTCTGGGTTTTACCTCCAAAAAAAAGAAAGAAAGAAAAACATGGAAGGAAGGAAGGGAGGGAGGGAGGAGGAAGGGAGGGAGGGAAGAAGGACTCGACTTCAAGCACTGTGTCTTTTCTACCTGCCGTAAACGTTTGCTGAGACAAAGGTGCATATTGGCTGACCATCTGCTTGAAATGGGAAGGTGAGAAAAATAGGGATAAAAGACTCAAACAACTCACTCCCGTTGGAAGAAACAGATCTGAGTTTAAATCTAGGTTCTGCCCTGAATGACTGATTTGTGGCCTTGTGTGTAAGTCAGGCATGGCGAGCCCCATCTCACAAGGCTGTTAAAAAATGATCAATGAACTTGAACATGCCACACAAATATAAATTATGGTTTTATGTGGTTAGGAGCAAAACAACCATTCAGTTCCTCATCCATTTCTCTGGTCCTGTTCTTTTTCTGGTTGTCCTTGACCTGTGCTGTAGACAACTGGGGGAGACGGTATGGAAAACGTATTTTTTTTCTCTTTAGCACTGAGGGGAACACACAGTTCCAAAGTCATTTTTTAATTTTCGTGAAACAGCAGTGGACTGACCTGTACTAGGTTATTTTGCTGCAAAGCTATGTGAGACTAACCTCAATGAGGCAATTGATTTTTTCATCGTTCCTTATGAAGCCCGTTAGGCAACTTTCAGTGTAGAGTCCATTACTGCATGGAGAGCCATTGGCCCTTTTTATGACTGGCAATATAAGAAGGTTCATTAGCTCTCAGCACCTCCACAATGCAGAGATCCAGGGTGGAGGGCCCAGGGCAGGCGTCGGGCAGAGAGGCTTTTTCTTCCTGCTTATTAGCACCTTTTAATGGACCGTAAATCACCACCTTCACTTGTCCGCCATGGGCTCCTTTCCCAAGGAACAAACACACACAAAGCGCCTCTGTGACCTGTTCTTTCCCTTCTCGGGGTGGTTATTAAAAGTTCGCAGTGCCAAAGGCAAGAAATGGTCTGGGGAACACGGAAAAAGTCCGCAAGGTTTGGGCTTTTGCAGTTAACGACCTTCCCTCTGCCACGGCACAGACACACAACGAGAAGTGGCCAGTGCATTTTTGCTCATCGATTTAGTTAAATATTTTCCAACTTACACGCACCTGTTCCTTATATTTCAAGTGACGTTCTCCTAAACAAAAGATAACTAGGGAGGCATTTAAATGGAGAAGCATTCCTAGAAGGCAAGATTCAAAGCTGTGAAGCTACTTTTCTTCTGAACCCACCAGCCAAATTTTTGGGGGGGAAGTACAATGAGAATTCACTGGTGACGTGGGAGTTCTGGTCCCTAAATAGGTGAGGTCACACAAAGCTAAGATGGTTTTCCGACGGCCTACACATCCCAGGGACCCTGATTTCTTGAACTTGTGTTGTATAATTCAGCGTTTTATCCACTTTCAAACTCTATTCATCTCTTTATTACATACAAAATATATCTTCTTTGGAAGAAGTGTTGTACAGAGCTTCAAATATTTCTGTGCACACATTTAGCCATGTATAAGAATTTTGTTCATCATGCCATGATGCTAGGAACAGTGTTTCTCATTGACGAATACAGATTAGTCACCGGTTTCAGGGTGTGCCTATTGTAAAGTTGCATGGATTCGACGTGAAATCTTTAATAAGTGTACTATTGCCCTCAGCATTGTGTTCTTTTCCCCTCCCCCTTCCTCCCCTTTTGCTAGTCAGATGTGAATGCAGGAAACATCTGTGAAGCAGGCGCTACGGTGTAGTAGATTTTGGGTTTAAAGCCCTGCTCTGTAGTCTGCATAGGTGGTTATGAGAACTTGGACGTGTTCCAGCACTGCTCTAGTTCATTCACGTGCAAACGGGAATAATACTCAACAGGGGTTTGTGAGGATGAACTTCAACACTGCTTGTTGCCCTGGGCTCTGTTCTTGGAGCCCAGTAAATACATGTAGTGGTGGCCTTTCTACGTCAGTCAGTTCTGAGTGTAATTATCTGTCTGTCTATTTCTTTGGGATAAATCTTTAGAAGCAGAACTCCTGTTTTCCTAAGAGGTGTCTTACTTTTTGAAAACCAACCCAAGAGATGCACTCTACCAGGCCGTCCTCCACAAAGCTTGGGCCACGGGACATCATAGACAGTGTGTCTGGGTGCTAATTTTCACTGACGATCATGAACATTAGGTGTTTCCATTGATAAAAAGAATTTTAGTAAAAGATCATCTCATTTTTTTTTAATTTTTTAATGTTTTATTTATTTTTAGGAGAGAGAGAGAGGCAGTGTGAGCAGGGGTGGGTCAGAGAGAGAGGGAATCACAGGCTGAAACAGGCTCCAGGCTCTGAGCTGGCAGTCAGCACAGAGCCCGATGGTGGGGCCCGAACCCACGAACTGTGAAATCATGACCTAAGCGAAAGTCGGGCGCTTAACCGACTAAGCCACCCAGGCGCCCCAAAGATCATCTCATTATTAATTTCCATATCTTTGGTTACCAGTGAGATCGCACTTTATTTATTTTTTTTAATTTCTAGGAGAGAGAGAGAGAAAGAGAGAGGGACAGCATGAGCAGGAGAGGGTCAGAAAGAGAGGGAGCCACAGACCGAAACAGGCTCCAGGCTCTGAGCTGCCAGTCAGCACAGAGCCCGACGCGGGGCTCGAACCCACAAACCGCGAGATCATGACCCAAGCAAAAGTCAGACGCTTAACCAACTAAGCCACCCAGGTGCCCCGGTTGCACTTTATTTTTAACAACACCTATGTGTTTACTCAGCCTCTGTATTTCTTTTTTTTAGTGGTTTGTTATTTAAGCCTCCACTTGTTTTTCTACTGAGAACACCTTCTCTAAGTAGTAAGAATTGTACATCTTCTTGTGACACCGTGGCAATTATTTTTTTCAGATTGTTGTGTAACTTTTCATCCTTTCTCTGTTTGCTTTTTTTTCCCAAAGTTTATTTATTCATTTTGAGACAGACACAGTGTGAGTGGAGGAGGGGCAGAGAGAGAGAAAGAGAGAGAGAATCACAGGCAGGCTCCTCACTGTCAGTGCAGAGTCCAATGAGGGGCTGGAACCTGTGAACTGTGAGATCATGACCTGAGCTGACGCAGAGTCAGACGCTTAACCATCTTAGCCATCCAGGAGCTCCTCCCTCATTTCCTTTCATGCAGCCATACAGGTTCTAAAATTATTTATGTCATCAAATCTATGAGGCTTTTCCTCTAAGACTTCTTCTTTGGGGAGGTCACAGTCCTCCATTTCCTAGTAGAAATCAGAATGCACCCAAGTTTGCTGGTTTGGTCTTCTATATTTTTTTAAAATTGCAAGGAAGTATCGGTTTTTGTGAAAAGACTTCAAAAATGTTATACACTTAAACCAACTGTGCTAAAGGTTGATGTGAGCACCACAGATTAGTGTAGTTTTAGGGATCAGCTATGAATGAGAACATTCCCAAGCATCAGCATGAAATATCGTGGTGGTAACTTTGCACACTGAGGTCAACTGTCTTCATTAAGGGTTATGCGAAATCAAACGTTTCCAAGCATCTGGTCACTACATAGCCAGTTTTACCTAGAGGGGGCCAGAGTTTCTGACTGAGCCCAGCTTGTCATGTTTCCTGTCGCTTTTGGAAGATATCTGGTGTTTTCAATAAACTCTTTTATTATTAAGATAAACAAGTAAAAGGCATAAATGGGTAGATATATGAATAGACATAAAAGAGTTGACTAAAAATAACCGGAGATAAAGAATACGTGAACTAGATGAACAAACAAACTATCATTTATCTATTAACAGTAGAAATAAAAGTACAAATTCACCATTTACACATAAGTAAAGAACATGTATTATTTTTAAAAGCACATGCAGTTATCTGGCAACAGACACAAAGACACAAAATCCCAATATGAGCAATGGAAAGAGGATGCAACCACAGATGGCATATCGGCATGAAAAAGACCTGAAGATGATATTATGCACAATTACATCAATAAATTTGAAAGCTTAAAAGACATGGACGAATTCATAGATCTGGCTGGTTTTACTGGTAACATTTTATCTTCCCTGACTCCGTAATTACTAGGAAAATGAAACTGTGCTCTGGCATTTAAACGGCCTCTGTGCTGTTGAGTCTGAGCCCCATGACAGAGACAGCCTTCTTGAGCTTTACGCGGTTCGTAGGAATTTCTCTAAGTTTTCATTATTCTTGTTTTCTTTTATGGTGTGAATCCCTTTTCTATTTTCTCCATTTCAGAAGTGGATTGCCATTTAGATGCCCTACTTTGGAACAGCAATTTATATTACTGCTTGGAATCAATGTGTCTGATTATAAAACGTTAGCACCAAATCCAAGAAATAAAGATTTTAAGGTACATGCCTATAAACCACTTAAGGACAAATTTCCTCTCCGTGAGAAAAGACCACATCCCCGTTCCTTCATGGTTACCAGCCCCTGTGTCTCAGTTCGGCACCATTGCGGTAGTTACGTGTGCACTCACAGATGTGCCCAGGAAGAGAGGCTGTGACCCACAAGCACTTTATAAAGCTGGTTATGGAAGCTGGGGTGGGGGTGGGGTGCCGCTACAGAACCCAGGAAGCAGCAGGTTTTGATTGTCAACTGAACTGCTGTCTCCTCTTCTAGGATTTTTCTCTTTCTCTTCCACCTGCGATTCAATTGTGCTTTTCCTCTGTGTCACACGCACAAAATGATTGTATCCTTTAAGACGATTGCCTTTTATGAGGCGGAATGCAGTTGTGTAGTGGCATTTTGAGTTCCATTGGTCTACTTTGCCTACTTACCTGAAAGCCTCTGCTGGGTGGCGTTGACACTGGTCCCTTGGAAGTGTAAGGCATCCGCACGCAGGCGCTCGGTTGTAGATCCCCACTACGGCATGGGCTTACCTAGCGAAAAATGCAAAGGGGGCTGTGATTCACAAAAGGCCGTGAAGCGCAAAACTCTGAGTTTGTGAGTGCTTTCTCCAGTGGTTTTCTGGGCAACACAATCTTAGGGAATTGTCACAGAAGGTCGTGCTAGTTTCCAAAGTTCTCTGGCAACTAATTCAATAGTTTATTTTTGAAACCTAAACAAAACGCGTGATTTTCTTAGTTTTCCCTCTCCAATATCTCCCCCAGGAACTGCCATCCTGTTGGGAAACATCCAGGAGTTAAATGACTAAAATAAAATAAATGTTTTAGGTTTTCATCCCTCTTCTTCTGTCTCTGAATTCACAGAACTACATGCACACAGAAGTCTGGGCACGTAAACGCGCACACATTTGCACACTATTTCTGAAGGTATTTGGTATATGAATGTGTGCGCGTTTGATCTGGTGGGAAGGGAGAGGCCGTGACCTGTAGATGGCGAGCAGCCTGGAAGCAGGTGGCCCCGGGCGAACCGCAGGTCATTGACATAGTCCGTGGACCAGATGGCTACACCCGTGCTTCCTGCCTCTGCCCCCCAGATCACCTCGGGGTCCACGAGACAGGTGCTAGAACTCCCGACGTACTGAGGCATGAAGAAGGAGGAAGGAAAGAAGGACGAGCAGTGCCGACCGGTCCAGTAGGCACTTCTGGAAACCCAAGAACTTTCCCAGACCCCTCACTCTACTGCCACAGCTTATATTTTATTGACGTTTCTGCTCCAAAGGGAGATCAGCAAAATATCTGTTGAGCAAATTGTGACCCTTATCAATATAGGCGTTCTGTGAGTGACAAAAAGGCGGAAAATGAATATGGGACAGCCACCAGGCAGTCTGTCTGCCATTCATACATGCTGTTGACTTTTGTGCCATTTGTATATCACTTATTTAAAACAATAATTTAAAAAAATGACATCATAAGAGAGTACAATGAATGACGGGAGAAGACAATAGCATCGATCAAAGCACTAATGCAACGAGAAAGTCCACCCCGGCGCGTGTGATTGAGCTGCAGCCACCAGGGTGGTGAGGGGCGGGGTGTCTGGGTTGATGGGGAGGCCGGGTTTGAGAGCCCAGTTCTGTCACGAATGTTGGAGAATGTTCTGCTTTCTGGGGGTATATAATGCGCCAGGGGCCTCTCCGCTGAGAGCACTTCGTCCAGAAATGCGTTACTGCTCCTCCCTCTGCACGGCGCGCGGCCTCGCTGCACGTGAGCCCTTCCCGAAGCTGCACATGGTCACTCGGTGTTTGCTGGAGCCAGCGCTCTATCCAACTCCTAAAAAGAACCTGAGAAATCGTTTTTGAATTCACGAATAGTAAAAATCTAAGGATTCCCTAAACTCTAAGCTATGTTGATTTAATAAATATTATAATACTTTTAGCTTAAAATTTTTTGTCTAGATTTGACATAAGAAATGTCTTGTGGGGCGCCTGGGGGGCTCAGTCGGCTTTGCATCCAACCCTTGATCTCTGCTCAGGTCATGACCTCATGGTCTCGAAGTTGGTGGAATGGAGCCCGTCATCGGGCTCTGCACTGACAGCCTGGAGACTGCTTGGAATTCTCTCTCTCTCTCTCTCTGGCTCTTAAAATAAATTAAATTTTTTTTTAAAGAATGTCATGCAAAATTGTAAGAAGCCATCACACTGATCTTTTTTTAAAAATTATGGTTTTTAAAGTCCTATGAATATGTTTTAAGAGAAAAAAGTCTAAAAAAGAAAAAAAAGATACTTAATGGTAGATATACAAATGATTAAAAGAGAATTAAATGAAAACAACACAGGTGTCCAGGTTGAAAAGTGAAAGTATCAGAGTAGAACTCCCATTTCCCATTCTGGTCTCTGTCCCCAGGACTCTGGTTACTATTCTGTATTTTCTTTTCTGTATTTCCCTCCTCTGACATGCCCAGCACATCTATCAATCCATTCATCTACCTGTCTGGGGTCATCTGTCTGTCTCTAACATCTATCTGTCCTTTCAAACTTATATAAAATATTTACTTTGCTAATTTACTGTATTTGAAAGAATTTTCCATTTTGGCACAAACAGACCCATTTTATTCTTTTTAAACACGCACATATACAAACACTGGATGATACAAGTGTAGGTAAAAAGTGGCAAAATGAACAGAAAACTGGGAAATAAAACAGACTTTTGTGTTATTCTTGAGCAGGGCTTCCTAATTTTCCTTAGGTGACCTTAATTTCAATGGCTCACATCACATGTTATTAACCAGTCTCTTTCTGAATGACACTTGATGGTTTTTAATTGACTTGCTTTTATAAGCTATGATTTAAATAAGTGAATTATACTATTGAAATTTATAATGTATATAAATAAATAAATTTAAACTATGATTTAAATAAATAAATATATTATATCGCACCATTAGGATTTTATCAATAAGATACATTTGTAATGGAAATCATGTGTTGAAAAGAACTTGTAAGGGGCATTGTAGTTGATCTGGGCAAACTGTGCTTTCTAGAGTTTGGTCCAATCTACCCGCTCACCGCTCACCTACCATGTGTAGGGGGGCATGCTGGGTAACGTTGAGCATCCAGGTATCTTCAAAGAAGGTAAAAGTAAAGTAGTCGTGCTTATTTGAAATTCAACTAACTGTCTACATTTATAGGTGAATAAAACTGGTACAATATTAACTGTACTTACTTGAGACATTTTCATTTCTTTCAATGTCTCTTTGGGGGTTTAATATATTTTCTAGTTGGCTATGTCCAGTGTATTAAAAACAATGGCAATAAAATTCTAGAGTGTGTCACCTTTCTACTTGCCCTAACTTTTCTAATAGTTTCTGGTTAATTCTCTCAGATAGATAGATAGATAGAAAGATAGATAGATAGATAGATATAGATATATCATATATCAGGTATATATATATCATAGGAGATATATGTATATATTAGTTTACATAGAGAATTTACATGCTAATTTTATACATCAGTTAGTATAAATGCATGTGAGTGTGTGTGTGCATGTGTATATGAAAGAGACAGAGTTTATGAAACTACCAAACTGTTTTAATCTTGTTTGCTTTTTTCTTCTTATTCCTGTGCAAGAATATTCTCAAAACCTTCACAGAATCTCTTGTCATATTGCATTTCTTTTTGATCTAATAGTAAAAGCATCATATTAATCAATTTATAAAAGTAAAACATTCTTGAATTTCATGAATCCAGCTTGTTTGGTCATGATGAGTTAATTTTCAGATAATGCTGAATTCCATTGTATTTTATTCATAAGTTTCCCCCCATGATCCTACATGAGATTGGTTGCAGTGTTTTTTGATCTGCAATTTTCTGAGATCAATGCCAGCCAGATTCTTTTAAAGAACTATCAGAAGTTTTCCTTTTTCCAATGGTATGAAGTAGCCAAATTAGCATTGAAATGATTTCATTGTTAGAAGTTTCAAATAATTTAAGAATTTTTAATGTTTATTCATGTTTAAGAGAGAGAGTGAAGCGAGAGCAAGAGCGAGAGCGAGAGAGAGAGAGAGAGAGAGAGAAAGAGAGAGAGAGAGAAAATGGGTGTGAGAGGGGCAGAGAGAGAGACACAGAATCCGAAGCAGGCTCCAGGCTCTGTGCAGTCAGCAGAGTCTGATGTGGGGCTCAAACCCACAAACTGTGAGATCATGACCTGAGCCAAAGATGGATGCTAAACTGGCTGAGCACCCAGATGTTCCCTCAAATGATTTTTATATGAAACCATCTGGATCTTATTTTTTGAAGAAAAATGCGTAACTGAATTCTTTTTTTAAAATGCTTATTCATTAATTTTGAGAGAGAGAGTACACAAGCATGAGCAGGGGAGGTGCAGAGATGGAGGGGGGAGAGAAAGAATTCTAAGCAGGCTCCCCACTGTCAGTACAGAGCTTGATGCAGGTCATGACCTGAGGTGAAATCAAGAGTCTGATGACTAACTGAGCCACCCCAGGGCCCCCTTGAATTCTTTTCAATGCTTTACATTATTTCTGTTTTGTTTTGAGCTCCTAGTGTCGCTTGGAGCAATTTTGATATTTTCCCATAAATTATCTGTGTCATAGAAATTTTAAATTATATTTTATAAAATATATATATCTAAGTTAAAAAATTCCTTTGTAGCCATAAATATATTCCTCTTTACTGCTGTGATTTTTGTATTTGTGCCTTCTCTTTTTCAAAAATAATTATTCTCAGCTCGTGGTTGATCTATTTCTTGCGGATTTTTTTTTTGTCTGTTTCATTTTCCTTGGTTTTTTGGATTTCCCAATTATTTTGATTTCTGTGCTTTATTGTTGCTCTTTAAAAAGAGAAACACCCCAAAATTTAAGCACCACATGGCAAGAAGAGCTTAAAAAACCCACTCCCATTTATTTGTATAATAATTTTAGACTATGAATTTTCCTATGAGTATAGCTTTGGCCATTTCCAATAAACTTTAATGCATAAAGTTTACATTATCAAGTAATAATAATTTATGTGCCTTTAGTCTAAGTATTGTTTACTAAGGTTTTGAAACTTTCAGATAACTAACTTTTGTCTGTTTTTATTATCATTTTACAATTTTTGTTCCCCATCGTCAGAAAACATTATTTATATTCTTTTTACATTTTGGAATGTATTTGGCTTCTCTTTATGATTATATGTACTTTCCAATTTTGATTCAGTGTTTTATAAAACTTGAAAGAATATTTTATTAAGATACTCGTCATTAAATGTCTATTAATTTAACCTTATAAATTATGCTCTTTTGATTCTTTACATGTTTTCTTTATTTTGTGTTCTTGGTCCCCCAGGGAATAAAACTGCAATTTGCTACAATACCTGAAATGTGTGATTTTTTAAGTTAATTTATGCAGAAAACCTCATGGAACATTGTGTCCCTCACTATTATACAGTGTTTCTCTGATCTCATTTAACACCTTCTGCATGTGGAAAACCTACTAAACTTTTTTTTTTTTTATGAACACTTTTCCTGGGGATTTTTGGTAACTTTTCGTGTTTAACAAGTAATAATATTTGTTAAATATTTATATTTATATATAAATATTTATATTTAAATATATAAAGTTAAAAATATTCCTTAAATCAGCCTTTGTTTTCATGAGTTTATTCTATATTTATTTACTGATGATGAGGCGATACTTGGGCTTACTTCTGAAATCCTGAATTTGTTGTGTTTTTGATTACCTTACATCAAATTTGATTGTATATGTAATAAGGCTAACACATTCCACAACAGGAAACTGGTTTTACCCATTAGGTCCTGCAGGAGCAGGAAACATTAATGTTAGCATCTGAAAAACTAATTCTATGTGTGCCTTTAGTAATAACCTGTGTTATATAAATAGGCTTGCTAATTCAACAAGCAATAATTCAGCTCTCTAAAATGCATGTACTACCTGGCATTATTAAATAAACACTGCCTGTGTTTGCTTTTATATTTGATTCTCATCCATTAAAGTTAATATTTGGGAAGAAAAAGAGGTCAGTGGAAGTGCCTGGCCATTCTGACTACATCAGAGCATGTTACTAGACCTATATCAGAAGAGAAAAATAACATTCTGAAATTGATTTCCCAAATTATTAATGTTATATGGTCCTAATTATGCTGTGTACTCCAAAGAAGAAATTATGAATAATGGCCCCAAATTAGTTACTGAGAGTGGTAACCGAAAAAAGAAAAGAGTCTGTTTATTCCATATGTAATTCGTAGTGCTTTTGGCAATTGATAGAAATTTCTTGTTATTAAGCACTAATTTGTCAGCTAGTTTACTTTATGGACTTGCTGGATGTTCTTTTTTCTCATAAATATTTTATTACTTTGGTTAAGTAATTAAAGTTTCCTAAATAGCTTGTGTTTTGCTGTGTAGCCTATCTATGAATTACAATGAACTTGGGGTGAGCCTCTTCCAGAGAATCTATTTCTGAAAACCACTAGCTGCACTGGGCAGCCGGCTCTCAGGTCCCGCTTCCCTCCTCCACCTGGTGCTCAGCTGGCACCTGCCCAGGAAGTCCCGCCTCCTGCTGCTGCAGCCGGAAGGGCTGCTCTCCCACTGCTTCCTGGTGGGATGGCCCTGAAACTCACCCTTCTGCAGAAGGAGTTCCCACGAGGTTCCAGGCATGGAGACAGACTCTGGGGGCAACATGTTGCCTAGGTGACACAGCACGTGAGACGCTCATGCCCATTTTCCCCCAAATTTGCTCTTTTTAATGTCGTGACATCTTATTTATACTTGGTTATTGCATTGGAAAGAATGGATGTCACACACAGATACCGATGTGGGGACAGAATGGAGGAAGAGGACCTCATTGTCCTGGAAAGATACTTTGGAGACACTGAGATTGCTGGGCCTCTGGGGGAGGGACACCTTCTGACCGCAGGTGGTCCTCAGGGGGTCCTGTCCATGGACACCCGGCAGGAAAGAAGCTCAGACCATTGGCTGAAAACTTTGCTCCCTCTGCTACTGCACTAGCCTCTTCACACTGTCCCCACGTCAGCCTGTCTGCCTGTCAACAAGTAGAAAAACGTCACCTCTCATAACCTGGAGACCGTGGTGGCTTCATTCACCTGTGGGACCCCTGACTACCAAGGATGAGCCCTTCCGACACCTCTCCTGCCTGCTTCCTTGCTCGCACCGAATGGACCTAACTGACTCACAATAAGGCTTCTTTGCTCTACTTTGCAAGTGTTGTTTGTATTCATGTTTGTTTGTTTCAAACATTTTTTAAAGGGGTGCCTGCGTGGCTCTCTGGGCTGAGCCTCAGACTCCTGATTTCCATTCAGGTTGTGAGCTCGGGTTGGTGGGACCCAGCCTGAGTGGGGCTTTGTGCTGACAGCAGGAAGCCTTCTTGGGATTCTTTCTTTCTCAATATAAATAAAACTTAAATTTTAAAACAAATGTTTATTCATCCCATTCAGAGTGGCTTAATGTTCTCCCTGAATAATTCTTTTCTTCTTGAACATTTGCAGTGTCTATAAACCCATTATAAATGCTTCATCCTCCTCTGGAACTCCAGGTTTCATGTGAAGTGTGTACAAATTTCACTTGTAAGTGAATTGGCATAGCGGTATTTTGTTGTTTTAATTTTAAAATTAGAATTGAAATTCTACATCTGGTTTGTGCATACAGCAGCTCTATTGAATAGTATGTACTTGAAGTGTAAGTAGCAAGGGTATCTGAATAGTTCATTTTTAGTGTGTACCTTTCATTGAAAGTTTGGTTTTAAGGAAGAACGTGTAGAGCTTTTTGACTTCAGTTCTTGGTGTGACCGTACACTTCTCCATGGAGAACCGTAAGCAACATGGTGGGCGCAGATTCCCTGGTGGTATCTCACATCACTTGTAGATGGGTGACTTATGTTAATGACTTGGAGGTAGGACTCTCTTGTTCTTGGATGTATTACATGGGCACATTTTCTAGAGCAGTGTACCATAGCAACTAGAAAAAATAGTATATTTTCCTAATGTTTGTCTGGGAATAGCAGTACTGTATTATTGTTGAAGGTTTTTATTTATCACGTATGAACATTTTCTTTAATCATGTTTCTTATAGATAAATGAGTACAGGTATATTGGCATTATGGCAATGCCAGTTTTCATTTGTAAATAGTTAAGTACGCACCCGAGGCAAGACTTCTGACTTTTCGCAGAACTTAGTCCTAGTTTTTACTTTTACTCTTAGAACTTTAGGATTTGCTTTCATTTTATGGACTGTAACTCTAAGTGAGATGTCCTGATAGTTTATGTGTTATCTCCTGCAGCCAGTTATGTGAATTGTAAACAGTTATGTTCAGGGAGAGAAACAAACAGTGGGCTTGGATTGTCCCTTCCATTGCTGAGCTGTGTTTCTCCCTTCATCTGGACCTGTTTTTTTTGTTTGTTTGTTTTTGTTTTATCCATAAAATAAGGTCATTTCAGTAGATGTCTTATCACTATCTGTGTCCTTCATTTTTGGTGAACAAAGAGTCATCCCACTTTTTTTACATTAGACATTTCAAAATATAAAATTGTAAAATACTAAAATATACTAAACACTATCATGACATTAAAAATATTTTAAAACTTCTTTCAAAATTCAAATGAAGTGGGCACCATAGCCAATAGGAATCTGATAACTTAAGTTGATAAATTTACAAAAGGTTATTCTCAGCAGAGTTTCACAAGCTGAACATGCATATTAATAGGACTAATCTGTTTAGATATACATGTGTCTACTTTTATTAGTGTATGTGACCATTTGAAGAGAAAGAACTCTGTTCCGTATTTGGAATGAAGTTTTCTAAAAATGTTACTGCTTTTAACCATGGCTAATTGGAAAACTCCTTCCTGTAAGTAATTGTAAATCTTGCATGTGTTTATCCTGGAATTCTTTTAATTCTCTTTTATTATCTTTGTGAATTTTCTTTGGTAATTAAAAAAGTTGAATTATAACAAAGATAGTGGCATCCTTCTATGTGTTAATACCTAGCTATGAAGTTTCAAGCACCTGGGCTTTGAGGAGCTATTTATTTGGTTTTTAATGATTCTTCATAAACATTCAACAAATAAAATAATAAAGAATAATTTTATTTAACAACTATGAAACTGTTCTCCAGAAACATTTTTCTTTGATCTTTGCCCAATTTTCTCCTTATAAAAATTTGACTTCTGACCTATGTTGGCAACCTATTTTTCATCATCATTTAGTAAAACCTGAAAATTCCTTTAAAAACCCAATTCTTCTTATCCAGAAAGAGCTAATGAATTCCCAGGTGAACTGATAATTCTGTTGCCTGAGCCCATTTTTAAAAAGAGATGTTTACGTAAACATTAGAAATTATACACTAAAAGAATTGTTACCTCCACATGCAGAATTCCTATTTAAGGATGCTATCTTCATCCACTAACCTTGACGCCATCACTGAAGGCATATTTAGGACATCTCCAAAATTAGTTTTGGAGCCTGGAACCCGCTTGTCTGAATATTCTAAATGGTAGTTGACTTTTGTCTTGTGTGTATCTGTGTCTCTATGTGGTAATCTATTAACCGTGATTGGCAGTCAATCTGTGTAATATATTATTAGGGACCAGAAATGAGACATGCTTATAAAATAATGAAATTTATTTCATTTGTGTCTTCCGAACTGTCCCTGAAGTTAATTCACTCAGAAACATTATAAAACCACTTTGAACAATGGCAGCTTCATTGTAACCAGTGCATAATCTTTTATAATAAATACTTTAAATAGAGCTGTAAAGGATAGAATATCAATTAAGGCTGGTTTAAGTGAAAACATAATCTATCAGATCAAATGACCAAAGGGGCCGGCTGCAGGCCTAGCTTGACCGAGGGATTCAAATGTTAACCTGCTCTCATTGCTACTTTGCAGCCTACTTTCAATGATGTTGACTCCCCTTAAGCTCTGTGGCCAGAAGGTCCAGGCCAACTGAGAAGATTTTGCCTCTACTTGGTTGCATCAGAAAAATCCTGGGGTCTACTCTCACATGATCAAATTGGATCCAAGGGATGAAATCACATTTTTTGACAGATACCAGGCCATGCATCTATCACTACTCAGTGGGCAAAGGCAGTTTCATGTTTCATTGGTCAGATTGGCAATGCTTCTCCATTCCTTGGGTGGTGGGGTAACCCCACTCCTGGATGAGCAGGACACCTCACTTGTTTCCTAAAAGCATATCTATTAACTCAATAAAGGAAAATGAACATTGGCTTTGATAGACCAATCAAATAGCTTACAGGTAATGCGCTTGAAGCCCAAGTGTTTGGTTTATATTGTTAAGGAATCGCCTATCATTATTGGAGAGTAACTAATAATATGAGAAGTTACCTGTGAAGGTCTGCAAGAAAAGTTAGTATTAAAATTCATTTTGTTAAAAGAATTAAAGAAACAAGTGAATTCAAATTCATGCCCATAGTGGATTTTATTATTTCCTTTCCATTCATCATACTCTGTAGAAAAATTCTTACCTTTCTCAGGTAAGAAACTGGCTTCACTATTACTATTTCTTTATTTCTTTTTTTTAGGAAAACTCTACTTACATATTAGGCATGGCTCAGTGTTTTTTAAGATTTTACAGTGAGACATGAAAATTAAATAGTCTATTTTTTTTCATTATTGCAAATTTGGTTAAATGTGTGGCATATTCATATTTTTCATGCTTTTGTGTGAGAGGTTTCACTGTTTTGGACTTGAGTTTCTCTTTTTTTTTTTTTTATTTTTATTTATTTCTAGGAGAGAGAGAGAGAGACAGCGTGAGCAGGGGAGGGTCAGAGAGAGAGGGAGTCACAGACTGAAACAGGCTCCAGGCTCTGAGCTGGCAGTCAGCACAGAGCCCGACGCGGGGCTCGAACCCACGAGCCGCGAGATCATGACCTAAGCGAAAGTCGGACGCTCAACCGACTAAGCCACCCAGGCGCCCCTGGACTTGACTTTCTCTTATGGTCACCTTGTTCATGTATTTTTATCTGATAAGGCATAGGTTAATACTTGGAGAATTTATGATTATATAAGTGACAATTTAGTGTCCATTTTTTCCATACTCTATTCTTGGATCAATCCCCCAAGCATCCTTTATCATAGGGAAGTAACTAGACGACTCACTCTTTCTCTCTTTCTGTTATAAAGTCATATAATATTGCTTATTCTCTAATTTCTTAGTTTTCTAAGCTGTTTAATCTATTATATCAGGGAGGTGTCCCAAGAGAATATAGAAAAAGGAGTAGTAGAGATAAAAGATGAAGCAAGACTAGATTTTGGAGGGGCTGACTGGTCACATTTTGCAGCATTGGTATTTGTGTTATACAGTAAGTGGAATAACATCAAATGCTACCGAAATGCATTATTTCTCTCTAGATTTTAATATTAATGTATAAAAAGGCGTTAAAGTCTAATAAACATCGTCTTCTTGGTACAAAATACATTAGCTCGTTCTTCCTTCAATAGATTTTGAAAAAAAAGGGGTAGACTGAAGATATAAAGTAAAAAGCACATTTTAATTCTGTTTTTGTTACTGAGTTTATTTTTTAGTCTTTCATGTTACATACCCATTTCTAAAAATCCTATTGAAATGATTTTCAGTGAATACAAATTGAGAAGAGGAAAGTCATTGCTATTGCACACAATTTGTTTTCACTGCTTTAACAGTTCCATATGGAAAACAGTTCCATCAGCTCACTGCTAATGTATAAAATGGGAAAATTTTCTCTTTCTATAATAAAAAGCTTTAAGGAAACATTCCTCAGGTAAGGAGAGAGGAAATCTTTTTATAGTAACATGCCATTAGTATTTCCTTTCACTCTCTATTTTTAAAAACAACCAGTCACTAATTGTGGGAAAGACAGTACATTCTCACCAAAGATTCATGTACTCCTGTTTCTTTTCCAGGTTTCTATGACGGACCTTCTGTGTGGCTCTGGCCAGTGGACTGTGAGAGGCCGTGGTGGTGGTGAAGACAAGGGGCCTCTCTGTAACTCTCTTCCTTGCCCACAGGATCTTGGAAACCGCATGTGCCATACGGGAGAGCCATGAGATGGCGAACAGCTGGTCTGCCTAATTTGGACTTTGCGTGAATGACAAATACAATTATATTTTGTTAAACTACTGATGTTTTGAGATTCAGGCATGCTGGCAGGTAAAATTAATCCAGATTCACCCATTTTATTTTAAATATTTGTCTCACTTTCAATTTTAAATGTATCATGTAATTCTTGTAAATAAAACTTAGAAAGAAATGAAAACAACCAGTTGGCACCATCCGAAGTTAGTACTATTATCCTTTGGACAGTCCAATAACATTGCCCAGTTATAACTCTCAAGACTCCCAGAATATGAGATCACTGTTCCAAGAAGCCATGCCAGCTCTATTTTTATTTCCAGAACCTTCACCAGTAAGAGAAGTGTAAATGTTCCCTGGCATTGCTTTATTTGCACAGAACGATGGTGATCGAAATTTTGTCTTGGAGTCTCAAGTAAGTGATACTTTAAATCCCAGCATATTTTGTCCTTTTTGTTTGTTCACCTTTATAGTAGGCTAGTACTTTTTCTACTAATTTTATTTTCATTAGGAAACATTCCGATGTATAATGTGTTATTTAAAAAAAGTAAAATAAAGAATACTAGTGAACCCATCATCCAGATTAAGAAATAATAAATGCCTTCTCCGTTTGAGAGATGTTATATGGAAACCAACTTGACAATAAACTATTAAAAAAAGAAATAGGGGCGCCCAGGTGGCTTAGTCGGTTAAGCGTCCGACTTTCGCTCAGGTCATGATCTCCCGGTTCGTGAGTTCGAGCCCCGCGTCGGGCTCTGTGCTGACTGTCAGCTCGGAGCCTGGAGCCTGTTTCAGTCTGTGATTCCCTCTCTCTCTGACCCTCCCCTGCTCACGCTGTCTCTCTCTCTCTCTCTCCTATAAATAAAAAAATAATAATAATAAAATAAAATAAAATAAAATAAAAAAAGAAATAATAAATGCAAAGAACTGCTAAAATCATCTGTGTAAACTTCATAGCTCTTGTTGTACAATCAGCTGTAGTTCCCTCCTGACTTTCTAAAATGAACCATGATCGTGAATTAGGTGTTTAACATTCAGATTTATTTCTTTATATATTTCCTTCTCACATATGTAAATCATACAATTGATGATATATCTGTGTTGATAGAGAGCATTAATTTACTCAAGTTTGAGTTGTGTCAAACATTCTGTATTCTGATTCCATTATTTTTCTCCCAGTTCTCAGCGAGTAGTAGGTATCAGAGAAATATTTTAAAAATTGAATTGGAGATGTGTCATGCATTGCTTAATTTAGGATTCACTATTACCTTAAATATTTGTGTAAATTTTCACATATATATCTGTATACACACACACACATACACACACAATTTTATCTTGGGATTATTTTTCTTTTTCTTTTAAAAAAATTTTTAATGCTTTATTTATTTCTGAGAGAGAGAGAGAGAGAGCAGGGAAAGGTCAGAGAGAGAGGGAGACACAGGATCTGAAACAGGCTCCAGGCTCTGAGCTGGCTCTCAGCACAGAGCCTGACATGGGGCTCGAAACCACGAACCGCAAGATCATGACCTGAGCTGAAGTCAGATGCTTAACCGACTGAGCCACCCAGGCGCCCCTTCTCTTGGGATTATTTTTCTTTCTCCTGTGAGAGTGACTTTCTTCTTGCTTAAATGTTATATGTCTGGATCATATAAATCTGAAATATTTACCCTCCTACAAATTCAGTAACAATTATTGTTCTAACAGTCAATATTTAAATTTATAAACCAGCTACTCCATACATGTTAGTCACAACCTTTACTATATTTCAGATCCTTCAGTCTGTTGAGGAATATGGTCAAATACCACAATCTAACAGTTTATAACTTTTTGAAAACCAAGATGCAATATGCAGTAACATAACAAGCACTGGGGAAGGTGTGGAGAAATCAGACATCTTGGACATTGTTCATGGGATTGAAAAATGGTGCAGCCACTTTGGAAAACAGTTTGGGGGCTCCTCAAAATATTAAATGTACATTTACCATGGAGTCCCACAGTCCCACCTCTGGCTATTTACTCCAGAGAATTGAAAATATATATCCACACAAAATATCTGCACAGGAATGTATGGTGGTACCATACATGATAGATAAGAAGAAACAACTCCAACATATATAAACTTATGAATGGATAAATAAAATGGGCTATATCCATAAGATAGAATGTTACTTAGTCATAAAACTGAATGAAATATTGGCATGGGCAACAACACGGATGAACCTTGAAAACATCATGTGAAGTGAAAGAAGTTGGAAACAGAAGAACAAACATATTTTTTATTTTTTTTTATTTTTGAGAGAGAGAGAGAGAGAGAGAGACAGAGTGTGAGTGGGGGAGGGGCAGAGAGAGAGGGAGACACAGGTTTCCAAAGCAGCTCCAGGATCCGAGCTGGCAGCTCAGAGCCCGGCGCGGGGCTCGAACCCACAAACAATGAGATCATGACTGGAGCCTGAGTCGGTGCTTAACCAACTGAGCCACCTATGTGCTCCAAAAGAACAAATATTGTATGGTTATACTTTTATGAAATGTTCAGAGTAACCATTTCCATAGAAAGAGTACATAGATCGGTGTTTGCTAGAGGTGAGAAGAGAATGGGGCGAGATCACTAATGGGTATGGGACTCCTTTGGGGGTTGATGGAATGTTATGAAATAGTGTTGACAGTCACACACCTGTGCGAACCTACTAAAGGGTCATTCCTTCCCACCACATTGTATACTTGACAAAACGATTTTATAGCCTGTGAATTAGAGCTCAAAATATCCCTTATTTAGAAAGTAAATTTAGAACTAGATCACTGAAGTGCAGAAATGTTAATTGTTAATTGATCGCTTTAGTGGATTATGTATTGATATCTCTATCCCAAGCCCATTTAGCGAATATTTGCTCATCGATAATCAGTAAGGGGCTCTACCCTATAGAAAAGTATACACATTTATCAGGAGCTGTATTTAGAATTGAAACAGTATTACAATTGTGCCATCACTCAATAGAGCACTGTCACTTACATCACCTGCGGCGTTGAGTCTTACATTCTCCAGGAAGAATAGTGGGGCTGATGAGGACAGGTAAGTGCTTCCATCATAGAGCTGCTCCATCTCTGTCCAGACTCTGATTTTATGTATGGTTAGATGCTTTGAATTCCACACCTAAGCTTTCTAACTTTACTCCTTGGCTCAACTCTTTGACTAATTTAATATCAGCTCCAGGAAAAGACCTTGGGGGTAAGACTGCACGCCTCCATGTCACTAGAGGTAGAGGACCAGCTTCAAATACATATTTGGGGTTCGCTCATAGGCAGAGAAGTCTTATCACAAGCACATTAGAACTAGAAACCCTAGTGCAGAGTATTTCCAGACCAACTTTTGGGATCCCAGCACTTGCTCAGAGGTAGACTTCTTCACCTGTGTTTGCTTCTAGAACAAAGCAAGCACCATAAAACTCTCTACAATGTGTATCATATTTTGTTCTTTTTGCTGGTTCATCTTTATAATAGGCTAGTACTTTTCCTGTTGAGAGGATTGTTGCGAGAATTCAAAGGCCATTGGCATGCATTCCAAGAACTGTTTTCAGAAGCACGTAACCCATCATATAAAGGGGTATTATTGTTTATTTGATAATGGAGATCAGCTCTCTCTTTAGAGCAGAAGCTGTTCCTTGGCAGGAACTCCCGGGATACTGTAGTGCTGTTGGGAGTACACCAGGTGCCTGAGGACAGGGAAACTGATTCTGGAAATGGCACGCACTGATTCTGCACCTTTGAATGGCTGCTCCGTGTACTTGAATCACTGATGTCTGTGATCACAGTGCTGTCAGGGAGCTCAGACTCAAGCAGGGCATATATATGACTGTAAGTAAGGTGCGATGAGGCAAATGCTCTAACAAAGGATAACATAAAAAGCTAAGCAAATTAAATGCATAAAGAATTACTACTTTCAGGGTGTGGAGGAGGGTTACTGGAAACAGAAATGTTTTTGGAGGTGAGCTCCATAAGTAAGTGGACATTCTCACTGGAATATAACCAGGGGTAAGTCATGGAGCTAGATGCTTTTGTGAACAAAGCAAGTGGTAAATGTGTAAGTTGCCTGAGGAATGGTGACTTTTGTGACCTAAAGTGAAGTCACAAAGAGGATGACAGATGCTAAGTGTTCTCTTACTGATTTTTGAAATTAATTAACAGCTCATCATAGTGTTTTTAATGATGAGAAATTTCAAAAACACAGAAGCAGGGCGAGAGTTATATACTTATCACATAGTTCCAAAAATCGTCAACTCACGGGTACTCTTGTTGGTCTATACAAACCAATAGAAACACACATTTTCTCCATCTCCAAGATTATCTTGAGGTAAAGGCAAGACATCAATATATTTTATCCATAAATATTTCAGCGTGTCCCCCTAAAGGATAAGGACTTTGAAAGAATAGAACAATAAAAGTAAATTGCAATACTAACAGCCATATGGTTGACATTCGATTTTCTCATCATTTTTAAAGTTATTTTTGGAAATAGTGTCAAAATAAAGTTCAGACATTGTCTTTAGCAGATGTGACTCTTAAGCTTCTGAAGTTGACAGGCATGTCCAAGTCATACTTTCCTTGCAATTTTATTTGTCAGTGAAACCGGGTCCTCTGCATACAGACTCTGTGAGGAAATCACTCATTGCATCCCTGTGATATCCTTTGATACATTAATCCCTTCTCTGCACTTTCTGTGAGTTGGTAGTGAGATTTTAAGGCTTCGTCTGAAATCAGATTTTGACAAGAATACTTCTTAGAGGGTGTTTTCTGCTTCTTTCCGTCAGGAAACATGAATGGTTAGCTTTCGTCTGTGATTAGAATGGTTCATAGGGTGTTTATAACCTTGGTCCACAGTTTCACTAGGTGTCATAAAATGGTGATAATCTAATCATTATTCATTTATTCACTCATCATTAATTAGCTGGGACACTTCCACGAAGAAAAACTTCTCGTCGCATTTGGTCATGCTGTGACAAAGCTCATGAGAGGAAGCCAAACTGAACGCTTGAGTTCTTGTTATTGGTATTCAAACTAGTGAATAGGTTTCCTAGTATATGGACAAGGTGACCAAAACGCTTTTATTCGTTTATTTTCGTGCTTTTTAGGACTGAAAGATTTAAACATTTGTGGTATTTAGTCAACTATGGTTTATACTTATTGACGTTCAGATTTTGACCATTTTGATTGATGAGAGCCTCTTCAATTTGGCTACTGGGTCTTTTTATAAACGTTTTTAAAGGAAAAATATAAAGCGCATATCATTGAATTTTCAACAATTTGAATACTTGGTTTGAGAAACAGAACCCGAGAGGCTGACATTTGGTAGGTATTAACTACTGAGACTGCGCTTTGAGGGCAGTACCCATATCACACCATTTCCACTCAACACAGCTGGGCTGTGCATGCAAAAAACCTCTTGGGAACAAACTGGTTAACCTTCACTTGGAAGTCTAGGGTCATCGTTCCATTAGAACAATCTGATATTAGAACGTGTTGATAGATTTCTAAAGGCATTCTAGAACCTGGAACAATTAACATTTATAGACAATGAGCAATCTTTTAGGGAGGAAATTTTTCCTTCATAACTTATTCTTATAAGGAGAGCTCCCCCTTCCATAACTTTCTCTTCTCCTACATGCGCCATAGCTCTGTATTTGAACCTGAATGTGCTTAATTAGTCTTATGTGTTTCAGGGAATGAAAATGGGAATTTGCAAACAGGAAAATCAGTTGTGGTGAAATGTGAGAAACCAACATTTATTAAAGACTATTACGTGTCAGATACCGTCTCTGGTGCTTTCCAAGAGAATCACACCGAGCCCGTCCCCGAAATCCTTGGGCAAGTAAAGTTCTCCATTCGAGAGAAAAACAGGTTTTAAAAAGAGTAAAGAGACTCATTCAAAAACACACAATTGGAAAGTCGTTGACCCTAGAATTGAAAGCCTTTCAATTATAACACACTTCTCTATTACAATATACCTGTCTTTCCTCTTCACTCTCAGGCTGCAAGAAGAAAGACTATACTCACAGTTTCCTAAAGTGGACTGGAAACTTGCCCAAAAGTGCTCTGATATATCTCATTGATAAAAATCTGTATAAGTGTCCACAAGAGATAATTCTACTAAATTTATAATGGTACTCTATCGCAGGCTATCAATACTTGTCTGTATCTGTATAAGTCACTGAAGACAGTGGAAAGACAATGAGGGATATTCCGTACAATGACTTGTCGATTCTTATTCTGCCTACAGGTTGATCATTACAAAGGACTCTGAGGTTCATTTCATTATAATTGAAATCACAGAACCAATCTTAAGAAAGATCCAGAAAGATGTCCCATGTGGCATGGGACATTAATCTATCATAAGGCTGCTTCTCCCAGGACTACTTAGAAATAGGCAGAGTCATTGGAAACATTTTCTCTTGGCTTGGCTAATCTGGTTTTGAATGTTCCTTACAAATGTGGCATTTTGCTAAGACCATGCAGGGAAGATAAGTAACAATCCCTCTCTATTGTTGCTGTAGAGTCACCTGTTATCCTATTACCCCCACTTTCACCTCCCCCATAGCATCCAGACGCAACTCTGCCAGAAGATACACATTGGTGGCTGAAATCACTGTCAGAGAAAACAAGCCTGTCACCTTAAGCTTCAATGTCCCCTGTGGCTTCCTTTCATGCCTGTATTTGCATCCCACACTGATTTTGCCGATAATGGTTTTCACGTGAATAAATCCGTTTTGTTGAAGGTTTTCTCACCCATTGGTAATTTTACTATTAATTAGTAGAATGTAGTTTTTGATGATTAAAGCTAAGAGATTTAGCAGAAACACATTGTGAGCCTAACGTTCTGTTCCGTGAGGCTGGTCCAGGGGCTCCTGCTTACCCAAATCAGAATGGACCAGGCGAGCCCTTTGGAGCAGGTGACAGGAACAGAGCTCTGCTTCTCTGTGTTAACATTTGAAGACGTGTCACCCAGAAGACTCCCCAGCCCAAACGTGCTGCATGCGGATGGCTCACTGCCTATGGGGAACAGCCGCTCCCCAGTGTCTTCATTCTCCAAGCACGGTGAGCTAATACCCCCATCAGTCTTCTTCCTTTGTAATTCGGTAACTGAAAATCAATTCATCCACAAGGAAATGGAATTGATGGAACATTATCTTTTAGATTCAAATGATCTTATTTCCATCCTTTAAAGATAATCTCTGTCATCATTGCATATCCTGACAGAGTGTGTTCAAAGTGAGAGATAGTACCAGATAATCCAGGCAATTTGTCCTTGGATTATTATACGCTTAACAGAGAGTGCAGCTGTATGACATAGTTTCACCGGCCTCAATAGCATGATGTGGTTTGCCATCTTTATGTTCCGTTTATCCCCACAAGAAGCCAGAGTTTGGGCAGGGGAAAAGGAAAGTCTGCAAACTCACCACCCCCTCTCTCTTCCCAGTGCTCTGTGACCTTGTAAGAAGTTAGGAAATAGATGGTCTCCTCTCTTCACTCGATCACAACTTTGTCTCAGAAAAGACATGTAGATTAATTCATGGACGAGTAGTTACATCACACGTTCCAGAATTGTCTTTCTTTAGATTTGTGGTATGACTTTAATTAAACAAAAAGATTCCCTGAGGACTTTAGAAAAAACCTGTCCAGTCAAGGATATAGTCAAGTTTAATAAATTTAAGAGCTGCCTGTTTTATCCACTGAAGAGAAATTTTTTAAAGACATTTTTAACATACTATCTTTCTGGTATCAGTCTATTCAGGGTAAATTCAATCCAGTTGTTTCTTCTGCATTGAATTTTGTATTTCCTTTCTTTTTTATTTTATTTTTTGGGAAAAGTTTATTTATTTATTTTGAGAGAATTTATTTATTTATTTATTATTTATTTATTTATTTATTTATTTATTTATTTATTATGTGAGAAAGGGTGTGCATGTGTGCACATGAGTGGGGGAGGGGCAGGGAGAGAGAATCCCAAGGAGAGAGAATCCCAAGGAGAGAGAATCCCAAGCAGGCTCTGTGCTGTCAGCTCAGGGCCCAAGGTGGGGATGGATCTCACAACTGTGCGATCATGACCTGACCTGAGCCTAAATCAAGAGGCAGATGCTTAACCAACTGAGTCACCCAGGTGCTCCTTACTTCCTTTCACTTTGGTTAAGTCTAGGAAAATGCACACTATGCCCTATGATTTACAGGTACTTAATCACACGTTGTCTCATTTAGACTTGCAGCCTCATAATGACTTCTAGTTAACAGAACTCAGAATGAGTACCTTCTTTAGGTGGTAGTATTTACGTTATCTTTGGTCTGTCAAATACTTAATAGCAATTCTAATATTACAAAAAAGAAAGTGCCAGGTTATGGGTCACAAATTATGGTCACTGAGTTAAAAAAAATCATATCAAACAATTATCTCAAATCAAAACACAAATGTGTAGTCCTTAGTCTTATTATTCTAGTTTTTTCTATATTGTTAATTTAATGATTGACATTGACTTATTGGTATTCATTTAACAAGCCTCAGATTTAAATCATGTGATTGGGAAGGCAGCCTCCAAAGAAGAGAGTTTTTTTTACTTTGTCATGTGAAAGAGATTAAATATTACAGTATCGGAGGTATACAGAAAGGTGGTACATGTTTATCTCACCCATTTCCCCATGTCATTCAAATAACTCAAAGATCTTTGGTCATTTTTAAATTGAAACAGTAATTGACCATTTACACTTGTGACTCCTCTTAAAATGCATTTCTTGCTTCTTGACATGTCAGGATTCTCTTTATTTTTCTCTTTTGTAAACTCTGTGAGAATGGGGTTTTCTTCTGGATTTTTCATTGCTGTGCACACAGGTCTAGAGAGGTACAGTCATGTAGCTGATGTTTTGCAAATATGGATGGATAGATGAATAGATGGATGGATGGTTGGATGGATGGATGGATGGATGGATGGGTGGATGGGTAGATGGATGGGTGGATGGGTGAGTGGGTTCCAATTAGCTTAATCTGCATGGATTTAAAAAAGCAATAAAATTTATTTTAAAATTAAAAAGTTTGATGTTTATAACTTTTTGAGAGGCAGAGAGATAGAACCCAAGTGGGGTAGAGGCTGAGAGAGAGGGAGACACAGAATCTGAAGCAGATTCTGGGCTCTGAGTTGTCAGCACAGAGCCCAGCATGAAGCTTAAACTCACAAACCATGAAATCATGACTGAGCTGAAGTCAGATGCTTAACTGACTGAGCCACCCAGGTGCTCCAATAAATTTTATTTTTATAGAAGCTTTAGGCTTACAGAAAAATTGATTATAAATCAAAGAGGATTCCCATATATGCTTTCTCCCCCTGACGTCAGGTTCCTTATTATTAACATTTTGCATTTATGTTGTGCATTTGTTACGATTCATGAACCAATACTGATACGTTATTATTAACTAAAGTCTAGAGTTTGATTAGGGTTGACTGTTTTGGATTGTACATTCCACAGGTTTTATCAAATGCCTAATGTCATGTAGCCACCATACAGTGTCATACAGAATAGTGTCACTGCTCTAAACACCTGTCCTCCATCTAATCATCCCTCTTCCTTCTTCCAACTCTTGACAACTAACTACTGCTCTTTTTATGTTTTCTAGAATGTCATACAGTTGCAATCAGATAGTTATGTAGCCATTTCATACTGGTTTCTTCCACTTAGTATAAATTTAAGATGCTTCTGTTGTTTTTTGTGACTTGATAGCTCATTTCTTTTTATCCCTCAATAATATTCTATTGTATGGATGAACCACAATTTGATTATCCATTAACTGACAGATGAACATCTTGATTGCTTCCAAACTCTGGGAATAATGCTTCTATGAAGAGTCATGTGCAGGTTTGTGTGTGAACATACTTTTCACTTGGGTAAATATCTAGAAGTGTGATTACTGGATTATATGGTAGGACTAAGTTAGCTTTGTAAGAAACTGACAGACTATCTTCCAAAGAGATTGTTCCATTTTGCATTCCCATCATTACTCAATTAGAGTTCTTGCATCCCATCCTTACCGGTATTTAGGTCCGTGCTCTGGATTTTAGCTATTCGAATAGGTGAGTAGTTGTATCTCACTATTATTTTATTTGCAATTCCAAAATGCCATATGATGTTGAGTATTTTTCAAATGCTAATTTGCTCTCTGTATATTTTCTTCAGTGGAGGTGTCTGGTCAAAGTTTTGTGCACTTATTAATTGGGTTGTTTGTTTTTTTACTGTTGAGTTTCAAGTGTTCTTTGTATACTTTGTGTATTTTGGATGCAAGTTCCTTTCTTAGATATGTGTTTTGTTAATCTTTGCTCCTAATCCATGGCTTGTCTTCATTCTTTTAACAGTGTCTTTTGTAGGACAAAAGTTTTTTAATTTTAATGAAGTTCAACCTATTCATTGTTTTATAGGTCATGCTTTTGATGGCGTATTTAAAACTGCATGAAATTCAGGATCTTTTCTTTTTTTCTCTTATGTTATTTTCTAGGAGTTTTAGAGTTTTGTGTCTTATATTTAGGTCTATAATCCATTTTGAGTTATTTTTTTGTGAAAAGTGTAAAGTCAGTGTCTAGATTCATTTTTTTCATGTGAATGCCCTGATGCTTCAGCAGTATTTTTTTGAAAGACTGTCCTTTCTCCAAAGAATTGTCATTGCTCCTTTGTCAAAAGATCAGTTGACTATATTTGTGTGGGACTATTTCTGGTCTCTCTATTCTGTTTCATTGACCTTTTTGTCTATCATTTTACCAGCAGCACTCTGTCTTGATTACTAAGGCTTGAAGTTTGGTGAAACTGAAGTGTCAGATAGTGTCAGTTCTCTGATTTTCATTTTCTCCTTCAATATTGTGTTGGCTTTTCCATTCCTTTTGCCTCTTGAAATAAACCTTAGAGTCAGTTTGTCAATATTCACCAAGTAACTTAGTGATATTAGATTTGGATTTCACTGACTCTTCAAGATCAAGTTGGGCAGAACTGAAAACAATAGTGAGTCTTCCTATTCATGAACATGGGATATATTTCCATTTATTTGGATCTTATTTATTTAGATCTTATTTATTTCTATTTACTTGTATCGAAGATAAGTACTTCGACAACTTAGTTTACGTCATTCAGCTTTTCTAATTCATGAATTCATGGCTGTACATTTCCCTCTAGGACTGCTTTTTTTTTTTTTTTTGCATATTACAAATTTTTATTGGTTATACTTTCATTTCCACTTAGTTCAAAACATTTTTTTCTTTTGAGATTTCTTGAACTCAGACATGTTTTTTAGATGTGTGTTGGTTTAGTCTTCAAATATGTGGGATTTTCCGGCCATCTTTCTGTTACTGATTTCAGACCATTCCATCATTGTCTGAAAACATATTTCATGATATCTATTTTTAGAAAATTGTTAAGGCGTATTTTACTACCCAGAATGTGTCCCATATTGTTGAAGTTTTCTGTGTGCTTCAGAAGGGAATGTATACTCTATGGTTGAATGAAGTCACTTAGACATGTCAACTAGACCCAGATGATTGATGGCACTATTCTGTTCAATTGTATCCTGACTGACTTTCTGCCTGCTGGATCTGTCCATTACTGATACAGAGGTGTTGAAATCTTCAACCATAATAGCAGATTCATCTACTTCTCTTTGCAATTTTGACTCACATATTTTGATGCTCTGGTGTTAGGAGCATACATATTAAAGGTTCTTATGACTTTTTGGAGAATGGATGGTCATCTTTTTTTCTGATAACTTTCCTTGCTCTGAAATTTGCTTTGACTGAAGTTCATATAACTTTTCCAGCTTTCTTTTGATTAGTGTTATCATGGTATAGACTTCTCCATCCCTTCACTTTTAGCCAAGCTGAGCCTTCATATTTAAGTGGATTTTTTGTATCCTCTGAATAACTCTGTGTTTTAATTTATATATTTAGACCATTCAAATTTAAGAATGATTATTGGTATAATTGAATTAATACCTACCATATTTTAAATTTTTTATTCATTACCTTTCTCTTCTTTTTTATGACTCCCATTTTTTTGCCTTCTTTAACTTTAACTGAGTATTTATGTAATTCCAGTTTCTCTACTTACTTACCATGACAATTTTTTTTTTACTTATTTGAGTGGTCACCCTAGTGTTTGTAGTATACTTTTTTACAAATAATTCAAGTTACTTTCAAATAACACTACATGGTGTCAGTACTTTACAGTGCAGTACTTTACAGCAGGAATTTCTAGTTCCTTCCTCCCACTTCTTATAACATTCCTGTCATTCATCTCACTTATCCACAAGCTATAAACACTGAACACACTGTTGCTATTATTATATTGAACCAACTTTTATCTACTCAATCATATCAGAATAAGAAATCTAGAAGATAATATTTTATCTTCCTATATTATTTACCTAATCTTCTTCCTTTCTTTTTGTAGATGTAAGTGTGACCTGTATCAGCTCTCTCTCTAAAAAACTTCTTTTACTTGTTGTTGTAAGACATGTCTACTGGTGGCATAGTCACTCAATATTTTTTTTCTTGAGGAAGTCTTTATTTCTCTTTATTTAAAAAATTTCTTAATGTTCATTTATTCTTGAGAGAGTGAGAGACAGAGCATGAGCAGGCGAGGGGCAGAGAGAGAGGGAGACACAGAATCTGAAGCAGCTCCAGCCCTTGAGCTGTCAGCACACGGCCCAATGTGGGGCTTGAACTTTTGAACTTTGAGATATGATCTGAGCCACTTAACCGACTGAGCCGCCCAGGTGTTCCTTGCTTTATTTTTTAAATGATAATTTCATTGAATACAGAAGGTTGGGGTTTTTCTTTTTCTCTGAACGTTTTAAATATTCCACACAAGTCTCTCCTGGGTTGCATGGTTTCTTAGGAGAAGTCCAATCTTATCCTTGTTCTTCTGTAAGTAACATGTTTTCCTCCTCTGGCTTCTTTCAAGATATTCTGTTTCTCTCAATTCTGCAGCTTGAATGTCATATGACCAAGCATAGATTTTTGGTATTAATCTTGCTTGGTGTTCTCTGAGCTTCTTAGATGTGCAGTTTGGTGCCTGTCATTACTTTTCCACTATTTACCATTCTTCTTCTTCATTATTAATTCACTTCTTTCTCCCTCTTCCTTCCTCCCTCCCTCCTTCTTTCCTTCCTCTCCTCCTCCCTCTTTCTTTCTTTTTTGTTTCTTGCTTCCTTCCTTCCTTTTCCTCCTGCTCCTTCTTATTATTCCAATTATGTGTGTTTTACACCTTTTGCAAATGGCCCACAGTTCTTAGATTTTCTGTTTCATATTTTTCATTTTGCATTCATTTCATTTTGCATTTCAGTTTGTGACATTTCTATGAACATATCTTCAAGCTCACTGGTTCTTTCTTCAGCCATGGGCCGTCTACTGATGGAGTCATCAAAGGCTTCTCATTTCTGTGGTGTCTGAGGTGAATGTTTCCTTTAGCCTCTGTGCTTTGTCTCCTGTGTTTTCTTTGGGTGTCCCTCGAGCCTCCTGAAATGTAGCTGAGACTTGCAATTACCCATTATTCTGTTGAAGCCCTGTTGATTGGAGGTAAGAGGTAGAAGGAGAGACATTCTAGTCTGTTCGTGAGGCTGAGTTGTATTTCCCTTCCCCCAGATCAGCCAGGTGTCAGTAGAACCCTAGGCAGGAGGGCTTTGGCAAAACTGTCTCCCTTGAGGGAGACCTTGTGAAGGAGACCAGAGTCCTGGGCTTACCTCAACATGCTCACTTCCCCTCACCCCTGCAGGGAGCACTATGGGTTTTTTTCACAGAACTTCACTCCGAGGCCACCCCAGGCTCCTGACAGTGAAACTCAGGGAAATGTGGGGCCCCCAAGTTTTGAACTCTCAGCCTCCTTTGCACCGAGCTGCCATCTTTCCATTGGTTTCTGTTTCCGTGTTCCTGCTGGACGCTTGTGAGCAGCTTCTGTCCCTGAGCGTGTGCTGGGGCAGGTCGGGGTCCTCTGCTCCTGCGGGTCTGTCCCTCCCAGTTTCCACAACGCCTGTGATCGCAGTTCTCTGAGAGAGAGAGAGAGAGAGAGAGAAAGAGAGCGAGCGAGAGAGAGAGAGAGAGAGCGCGCTGTTGATTTTCATTTCATTCAGCTTTTTCTCTGGCTGTGGGGATGCGAGTGGTGACCTCCAAGTTTTATATACACCAGACCAGAAGCCATGCAAGCACTCCCCATGGCTGCTTGACGGGAATGAGTGAAGTACTACGAATAAGTGTCTTTTCCTCATTTTATAACCTGGACAGAGTGGTAGGATCAGGGTGAGCATACAGCTGGTATATATGAATGGAACCGGAGCCATAACTCACATTTTCCTTTGATGTGTTTAACTTGTGCAGAAATTCATGAAACATGGGTCTGGGAATATTGCTGTTCAATTTTCAACTATAGGTTGAAATTTACAGAATTGAAATTAGGTTATAGTTCTACATGTGTGATATAAACATGTGATATACTCATATGTTCATGTTTATTAGTATTTATAGGTTTCATATATATGTTTATTGTATATACATACAATTCATATATGTGTTTATTAAGGTTTGATTATATTATTCATTTATTTTTATACATTTAGTCTCATATATACTTACAGATACAGTATTTATCACCTTCTACAAGAGAAGAGAATTATGGGAGGTATAAGTCCATAGACCTATTATATGCACTGGGTTGAACAAGGGTGAGTGGTCTTTTTAGCCCTTTCCAGCCAACATCCTATGTGGTCAATGACTATTTTATGGATGTGCCTTAACTTGATGGAGAACAGTACACGTTTTGGATTAAGACAACCTGGGAGCCAGTTTCATGTCTATACTTGTGAGCTGGACAATGGCTTTGGGCCTCCATCCCTTGTTGATTCAATGAAAATGTTAATAGCACTCTCCATGTGTCATGTGTTACTGCAAATATATTGCACGTGGGTAGCCTGGAGCCTAATACATTGTGAATATACCGTATTATTGATGTTTCCATCATCAGTGGCATTGTAGCCATGGCCAACTATAGTATTTTTGCTGCTCTTTGATGCTTTCTGTCATGTTTTGTTCAGCTTTGGCGGAATTAAAGAACATGACTGAGCATGTAATCTGGGTGTGGTGGCCAGAAGCTCCTGGCTTCAACTCACTTCTGCTTCCTGGCATCTCCAAGATCAATAATGTGCAGCCCAGAACTTTCTTCTAGGCTCCAGGGCCATATTCCCCACTTCGTCTTCTTCTTCTCTATCCATGAAGGCAGGGAAAAACAACTCAGCTGCTCATCTTTCCCCACAGATCAATTTTAGCCACATTAAATTAGCAAAGACTAAAAAATATAACGAAGGTTGATAAACAATGAGTTAGTCCTTCTCTATACTGCTATGTGAGTTCAAATTCCTTTATTAAAGTATTTTGTGTCATGTATCAAAATCGCCAAGATATTCTTAACATTTGTGCCAGTACTTTTACTGCTGGCATTCCAGCCTAGAAGAATCAGGCACGGGGACAAATATCAATGTAAAATTTCATTTATTATTTCACCTCTTTGTAGCAGGGGGAGTTATTGGGTATTGGTTATATATATTTTCATGACATAGGAAATGCCGGTTTTAATAATGTTCAGTGAAAAAACAGTGAACACAATTCGTCAATATGACTGTTTCAAAATAAAAACACCTATGTAAGCACATTGAACATACTCAAAGCCTGAATTGCTAACTATGTGATACCTGGAAATGAGGATATTTTCAATTGTTATTTTCTTCCTGTGCAATTCTCTCATGACATGGTTTATAATTCTGATAAATTACATGTGAAGATACTACAGACAGAAGGGGTAGCCCCACAGTTTGGATGCTGTGTTTCACAAAGATCATATGCTTTCTTAATACTTTTGTTCAAACCTGAACAGCTGGAGACTCAAACAGTGTGCCCTGTGGTTTCCTTGTGGTCTATGTTTAGGGTTATTATGTTGGTGCTTATTTCATGTTCCCCATACATCAGACAGACTAGTACACATTATAGCTCTCATTTTGAGAGAGAAAAGAAAACAATGGTTCAAAGAAAATGAAAGGAATAGAACAGAGCACCTGTTCCTTGGATGGCCATGCCCAATATGCCTTCCTTTTCTTTTTATTTCTGTTCAATTTAGTTAAGAAACGGTGTAGTGTTGACTTCAGGAGTAGAACCCAGTGACTCATCACCTACCTATAACACCCAGTGCCCACCCCAACAGGTGCCCTTCTTAATGCCCATCACTCATTCAACCCTTCCCCCTACCCACCTCCCCTCCAGCAACCCTCTGTGTTTGTTGTTTGTTTGTTTGTCTGTCAGAATCGTCCATATCTGAGTACGGATGCTCGCAGGGCCGTTCCCAGCCTCCCCTTGCCTGTTTCCAAACATGGAGACTCCAGGTAGAACTGTGACCCCTCACCTCATCCCAGTGTCCCCTGTGTGGATGTTCAGCCTTGCAAAGTGCTTAATTATTCTGTCAGGACAAGGTGGCGTGATGACTAAGTCCTGCCCCATTTAATTTTCCTCTTTAACTCTTCAGCTGGAAGAAAAATGGGTGCATTCATCATATCCATCATTCATTGTACAAACAGCTTTGCTGGGCCGTTTCGGCCAACTGGCTCCCCTCCACGCTCTCCCATCCTTGCTGGTGACCAAAAGCGTCCATGCGTCCTGGTGTCCCAGCCTCGCAGGGCGTTCAGTGATCAAGTCTCACCTGCTTCTCAGGCAGAAGACCTGCCACTGATGTCACTTACCTTTATGACATTAATTTTAGAAATATGTGAATTTTTTTGCAATGTTGTACCTAATTCATTTTATTGGCATGACAAAGAAAGAATATACTTATTTTCTGTGCCAGTATAAATATTTATTGTTGATGTGTTTATGTATTTATTAATTATCCCAACAACCTAGGGAATTACAAACAAGAGAAAGAAGTAAACCTCTACATCGATTCGTGGAGATGTGGTGGCAATACTGGAAACGAGGAAGATTTGACCTGTAGGTATTTAGACACTTTGAAAACATTATTTCCTGGAGGAGCACGTACCACCCACTTCTCTTTCACACGGAGAAAACAGTGTGGTTATTCTCGTGCTCCGAGCTCACCCTACGGAGTGGTCGCCGCATTAAAATATCTGTGTTCCATCCAAAGACCTCAAATACATTCGTTTCTCCTCCTATTCCAGCTGCAAATGTAGCTCAGGAAACAGCTTCCCTCACTCTAATCAGTCTACTTTCTTGCCGACCGACCCGAGGTCTTCGTGCTCTTGTTACCACGTGCGTTGCTGTCCGTGCGTTTCACACACGCGCTGTTTGCATTTCTCCTGCGGGGAGAGGGGGCTACGCAGAGGGGCAGGGGCTGTGGCCCGGGCTTGCTGGGGACCAGGGTGCAGCCAGCGCACCCACAGCCCTGCCCCTTCGGTGCAATGCTTAAGGCGGCGCTAATTAATTACCCCACCTGCCCATCTCAGGGTGTCTGGTCTCTAAATCGACTTCCTGGTCTTGTGCTTTTCCACGATCCAAATTAGCTTAATGCACGACAGAAATCTCATCCTGACTTGGTGCCCCAGGCAGCAGGCAGTCTCGGGGAGAAATCAAATACCGAGTCAATGGGGGCGGGAGGTGGGGGGGAGGGAAGAACTGCATCAAATTTATTTTCAGCACCTTCAAGATTTGGAAGGGAGAGGGGAAGGGTCAAGCCCCTCACTGCTGAATGGTGGTGTGTTGTACAGGCTCACACCCAGGACTACTGCGCACGTCCTCGGGTTTTAACCACACAGTGCTCCTACCAAAATGCAAGGTGTGCATCTATTTACTGCACACAATAAGTCTTAAGGTAATGATCTAAAAACTGCCTCAAAGTTTTCACCCGTTCCCTCCCCTAATTCCGCCTTGCTGCCAAGCACGCGTTGTTTACATCTACCGGTTACATCTTTGAATTATAAAAGCACCAAGGTACTCTGAAGGTGCAATGTGCCCCTTGTGCCCAAAATACCGTTCCCGGCGTTCCTGCCAGTGTTTGGCGCGTGTGCAGTTGGGCCGCACAAGAATGCCGAAAACAGGGTTCACGGGCAGGCCTGGGAGCTGACCGGAAGCTGCGACCTCTAATGAGAACCGCCGTCCGAGGCAGCTGCGGACCCCGCCTGGGCGCGCTCAGGCTCCGTGCCCGTCGCGGCCGGCAGGTGGCAGCAGAGCCCCGGCATCGCGGCCGCTGTACCTGCGCCCTTCCTTGCCTTTCATTCAGGTCCACCTGTCAGAGTCTTTACACGTGCTTTCTGCAGAAGGGAGCCTGAAGTTGCATCATTTCATCCATAATCATCTATTGCCAACATTTCTCCCTTTTACCGCTTATCAATGGCATTAATTCACAGGAAACAGGGACCACTGATCGCTTTGGGCAACGCTTCTGCATAAAGAAGATATTCATAAAAGACAGACACGCCGCAGAGAGAGCCAACTTGCTTGAGATAAATAAGTGGGTTTTAAGGGAACAGGGGAAGCACACGGGAAAAAGAATAGACACTTTGTATTTCTTCCCTTCCTTTACTCTTCTTGAGTCCATTTTACTTCAGACTCAAAACATAGATTTCCTTTCAGATGCATTTGCTTAGACGTGCAGCTGAATCTTTTCCTGTATTTAATACAATCCTAGTTGATGTGAGGCTTTAAGATACCCTGTCCCCAGAACGTATAATAAAAAATTGATGCCTAGGACTGAATTTCGCATGGTAAAAATAGGCAGTATAGTACCCCAGGCCCTTCCGGGAGACCTTTGTGGCCGGTTGGCAAAATAGAGACGTGTCTGGGAATTGATAAGGTGTAAGGGTGAAAGTATTTTTGGCACACCATAAGTTCAATTAATTTAGGGTTAAACTGATGAGGTGTAAGGAGAAAATACAGCTATTTTTCCTCAAATCTTACTAAATCTCACTGAATCTATGGGACAGGAAATCTATGTTTTGCTTATTAGAAAGATTGTCATGATCTCAAATGACTCTAGATGGTAGTACAGAGTCACCTTGTGCATCTGCACTACATTTATTGTAATCTTTTTTCCCTGCTTTTTTAGGGGGTCTGGGGTGCTTGCGTCAGAAAATATATTAAGATGAGAAGTTATGGAGGAAAAAGGCAATACTGTAGATGCAATCAATGAGAAACCTTGTCTGGGGTGGTGAGCTGGATGCCATGCATGCGTGTAATTTGAGACCTCATATTTAGAATAATTTTCAACTGAGTATAACCGTCAGAATGTTCTGGAAGGACTTAATGGTATTATGCTGCGGCATTAATGAATTATGCTAAATCGAAATGAGATTTTCATGAAACTTACCGGCAAGATAAAAGGAGACATAATTTGTCACGAAGTAGGGGCCACGCCTCTTTTTCTGTGGGTTCACCTTATATGCAAATGTGCAATGTAGGGATGTGTCTGCACGTGCATTCTCATTTCTTCGTAGTGAAGAAGCGGTTCTTTGCACGGCGCGACGCCTGTGGGTTTAGACACAGGCACACACATACAAGCCTACGCACACCTGGGCCAGGTGTCCTCAGATGCCCGATGCCATGCGTATTATTTTAAAAGCACGCGATTGCCTTTCCAGTGAACGAAGTGATTTAAGACATCTTTTCTCCTGTTGCGGTGTCGTGAGGGGAGGACAAGGAAAGCAGGTATAAAACCACAAAGAGACTACGATGGTAGTATTTACAGAGGTATACGGGAGAAGGTTCTCCCCCATAAATTACATGGCGACGTGGCCTTTGGGATAGGGCCTTCCTCCTTCAGTCCTGTGTCTGCTGACTGGTCCACCATTGCAGTTAAGGTTCTCATGGCAACCAGAGCACGTGTTTGAGATGTGCTGTGGAGCTTCCACGTCCCTGTGCTGTGGAGAGTGCACATCCATGTGTGGTGAAGAGCCCACATCCAGCTCTTGATTCTGTTATTTACAATCCACCTCCCTCCACTCACCCTTGACCAGTAAAAATTCTACTTTGTTATCACTTCCTTTAAATGTAATCCCTCCCTTTTCGATCATGGAATAATCCCCTTCTTTTCAAAACACACAAACACATGCACACACTGCCATGAATGGTCTCCCCTGTGTGCCAGGCCCTGTCAGGTAAATACTGCACCACGTGACTGAACTTAAACCTGTATGTAATTCTTCCTCAGAAGATAACCCCAATTTGCCAATAATGGCATTGAGATTCTGAAAGGCTAAGTAACTTGCCAAAGGCCCTAAGACACAAATGACAGAGAAAAATAAAAAATAGAGCCCCATCTGATTCAAAATCCCATGCTGTTAACAAGTGTGTTATAAGGTCTTATCATATCATATGAAAATTCTACTCTATTGAAAAGGAACATCTATAAAGAAAACAACAACAACGAATGAGAAACTTTGTTCTGGATCATTCATCTGCTTCTACCTGACTCATCACTATCATGAATTCATTTATCAGTCTCACTGAATGCTGATATTCTCGTCATTGTTTTCTGGGAGTCACAGCCTTGGGGGGTCGGCCACAGACACCAGCCATCACCATATACAGTGTCTGTTGAGAGAGGGCTCGTTAAGCATGCAGAGAACATTCTTCAAAGACTAGTCTACTCTTATTTGCCACATACATTTCCTGACTCAGCTGGACACGCTCTGACTCCTCTTCGTCAGTTCTCTGAAAGTTAGTTTTCAGAGATCAGTTCCTTCCTAATTGTAGGTTGTGAAGAGGAGGGGAGTCTGTGGTCAGATCTAAAGTTAAAAGCTCGCCAAGTTTGAAGGCACAATTCAGTTGAGTTACAGATTTAGTTGGGGCAGATGAGTTTCTGGGGAAAAGACATAGATCAGAGACGTTAGCTTGAATGCTAAGGGCTGCGTACCCGCCCATGACTTTGCAGCCTGTGTTGTACAAATCCTGGTAACTGCACTCTATGGTATTCCAGACCTCGGCTGTGGTTGCCCGTGACCATAAATCAATGTTACCACGTTGGTTTGGGGGGCACTACTTTTATCAAGACAGACGCTGTTGATGTGGAGAAACGGGAACCCTCTTGCACTGCTGGTGGGAGTGCACATCGGTGCAGGCACTCTGGAAAACAGTGTGGATGTCCCTCAACAAGTGAACAATAGAACTCCCAGACGACCCAACAATAGCACTGCTAGGAATTTACCCAAGGGGTACAGGAGTGCTGATGCATAGGGGCACATGGACCCCAATGTTCATGGTTTTCAACAAAAGCCAGATCATGGAAAAAGCCTAAGTGTTCATCAACTGACGAACGGATAAAGAAGATGTGGTTTATATATACAACGGAATACTACTTGACAATGAGAAAAAATGAAATCTGCCATGTGTAGCAACATGGATGGACCTCGAGGGTGTTATGCTGAGCGAAATAAGTCAGTCAGAGAAGGACAGATACCATATGTTTTCACTCATATGTAGATCTTGAGAAATTTAACAGAAGACCATGGGGGAGGGGCAGGGAGAAAATGTTACAAACAGAATGGGAGGGAGGCAAACCATAAGAGAACAAACTGAGGGTTGATGGGGGTGGGGAGAGAGCAAAGTAGGTGATGGGCATGGAGGAGGGCACTTGTTGGGATGAGCACTGGGTGTGGTACAGAAGCCAATTTGACAATCAGTTTTATATATATATATATATGTTTTTAAAGATGCTCAATGAGGAATCTAGAGAGCACTCATAGTTGCATGGATAATGCTTGGGTACCAGAGGATTCTCTTTACTGCCAACGTGTTGTCCATCCGCCTACAGTTTCATGAGAACGCCTGTCCCCCCTGATGCCTTGGGCAGAGCAGTGCCACAGCCAGGCCAGCTGACCCAACCCAGTGAGGTTTGGAAAAACATCACCACCATTGCACATTCCAGGCCTCCCCTGGGTCAGCGAGTTCGTTTGCAGTTGCTGGAACTGGTGTGGAGTGTGCAGCCTCTGGTCACACCGGTAGATGAAAGAAGTGCACAAGTCTAGACGCTTCCATTTCTCCCTGAGTAATATTAGAAAGACGGTTATGGTTTAATAAAGAAGACCACGTGGAGATATTGGGAATAAACCCAGGATATCCTGTTCTTGTTTATGAAGAATGTCCGCGTGGTAACCCTGCCCCCCACCTTGTGTTTGTCCCACTTGCTGAACAGGGTCAGGCTTTTCATTTTCCTAATCCGAACATGGGTGGTGTCCAGCTTTATGACTTCCCTGCGTGGCCCAGGGCGTGTGGTCACGGGGCCTGGGGACACCAGAAGGGAGCGTGGGCTTCAGCCTGGGCTTGGGAACCTGCAGGAGGGGCAATCCAAGCAGAAGGAAGAGCAAAGTCAGGATCAGAAGGCAAAAACAGATGCTACTTTTAAGTGGAGAAGAGTGAATATTGAGCAAATCCTTCAAAACTCCAGCCCAAATGTTGCCTCTTCTCTGAAACTTTTCTTGATGCACACTCCACTTTACTTCATGTGTGCAAGCGTTTGTGCATGTGTGTGCATGTGTGTGCATCTGTACATGTGTGGGCACCCATGCATGTGTGGATAGGTGTGTGTCCCTGCATGTGTGTGTGTATGTGTGTGCACATGGGCATCTGTGCATGAATGTATGTCCCTGCATATGTGTGTACATGGGTGCACCCAGGGACATGTGCATGAGTGTGTTCGTGTGCATGTGTGTGCATCTGTCCATGTGTGTGCATCCAGGCATGTGTATATCTATGGATGTGAGTGTGTGCTTCCTTGTGTGTGAACGTGTGTGTGCATCCATGCATGTGTGTGCATGTGTGTGCATCAGTAGACGTGAATGTGCACACCACACGCTCATGTGGAGCAGCCAGGTGTGCCACGGAAGCAGTAACATCCAGGTCTCGGTTCCCCGGCACAGCGGGATTTATTTCTCGTCCACGTTATGAATGTGGCAGCTGTGGATCGACCACAAACACGTGGGTCCTGCTCCGCACTGCTGCCCGGCTCACCGCGCCCATAGCCCGATCGGAACCCGATGGAAATCTCTGCCTCTCTAAGCTCCTGCTTATATGTGGTAGGTCAAGTCCATTTAGGTCCCGCTCAGTGGCCAAAGCATGTCCCGTGGCTTCCGAAGAGAAGGGTATGGCAGGTGGCGGTGACAGTGAAGATATATGGTTTCTTGCAGGGAGGGAGCAGAGAATTAAGGACAATAGTGTAACTTTCCCCAAAGTGTGTGATCGTCCTGCTACGCGGTCCCTCGTGGGAACTCGGTAGAGGATGAGCCTCTTAGCTTTGCCTCGCACACCGGAAGCGTTCCACGAATGCTCCTTGACTTGGCTTGACCTGAACAAGACTTAATTAAGGAAAGCATATAATGAAAAGAGCCACTTGTCATGGTCAGAAAGCTTTGGCGCTGGTGACCTGCAGATCCCGCTCAGTTCCTCCCTTTGTAGCCGTATGCTCTGGGGATGCAGCGTGATCTATGTGTCTCACTTTCCTTTCCTGGGAAATGCATCTCCAGAGCTGACTTTGAGAGTCGGGCAAAGATAGACTCAGTGAGTGGGAAGCTTGGATGCTTAGGAAGCCCTCAGCCCGCACAGCTACCATGCCGCATGCTGTTGCGGTTAGGGCTATTGGGGTCATGGGCAGTTATGCACAGTGTGGCGTATTCGAAAATCCATGTCTTTTGGGGCACCTGGGTGGCTCAGTCGGTTAACTGTCCAATTCATTTTATTTTAATGTTTATTTATTTTTGAGAAAAGAGAGAGAGTGCAAGCAAGAAAGGGGCAGAGAGAGAGGGAGACACAAAATCTGAAGCAGGCTCCAGGCTCTGAGCTGTCAGCAGAGACGTGGGGCTCGAACCCACAGACAATGAGATAATGACCTGAGCCAAAGTCAGATGCCCAACTGAGTGAGCCCCCAGGTGTTCTTTTTTTTTTTTTTAATGTTTTTTTATTTATTCTAGGAGAGAGAGAGAGACAGCGTGAGCAGGGGAGGGTCAGAGAGAGAGGGAGTCACAGACTGAAACAGGCTCCAGGTTCTGAGCTGGCAGTCAGCACAGAGCCCGACGCGGGGCTCGAACCCACGAACCGCGAGATCATGACCCAAGCGAAAGTCGGACGCTTAACCGACTAAGCCACCGAGGCGCCCCTCCCCAGGTGTTCTTAAGTGTCCAATTCTTGATTTCAGCTCCGGCCATGATCTCACGTTCGTGAGATGGAGCCCCACGTCAGGCTCTGTGTTGACTTTGTGGAGTCTGCTTGAAATTCTCTCTCACTCTCTGCTTCTCCCCCCAACACACGTGTTCTCTCCCCACCCCCGCCAAAAAAGTAAACGTTAAAAGAAGAAAATCCATATCTTCACCTCTTTGCACATACCATTGTCATTGGCTCTAAAGTTATGAAACATGGAATTTGGCATTTGGAATGTCATAGATCAGAATACATAGCTACAATATACTTACAGATTGTATATGAGATCTCCCACTTGTATAAAAGACATCCCCAAATAAGGAAAAATTTATTTTTCTTTTCATCATGCAAGGTAATAGGAGAACATTAATAGAACAATGAGAAGTCAGGCATTTGGGGGACAAATGGGTGGGACGTCATGACAGTGACCCTGTGACAGGTTATCTTCACCTACGGGTCAAATGAAGCCATTGACCATGAATGCCTTTTTATTCCCCTGGAAACCCGGTTTTCTTCTGTGAAACAATGCGTATTCCAAGCCTGGGCAACATATTTTGATAGTTGCTTTGCAATGATTTTCATTATCAGATGTCAAGATATCTGTGTTTGCTTTGAGGAAAACTTTCTTTCATTTTTTAAAATAACTTTTCATCTCTTAGCTATTGAAGTACGGTTGACAACACAATGTTCCAATAGTTTTGGGTGTACAACAGTGTGATTCAACAAGTGTTATGCTGTCCTCACCTCAAGTGTAGCTGCCATATTCTTTTATTATTTTAAAATTTTTATTATGAAACATACATATAAAGCAATGGACAGAAGCATAGAATTTCTACCTTCAAAAATTGAGTATCATCAATATGGCCAGAGCTCACATTTCCAAGGGTCTACCCTCTCGATCCTATTCTCAGATCCCTTTTCCCTGAGAAAGATAACTTTTGGAGCTTGGTGTTTACCATATCTACACATTTTATAGTTTTATTTAAAAAATGTGTGTATCACTAAACAGTATATGATATCTTCTAAAACCTTATGAAATTGATAAAAACTTTTTTTTTCAATCATTGGGAGATATGTGTTGTATGTAGCTGTTGTTCATACACTTGAAGTATGGTATACCATTCCACTTTGTGAAAGTATCACAAAACGTGTACTCTTGTTAGCATCTCTGTATTTAAGAGTGTTTTGTTTGTCTCTTTTTTCCTTTCTTTATTCATTTGTTTTCTTTCTTAAATTCCACATATGAGTGAAACCGTGTGGTATTAGTCTTTCTCTGTCTGACTTAGTTCCCTCAGCATTATACTCTCTAGGTCCATCCATGTTGCAAATGGCAAGGTTTCATTTTTTTTATGGCCGAGTAATAGTCCATTGAATATATACACCACATCTTCTTCATTTACTCAGCTATCGATGGACACTTGGGTTGCTTCCATTTCTTGGCTAGTGTAAATAATGCTGCAATAAACATTGGGGTGCAAATATCTTTTTGAATTTGTGTTTTTGTATTATTTGGGTAAATACCCGGTAGTGGAATTACTGGATGATATGATATTTCTATTTTTAAGTTTTTGAGGAAACTCTGTACTGTTTTCCACAGTGGCCTCACCAGTTTATATCCCCACCAACAGTGTACTGGGGTTCTTTTTCTCCACGTCCTCGCCAACATTTGTTTTTCTTGTGCTTTTGATTTTAGCCATTCTACTCAGTGTAAAGTGATATCTCACTGCGGTTGATTGTGTAATATTTAACAAATATTTCTCCAACTTATAAAGATATGCCCTATAACTTCTTCTAATATTTTAAAGTTTTTCTTTTTTCTTTTTTAAAGTTTATTTATTTATTTTTGAGAGCGAGAGCAAGCCTGAGTGAGGAGAGGCGGAGGGGAGGGAGACATGATCCCAAGCAGGCTCCACACTGTCAGCATGGAACCCAATGTGGAGCTCGAACCCACTAACCATGAGATCATGATCTCAGCTGAAATCAACAATTGAATGCTTACCCGCCTGAGTCACCCATGTGCCTTTCTTTAAATGTTTTAATCTACCATAAAATGACTTTTGTGTTGGGTTGACATACAAATCCAGTTTGTTTTTCCCACTCTCTGACAGCAAATTGTCTTAGTGTCATCACTGGCACATCATTAACACACCGATCTGCAGTCCCAGTTCTGTCTGTATGGGTTTTCCACTTTTATGATGACTTTTTCCTCCTCAGCCAGAAGAAGACGAAGACGAAGATGAAGAAGAAGAGGAAGAAGAAGAAGAAGAAGAAGAAGAAGAAGAAGAAGAAGAAGAAGAAGAAGAAGAAGAAGAAGAAGAAGAAGAAGAGGAGGAGGAGGAGGAGGAGGAGGAGGAGGAGAGGCAGTGGCGGCGGCAGAGAAGTGGAATTAAGTGGTCATTTAGCATGAAACAAATTTGCATTTAATTCTTGCAACAAGACCATTCTATTTTCACCTATATTTTCTTTTCCAAAGATCTTTTCTGCCGAACCCTAGAATTATCTGTTTTGCTTTGTCAGGGAGCCCATGGCCTCGTGAAGATTCAGTGCCCTCTTGTAATCTGATTACTCACATCCAGACTCACAGCTAGGAAGTAGGGCTCAGTGTCCTGGTGCGGCTCCTGGAAGCCGCTGGTACAACTCACGTGCACTGGCCTAGCAAGCAGGTGATTATCTGCCAAGGGTGTTTTTGCTTGGACCTGCCACAGGGTCGTGATGTTTTGCTGGGAGGTGAAGAGTCAGCGGTAGAGCGTTAAGATGGCTATTTCCCTTCTCCTGCTTTGGGTTAACACCTTTCTTCAGCCAGTGAACTGCTAAGTGGAGAAAGTATCGCATTTCTGCTCTCAGCCTCCCGACCAGCTTGAGCCCTGACACGTGTGGACATGGAAGACGCTATCATTTGACACGTCTCAGGTTCATAGATGACCTGGACTCCTGTTATCAGAGCCAACATGCCTTTCAGCTCTCGGCTAAGGGCAGGAAATAATGTGTGAATGTGTGTACAGGTAATATAATGTGGTTGTGGTTGGTCTTCCGAGCAGTAATTTCCCCAATCAGGGTCTCCTTTCTGGGATGAAAAAATGAAATAAATCTGAACTGATTTGTCTGATGCTGGCCAAGAAAGTATAAACCCAGTAAGTAGTCTGCAGATATGAGAAAGAAATCTCCGCTGCCGATAAATTCAGTGGTTCATTATTTGTTATTCATCACATGAAAAAACACGAATGAAAGGCCTGACCTTTCCCAGACAGCGGTGCCACTCTGACAATAGTCAATAGTAACAGCTAATAGTTGTGCAATTTAAGATCTGCTGTATAATGATACATTTGTAAACACATTTTTTTTTTCCTAGAGCAATGTGAATAGCAATCTACTGGCAGCAGATATAAAAATAAAATATCTCCTTCCTGCTGGTTGTTATCCCTTTCCTATAATTAGAATTCATGGGGGATTCATCCTGAGGGAAGACGGGACCCAGTGCTGGTGAGGAGGGCGAGGGCTGAGTCCAGGCGCTTTTTGTTCTCCGCGTCCAAGCCTTTTACCAACTGAGAGTCTGTGGTTCCCAAAATGTTATTTGATTATTTGGTGGAGGGCAGTATCTACGTCTGCGTTGCACTGGAGGGGGTGTGAGAAATATGCACGGGGGAACAGTGATGTAGTTACAAATGTAGCCCGTAGCCAGGTTCACTCTCCAGTCAAAGATATTATATCTCAGTGTATCATAACTGCTTGCTGCTTGTCCTGCTTTTAAGCAGTTCTCTCTCTCTTTGTAAATATACACATACACTGGAAATCCTCTCGTAAGGAATAAAATACCAGCTTTTGTCATTTTAAAGGCGTGGATTTTATAAGTTCCCTAATTTCTCCATGGATATAAGCTGGCAGTCACTATTTTGGTACCTGTGCATCTGGTCCCTCATCAGGAAACCTGCCAAAAGCATCAGAAATGCTTACCACTGGGTTTAGGCCAAATGCACGCTATCCATTCAGAGAGCAAAACCAGAACAATAACAGGAAAGGAATCGTGCTAAATTGCATCAGACATTTAATTCCCCTCCTTCTGTACATCCACGCTTGCACACATTCACCTACCACGTACTAAAAGTTTAACATCAAATAAAACAACATTGCCTCTGCTGTGCTCCGCAGGTCCGCACCTCCCCAGGCTCACAAACATCATGCAGTGGTGCAGACATTGTGAGGACCTGTGCTCCCACCCTGGCCCTCCGCTGAAAGAGTCGCCGTCTAGTGGGAGAGGCGGACAAGTAAATAGAAAAGTGTTATGGCTCCTCAAATGGACATCTCTAGGATCTCTGAAATTTTACCTCGAGGATGATATTATAGCTGAGGCATCTGTTGAGCTCAACCCTGTCTACACTGCCAAAGGAGATGCAACCAACAGTCTGAAAAGATATAAGGCCTTGGAAAAGCAGCCTAGTTAGCTGAGGAAACTGGTCATCAGGTGTTATAAGTGAGCTCCCAGCAGGCATGGGGGTCCCACACTGATGTGTGGGAAAGGCAGGAAGCAGGATATCGTGATACCTGCATGCACCAGGATGAGGCATCTGATCGTATTCCAAGGTGGAAAGAGACCCACTGAAAGGCTCTTGGCTTCTTTGGGTTTTTGCCTTTCTTTCTTTCTTTCTTTCTTTCTTTCTTTCTTTCTTTCTTTCTTTCTTTCTTTCTGAGTAAACTCTAGTTGCTCACAATGGTAGCATGTTTGGAAATCCATGCTTTATTGGCTACTCATTCTTCCATTCCTTTTCTCTCCCTCACTGACTTGATGGGATTCTCTCCAAAGCAAAGAACTCACTTAAATTTTTGTCTTAGCTTTTACTTCAGGGAGCTTAATCTGTAATAGTAAAGAAGGTGGAGAGAGGACTTCTAAGAGAAATCTTAAAGAAACAGAATCCCCGGGGTACTGCTGATGTCTGGGTTCATAGGATAAGGTAAGGCATAGGTATCTAGGGTTGTGGTTTGGGTCGTGGGGTTAGTGGTGTCACTATTCATCGGGAATGGGCCATAGGCAGAATGGCGAGGCTGAAAAGAAGCACCAGGGACTTAATTTTGGCATATGAATCTGATGTGTGTTGGAGACATCAAAATTGACATGCTTAACCAGCTGTATACAGCCAAGGCTTAAAGGGAATTCTGGACTAAAAACTGATATTTCTGATTGAGTAGTATCGGGTTGGGGCCTTTGAGGAAAAGGGGGCTGCCAGGATCATGGGAGGGGAGCATGGGGCTCACAAACACTCAGGGGAAGAAAGAAGGGTGTTTCCATGAACGAGGGACAGCAGGAACATCACAGCATTGGATCATTTGAACATAACGATGTCATGGAAGCCACAGGAAAAGAAAACTACAAGAGCGAGGGAGAAGACAGGGTCCAAAATAGACACAGAGGTCAGTGTAGATGAGGAGGAAAGCCCCGTGGGAGACACGGGAGGATTTTGACGGAGAATCAGGGTGAGAAGGCAGCGGTAAGATTTGGTGGTAGTGCCGTAGCAGAGGCAGTGTCTGTGCTGTGTTAGCATGCAAACATTTGACAGCCATGAAGGCACAGGCTCAAACGAATCCTGAAAAACATTGGCAGTGACTCAGGAACAGGGTTCTAGAGAGACAACGCCTGGCCAGGAATGTCCTTCCCAACTGCTGGGTCATGGAGCTGTCTGGGTTCAAGAGGAGAAATCCAAAGTGTCAGAAGATGTGGGGGCTGGGGGAAACTCTTCTTTATCATAGAATCACACCACATGGTACTTGCTGGCTACTGGTCGCATCACTGACCCTTACATATACACAGTTTGGAAAATAGTCTGCAAATATGGACAGATTAGCCTGGGTGCAGGTGGCTTCTCCAGTGAGAGAGTGTACCTGCCTATGCAGCATGAGAAGGGGGACAGGTGCACTGTCAGACCAGGGCTGTTGTGGATCAGAAAAGTGAAAGGAAGCCCAAGAGGCTCGGTTAAACTGAGCAGAGCCACGATGATGTGAGGGAGTCCAGTCCTGACATGAACTCAGAACACTCAGGAATCAGAATATCGAGGGACAGTGCACCGTGCCGTATCTCACAAGAAGAACTTGGTGAGAGTCAGGCTCTGTTCCAGGGACAGAGGACACACTTGACCTTCCCTCCACTCCTGGTCTGCGTCACACTGCAGAGAAATGTATGGAGGAAAACTGTGGTCAGTCGTCCATTTTTCCGGCTCAGCCTGCTTCTCCTGCATGAAGTGAGTGAGCTCAGTTTCCCCGAATGGTCATGGCTAGCCAGGTAGTCATGGGGAGGACAAGAGATGGATGAAACCCAGCTTAAACAGGGAAGGGCAGGTTCCCAGGTGTGCAGTGGGGTTCAGTTGCCAGGTCGTGTAGGATCGGGCCGCCAATTCAACTCTCCGGAAACACGGTGAGTATAGGACAGGGTGCCTATTCCAAGGTACACAGACAATTGACAATAATCGAGATCCACATGAAAAATGTAGGTGCTCAAATTTCATAGGGGCTTTTTAAACATACACTTGTCTTTCTGGGAAATGGATTGAGCAGCTGCCTTGTTCTTCTCCAGGAAAGGATCTCTGTTCCCTTATATAGAAGCACAGTCATCTCTCCAGCTCCTGGCCACATTTAGCAGAATTATTAATTTCAGTTTCTCACAGTTGCAGCTGTGAACAACTAAAAAAGGTCATTTTTCTATACTTGAAATATGGAACACATATTCATTTTCCAGTAGATTAACTTAATGATCAAAACTGGGAGAGAAACAAAAACACGTTTTGGGGGGCGGGAAGAAGGAAGACAGCCATTTTCTCACCCTGAGCCTGCACAGAATCCACGCCATTGTCTTCCCTGTAGGCATTCAAGTGGTCTCACCAGAAACCAGGCTTTGGACGGCACCAGACCTGTGAGCAGGTGGAGGCCAGCGGAGCACTGCCCTAGACGGTTGCATGGAATGTTCCCCCAAGTCAATCACGCACGTGCTCTGGGCACGTGGAGCACATCCTCTCAGATGGTGTTGCTACCACTTCCCATCACGTTGCCTTTACATCTCCAGGGTCCTTATTTCCAGGAGTCTCACGCCAAGGGCTGGGCCACTGCAATGATCTGAAACATTTTTGCTGACGTCTCACACTTGACCGTTTCTCCTTCAAGTTCCCAGGATGCACAGAACATAAATACTTTTCCCAGCCACCGGTGTAAGAAGGCTGAAAACATTGTGTAATCGTTTTTGATCAAATTCACCACAAACCTTTCATATTTAACCTCAACCAAAAGCAGCTAGTCACTTGGCCCACCTGTTATTCATTTGGGGAATTCAACCCAACAGTTGCAGGTATTTATTGAGTCTCTGTGTTCTGTCAGCAACTGTACATTAATATAAACACTAAAAAGTAGCAACAAGGAGGTGGCATAAGGGGAGTGTGTATAGAAAGAGTCTGTGGCACACACAGGATCCTGGATCAGGATATTTAAAGGGCAAGTGAAAAGAGCAGTGATCTGGAAAACCGAGAGGCAGTTCTGTGAAGGAGGGTGGTGGCCCTCCTGTCCTTTAAAAAGTCCTTCTAAGGGGCGCCTGGGTGGCTCAGTCAGTTAAGCCTCTGACTTTGGCTCAGGTCATGATCTCACAGATCGAGCCCCACATCGAGTTCTGTGCTGACAGCTCAGAGCCTGGAGTCTGTTTCAGAGTCTGTCTCCCTTTCTCTCTGCCCCTCCCCCACTGGTGCTCTATCTCTCTCTGTCTCTCAAAAATAAATGAAACTATTAAAAAAAACCCTCCCTCTTGCCCCCCTACATTTGGTTATAACTCCTTCTATCCTCTTGTTTTCTTTTTTCCCCAGATTCCTTTTACGTTTTTTTTTTAAGTTTATTAATTTATTTTGAGAGAGAAAGAGAGCATGAGCAAGGGAGGTGCAGAGAGAGAAGGAGAGAGGATCCCAAGCAGGCAGGTTCTGCGTCATCGGTGCAGAGCCCCATTCAGGGCTCGAACCCATGAACTGTGAGTTCAGGACTTGAGACAAAATCAAGAGTTGGTTGCTCACCTGACTGAGCCTCCCAGGGGCCCCCCAGATTCCTCTAAACGTCTAACTACTGGCCCATGGTTGATAGGACAAGTTAGCTATACTCACAAAAAGGCCGTAACAAGTAAAAGCCATTTTTGCTCTTGGAATACCTGCATATAGTTGGTCTGGTTGTTTATTAAGATTACAGAGAAAATAGAGATAAAAATTCTTTGCAGCAAATCAAATAGTAAGAGTAATTGCTAGGTTCACTGACATGCTCCCTTCTTTGTGTGCGGACATTGTATGTGTTTGTTGTTTTGACTTTCTAAATAGTTACCTTTTTTCCTCTCTCCTATCTTCCCTCAAAGGCTGCTTCACATTAGAAAATTATTTACTTCAGTAATACTGTCTCATTTATTGCTATACTTCACATACCGCTCAACTTTTTGTAACAAAGATGTGCATATTCTCTTTCTTTACAACCATGCTCCACAAAGAAAATAAAGCCCAAGCACTTAAATCCTCTTCTGTATGATCACAGGTGCCTCAGAATTATTGATCTTTTGTTTGATTGATGTCAGTTTTGACAAAAAAGAAATCCTTCTGGGATTTTGAGTGATGTTGCATTGATTCAATTGATCGTTTTGGGAAGAACTGACATCTTAACCTTATTGAACCTTCCAGGTTATATTTGTGGAATATACTATGTAGGCTCTCTTTACATTTTCTCAGATAGGTTTTATATTTCCTTTTTTTTTTTTTTTTGCCGCATTCATTGCTTAGTATTGTATTATCTTCTATGCTATCATACATGGTATTTTATATATTTTGATTTCCATTTGTTAATATGGAAATACTGTTTCTATAGAAATACAATTTCTATTCTATAGAAATACAATTGACTTTTTGGTTGTCCTCTGCAACTTAGCCAACTTATTTCTTAGATCTAGTACTTTGTTTATAGATTCTATCATATTGCCTGTGTGGATGATCGTGTGATATATGTGTAAAGATCGTTCTATTCTTCTTTTCTAATATATTTTTTTTCCTAGGAGAGAGAGAGAGAGAGAGAGAGAGAGAGAGAGAGAGAGACAGCGTGAGCAGGGGAGGGTCAGAGAGAGAGAAGTCACAGACTGAAACAGGCTCCAGGCTCTGAGCTGGCAGTCAGCACAGAGCCCGACGCGGGGCTCGAACCCACGAACCGTGCGATCATGACCTAAGCAAAAGTTGGACCCTTAACTGACTAAGCCACCCAGGCGCCCCTATTCTTCTTTTCTAATGAGGATACCCTTTATTTCCTTTTCAAACCTGATTGCACTAGCCACCACCTCAGAACAATGTGGAATGTAGGTTTTCAGAGGAATATCTTTGTTGGTCTTCAACCATTGAGCATGATGCTGGCTCAAGTTTTTGCTGACATCCTGTATCAAGTAGAGATGTTCCCCCTTTCTATTCCTACTTTCCTGAGAGTACTCATCAGGAAAGACTCCTGGATTTTATCAAGTATTATACCTAGCTTACTCTGCATATTGCAGTGATAATGTGAGTTCTTTCTTTTGTTTTTTAATATGTTGAATTCCACTCTTTGATTTCTGAATGTTAAATCAGCTCTGTATTCATGTGATGAACCATACTTAGGAGATGTTTTCATTTTTATATATTATTTGATCAATTTGTGAAAAGTATTGTTAAGAATTTCTGCATGTACATTCTAAGAGAGATTAGACTGCAGTTTTCTTATCTCATAATGTCTTTTTCTGGTTATCTGGCTCCTGGCTTCACAGAGGTTGGGAAGAATTTCTTCCTCTTTAATTTTCTTGACAAGTTCATGTGGAATATATTCTGTTAGTAGGTGCATAAATATTTAGGACAGCTGTGGGTTATTTTTTGTTTTGTTTTGTTTTTGTTTTGTTTTTGAGTAATTGTTATACTGTGACTTTCTTTCTTCCTGGTAATATTCTTTAATTTGAAATCTCTGTCTTCTATTCATACAGTATGTCAGATTTCCTTTTGATTGGGCTTAGCGTGATATGTTTCTTTCCTTTCCTTTCAGCCAATTTATATTTATACTAACAATGGATTTATTGTAGGCAACATATATTGGGTCTTGCTCTTTTTATGCGCTGTGACAATCCCTGCTTTGTAATTGAAATGTTTGTAATTGAAGTAATTTATAATTTGTAACAAGTAAAATTCACATTTTATGTGACTATGGATACAATTACTTTTAAGTTTATCGTTTTTCTGTTTTTGAGTTCTCTTATTTTCATCTATTTTTCTTCTCTCCCTCTTCTTTTGGATTGAGTATGTTTCCATGATTCTGCTTTATCTCCTTGTTGGTATATTAGCTAAAACTCTTGTGTTCTTATTTTACTTGTCCCTTTTGTGTTTACAATGTATCTCAAAATGTCTTGATTTTCTCTCTGTTTCTGACAAAGGTTTTCTCTGGATATAGATTTCTAGGAGGATGGGCTTCCTCCATGATTCTAGAGATGCTGCTGTCATCTCACCTACAATGCGGGATGGCCTGTAACACCTAACTCCACTGCCCTCCATGCAGTACCTTCTGTAATATTCCTCTGTTCACTTGAATCCATTTGGATGATTCTGTCCTCAGCATCAGGTAGATTTTTGCAGACATGCTTGAGGGGACACTCTGCAGATCTCCAGCTTTCTCTCTCTGATCTTATCCTTCTTTCTAGTCTCTGTGTGCCTCTATTCTCTCTCCGTCTCTCTCCTGTCTCTAATATTCAGTCCTATAAACTCCAACCAGCTTGCTCTCCCAAAACCTCTTTGTCATTCATCATGTGACACACTGGATTCTGCCTAGCTTCTCTTCCCTGTGCTGTGCCCTGCAAACTCTTCACGGCATTGAGCTATGGTGGTTACTGGCTTCATCTCATTTGTTTCCTAGATATTAAGTGTCACTGTCTATTACTCTTCCATTGCCTGACATTCTGCATTTGGAAAATCACGGTTTCATGTATTTTTAAAAATTGTGTTGGGAGAGGGAACATTTAGCCTCTGTGTGTCCACCTTGGTCAGACACAAAATTACCATTATACTTAAATTTTAAAATTCGCTTTGAGGGGCACCTGGGTGATTCAGTTGGTTAAGCTTCTGACTCCTGGTTTTGACTCAGGTCACGATCTCATGGTTTGTGAGTTTGAGCCCCACATTGGGCTCTGTGCTGATAATGCAGAGCCTACTTGGGATTCTCTCTCTTTCTCTCTTCTCTCTGTCCTTCCTCCCTCCAAAAATAAATAAAATAAAACTTTAAAAAAATAAATAAAATTCACTTTGAATGTGATGTGTCTTTTTTTTTTTTTTTTTCTGAGATAGAGAGAGACAGAGGGCAAAGGAGAGAGAGAATCTTAAGCAGGATCCATACCCAGTGCAGAGATTGATGCAGGGCTTGATCTCATGAGCATGAGATCATGAACTTAGATGAAATCAAGAGTTGGATGCTTAACAGATTGAGTCACCCAGGCACCCCTGTGAAATGTCTTAATTGATTTGAAAATTATGAAGATTTTTTTATTCCTTTAATCAGGTTTTCTTTTGATTAATATGCATTGAATCTGACATTTGATATAGTTGTTGGACATACATTTTCCTTGGAATCTTCTAATTCAATCAAAATGATAGTTATTCATAAAGAAAGGAACAGTTATTATTTTTCTAAATTTCTTGGGATATAAAATATGTTTATTGGAACTGAAAAGAAGTTCAAAATACTTAATTAGAGATACTTTCACTTAATTGTCTGTTGAGGTCTAGAAAAATATATGACTGTTCCTGGTTATCTATAGCTGTTTAATGAATGCTTCCAACATAGTAGCTTTAAAAAACAGTAAATATATTACCTTTTTTACTAAAAATTTTTTAACATTTATTTATTTATTAATTAATTAATTTATTTATTTAATATTTTTTATTTATTTCTAGGAGAGAGAGAGACAGCGTGAGCAGGGGAGGGTCAGAGAGAGGGAGACACAGACTCTGAAACAGGCTCCAGGCTCTGAGCTGGCAGTCAGCACAGAGCCCGACGCGGGGCTCGAACCCACGAACCGCGAGATCATGACCTAAGCGAAAGTCGGACGCTTAACCGACTAAGTCACCCAGGAGCCCCAACATTTATTTATTTTTTAAGAGACACAGAGAGAGAAATATGAGTGTGGGAGGGAGAGAAGGAGACACAGAATCAGAAACAGGCCCCAGGCTCCGAGCTGTCAGCACAGAGCCCAACACGGGGCTTAAACCCAGAGACCATGAGATCATGACCTGAGCCAAAGTCGGATGCTTAAAGGACTGAGCCATCCAGGCACCCACAGTAATTAATTTATAAGTAGCTCCTATGTTCTGGATCTTGTCTAGACTCTAATAGATGGTTTTTCCTACTCTCTCAGGCAGAGCAGACAGTGGTGGGGCTGAGGTTATTTTGAGGCTCAGTCGCTAGGTGTCATCTAGTGCTTTAGTCAAGGACAGTCTGCTAGAATGTTTACACATAAATGCTTCATATTGCCTCCCTCCTACTCAGGGCATGGTCAATGGTCACCATGAAGGAGGGCCTCAAGAGGACCTGCAGAAAGTCTATTGCCTTAGCTTCACAGTCACACAGTGTAATCTTCACAGTAGCCACAAACCTACGCAGATCCAAACTGAGCACACTCTTGATGGCAAGAGGGCCCAAGTCACATTGGATCCTTGGGCCTTTAAAGCCTTCTTTTTCTCTCTGATAAATCCTTTTCTTTAACCTCTATTATGTGACTTTGTGAAACTTGTCCCTTCCTTAATGCATAATTGGCAGAAATTCAGAAGGAAAGTATCATGGTACATCCATAGGAAAGAGTAAAAGACCTTATATGATATATGTCTCACCAATTTCACTAATGAAATTTTATTTGTTGCCTAATTTCACTTATATTTACTTGCTAGATTATTGATACCTATGCAACTTAGTAGTGCATAGTGTATAATTCCCAGCACACAGCAGTGGTCCAGTGTGTTTTGTTAAATGAAAGAATAAATGCTTATATAGGAATTTATTGGTCTTTCTTATGACTAAGGCACCTATTTGGATAGCCCTGAGAGGCCACCTTACATTTTGCGATGGTCCTCAGTTATCTCAAATTAGTTGCAAACATGAGTTTTTGCAAAACTGACAATGTCTTATAGCCAGGACAATGCCTTAACATTTGCTGGGCAAAGACTATACCGAACTGATGACCTACCATAAAACTCTGGGGCTGAAAATATTTTTTAAGTGTAAAACTAATTTCTGTACATATGACAAACAAAATATTAATATATTGAATGTTTGAAACATCCTAAAAAATCAATAAGAAAAAGAAACACACATCAATAGAAACAATGGATTAAGGGTATGGATTATCATTTCTCTGTAGAAGATACAAAAAAATGGATGACAATAAGCAGGCATTGCTGATTTTCACTACATTGTCCATGACTAGTCAGATTGAGAATGATAACAATGAATGATACACATTGTTGATGACAGTGAAGTAAAAAAAAAATGAAATGTTATGAACTTTTAGGAAAGTGGCAAATTGATGAAAACTTTCCATAGATCAATTTTGTAATATTTATTAAAATTGTCAACCAAGCAATTCTTACTTACATAAGGATAACTTAAATAAATATTGAGAAATATTTTCAGATTTTAAAATGTATTTATCACACCATAACCTTAGCTAACCTTAGAATCTATCAAAAGGAATTTTTTAGGAGCGCCTGGGTGGCTTAGTCGGTTAAGCGTCCGACTTCGGCTCAGGTCATGATGTCGTGGTTTGTGGGTTCGAGTCCCGCGTCGGGCTCTGTGCTGACTGCCAGCTCAGAGCCTGGAGCCTATTTCAGAGTCTGTGTCTCCCTCTCTCTCTGACCCTCCCCTGCTCACATTGTCTATCTCTATTTCTCCTAGAAATAAATAAAAATATTTTTTAAAAAAAGGAATTTTATAAAACACATTTAGTCATGGAATATTATGTACTGAGTTAAAATATTGTAAGATAGTATTTCATAGCATACCTATTTGCTATCTAAAAGGCACCTTTTGGGGCGCCTGGGTGGCTTAGTCGGTTAAGCGTCCGACTTTCGCTTAGGTCATGATCTCGCGGTTCGTGGGTTCGAGCCCCGCGTCGGGCTCTGTGCTGACTGCCAGCTCAGAGCCTGGAGCCTGTTTCAGTCTATGACTCCCTCTCTCTCTGACCCTCCCCTGCTCACACTGTCTCTCTCTCTCTCCTAGAAATAAATAAAACATTAAAAAATAAAATAAAAATCACTCACACTCTTATCAAGGATACTCTGCATTTATCTACTAGGATAGTCTTGAAAGGTGCCTTTTATTTTATTTTATTTTCTCACTGTTGTTTTTCTGTGTGTCACCTTACATATGGTGTAAGTGTATTAATTTTTGTACTGGGAAAGAAATCACAATAAAAACAAACAAAGATTGTCACTGAGTAGAATGAGAGGCTCTGATATCTTCTTTGATGGTGGTCTCCTCACCAGGTAAAATAGCAGAAGCCACTTGGGGTTGTGTTTTGAGCACACACACTCTAAAAACCTAAAAGATTTTTCAAACTGTCCTCACTTTTACTTGGATGCTTTATTGAAATCTAAGCTAGATAACAAAGCGATTTCTCTGCAGTTACAGGTTAAATCGTTTGCCCACTTCAATCAGAATACAGATGATTAGTAATTAATTAACTGATCCATTCAACATATTACCAACATTCCTTGACTTTGTGCTGTTTGACTGGACATCTGGGGCACTTGGGGTAAATATGACTGGATGCTTACCCTCTAAATACTTGGTATTTGCACATCGTTACAAATCATGTTTGTACATACTGACTACTTATTAAAATATATACCTTAAGGTAGGATTAATTTGGCAGTTGTCCTCATAATTAGATGCATTGTTGCCTTCAATATACTGGTTTTCTTTTTCTTTACTGTCGATAAAATCTTTTTAGGATAGGTCTTCTAAAAGACTATTGATAAATGGGTATCCATGATATGTGTAATTAACCTATTATAGATCTTCCTACCTAATGAAGAGGAAACTTTGCAGGACTCCTCCATTACCCTTAACTCTTTCCTTTTACATGCTGCTTCGAATGATCTTCACATTTTCTATGTTTACTTACAAATGGTAGCACCAGGACCCGTGTTCAAAATATCATAAAAAAAAAAAATGAGTCAATACTGAAGGAACAAAATTGAAGCTATCCTTTTAAAATAGAAATAGCCACGTTATTCATAAACAGATCTCAGGAGATAGAATATATTTGCTTGGGTAATATGCAAGAGGGAAAGTCCCTGAGACATTGATGGAAACATAGGAATTAAGTTATTAGCCAGACTCCTTCCTGGATATGAAATATAAAGTTCCTTTAATATTCCCTGTTATCTTTCTGCATTTCTGGAACCCTCCTCTCTGGTTTATATAGTGAGGTGAAAATGTCCATAATATATCCAGAAGTCTGATGCAGGTATATGAGATCAAAGATTTTCTTTCCTGAGCCAAGAGCTTAGATGAGAAGAATCTTTCTCAGTTTCCTGTTTAACCAGAGCAGCTAGGCAGTGATTTTGGCCAAAGGCTGTCTTCTTTCCTTTTTATACTCAAGAGATTTAAGTTACCATCTCTCTAATCAGAGCATAGAGTACTGTAATAGACTTTTCTAAAAGAAGGTAAAAAAATTCCCTTACCTTTCTTTTATGATAAAACTTCAGTGTTGTCTAGAACTAGAAATGCTTTTCAAGTTTCCTGGAGAAGTCCATCCTCTGCAGACAGTAAGTAATTCAACATGGCAGTAACGCGTTCTCTTGGTAGAGAGAATGATTGATTCCTACTGTATGCTGCATTGGAGATGATCGAATGGATCTACTAGGCTTTATCTAAATGCAATCCAGAAGATTCCATTAATGAATGCCTGATGCTAATGTAACATTTGGAAATCCACAGTTTTGACTTTTTTTTTTAATGGTTTATTTATTTCTAGGAGAGAGACAGCATGAGTAGGGGAGGGTCAGAGAGAGAGGGAGTGACAGACTCTGAAACAGGCTCCAGGCTCTGAGCTGGCAGTCAGCACAGAGCCTGTCGCGGGGCTCGAACCCACGAACCGCAAGATCATGACCTAAGCGAAAGTCGGACGCCTAACCGACTAAGCCACCCAGGCGCCCCTCCACAGTTTTGACTTTAGAGGATCACAGTTTCTGAACTACCTTGAAACAAACCACTTTAACACTCTTGTTTTCTGTGTATGAAGGAAAACTTCGTTCACCACTCTCCGTTAGTAGATATAGTGGTTAAAATTTGAGAAGCAGATATACTGGACTTCTAGCGAGTAGCAATGAAGTATGAAGTGACGGTCCTGCTTCCACTCCGTGTGCCTCTAGTACAACGTACACATTGCCATTCAATTGCTTTTAATTACAAACGCTTAGCCATGTGATTTCCTAGTTGAGAAATGTACACCAAGGTCCTCCATTGGTCTAGATTGTGACAAGGAGGACCAGATGCCTGACATGGGATAAGGCCAAGGCTGAAGACAGAAGGGACGGAACTGAAGAAGCTGATGCCCAACTCAAGGCATAGACAATTAGGAGTCTTTGAGCTTTTCCGATGATGGGAGTCAAAGTCAAGACGAGCAATGAGCCAAAAGCAAGGCAGAAACAAGAGAGCCAATTAAATGGTATAAGCAATGGAGTCCAAATCCAGAAGCACACAGTCATCAGAGTTGCTGGTTAGACAGAGAAGAAATGGGCTTCTGAGATTTTAGTTGACAGTCACAGATCAGAGTCTGGAAGAAACTGGAGACAACACAGAGCAGCCCATCTATTCATTTTTTCTCCACCTATTCATTTTTAATGTTATTTTCTTAAAATGTTGTTGAAAGCCAAATTACTCCAGGAATTAAGCATAGTGTTATGTCCATCCTGACTCAGTAAAAATGATGATGGTAATCGTCAGGAGTTTAAGGAGAGAGGAGGAACAGTTTTTCATTTGACATATTAGTTTCATATTCATTTGACATGTTAAGGGCATTAGATACTTAAATATAAGAGGTTACACAAATATTGTTTGTACACTAAGCCTAAAGCCTTTTTATATATGAAATAAACATATAGAGATGTATTGAATTAAAATATTTGCATTTAAAGTAGGAATCTTTTATGAGAGTCAGGGGAGAAATCTTGGAGACATAATTGGGTAATAATACTTCTACAAGACTGGGCACGGAGAGATAAGAGAAACAGTTGCACACAGATGAGATCCACTCTATTCATTTTCTTTAAGAGATGTTTACATTTCTAATGAATAATTTCCAGTTTCCAGGGAGGCAAACACTGGTTTACAAAGAAACATGATGGTCACAAGTTTCTTTCTGTAAAAATGGTTTCAAAGAGGTGTATATGGTAAAACCTGGGAAGTAAGCTAAACAAAATGTTTTCGCTTACGCTGTAAATTTATTTCATATTAAATATTGTTTAAACCGACTAGCAGTTGGAAATGATTTTGGCCTCCCTAAAATGGTCTAATTAGTGGTGTTAATAGTTATTCTTAGAATGCACCACTGGTCTTAGCTTACCCACCTAACTAGCTTTTGTTTTTAAGCCACACATCGAAGTATTGTAGTTGAAGCGGTCAATGGCTGCTCCCAGTTCCCCTCCGCTTTGGCATTGCTGGAGGTGAACATGGCAGAATGTATTACCATTTGAGTCATGGTCCAGTAGTTGTGCAGGAGCCTCATACTTTCAGCCAAGTTAATCTCTAAGGCGATTGAACATAATGCGATCCAGATGTGTTTCATAGGCCCACCCAAGGTTCCCAAAGCACTACTGGTTTTTCTTAGTGGATAAAAAGCATTTGCCTTCAAGGTACTCCAGCTTTGCTGGCAGGAATCAGTGAGGAAGATTAAAGGGAACAATGATTTTCTGAGTGAAAGGACAGAGGAATGCAATCGTACTCACTGATCTCTTCATACAGCAATTCAATCTTGCTTTGCGTTCTTGTAAATTCCTCTAAGCTGTGTCATAGATGTTCTCTGTGACAGAGAATTTAACCTCTTTATTTCTTTGGACAGCAAAGGCAGCGGTTCTAGCCTTTTTGATCCTAGATTACAGACTTCTCGGGGGCATGGACTCTGTTAGTTTAATTCACCTCAAATCAAGCACAGCACCTTTGCAGAGAAAACTCCATCCTTCTTATGGGTGACTTTTTACTCCTGTTCTTCATTAGATGTACATTCCTTTTCATGTCTAAGCTTCAGATTGGGGTGATCTCTCCCTTATTCTTTTGAATGCCACCAACAAGAGGGCTGTTTCCCTAAGTGGCTGCACATATAACTGATACAGCAATATAATTGTTCTTGCATTTCCTGAGGGTTATCTCTGAACACTGTCCTGAATGCATGGCCCTTTTACTGCCTACTGATTTTTTCGTGTGAAGTGGATTTTAATTCAAATTGGATATTATAACACCGGAATGGCTTATATATCTGTGCCTTTGTATTCAAAGGTGCTAATGGGGTGGCCAAGAGCTTCAGGATTTTTAGGAGCTTGATGGAAATGCTTCTACGTTGCCATTGGGTTCTCATTAAATAAGTTATTGTAAAGAAGTACCCTAGTTTATAGCTCTGCCTTTATATTTAATAATCAGACCAAAGGGTTGTCTTCCAAAGAGCAATCTACCTCGTAGGGCTGCTAACCGGAGGGAGGGCTTCCTAGCCCTCTGCACTTTTACTGCTCAAAAGGGTGGGCCATGGGTTAGCAGCATCAGTGCTACCTGGAAAATTGTTAGAAATGCAGAAATCCATGTAGGTTCACTCCAGATCTGCTACAGCAGATGCCACAGTACAAGAAGAACCCAGGGGATATGTACACACCGTAAAATTTGAAAGGCCGGACTCCATATTCAATGGTCATATTTTCTGAGATTGTGATTTAGTGACCCTTTTTTGTTTTGCTTCTTGGGATCAGATACCTGCTTCAACAGGGCCCTGCTGGGGTGGCTATTGGGGTTCATTTTGGGCACGTGACAGGTTTAGTGAGAATACCTTATGGAAAACAAATCTTCAGGGCCCAGGACTTCCAAGGTCTTGGGCTTTGTTATTGGTGACTCTGTTCTGCAGCCACGTTATGTCAAGTGTCACTGCGTCTCTATTCCTCTTGTTGTTGACACGTTACAATAAGGAATAGCCTTGGGGCGCCTGGGTGGCTCAGTCTGTTGAGTGCCCAACTCTTGATTTCAGTTCAGGTCGTGATCTCACAGTTGGTGGCATCCAGCCCCACGTCGGGCTCCACGCTGACAGCACAGAGCTTGCTTGGGATTCCGTCTCTCCCTCCCTCTCTGTCTCAAATAAATAAATAAATAAATAAATAAATAAATAAACTTGAAAAAGGAGCCTTTGTTCCCCAACGGCTTCATATAGTTACCAGTGACAAGAGATACCTCAGACTCAAACCACAGTCCAGTACTTCGACACCTACATGTCCTGATGCTTACAATTGATGCAGATGTTGCTCTAAACTTTGGAGCAGAGTGCTCCAGAACTCTTATTTAACATTTATACACACACCATTAAAAATATCAGGCAAATCTGCTGAACACTGTCACTCGAGGGATTTTATAATCAACTGGGCTCTTGAGAAAACTTCTGGATAAAGTTGAAAGAGGTTACACTGTATTCTTGACCTCCCCTTTGCTTTACCCATATGGAGTGGTTATCTATTGGAATTTTGAGACTTCCTGGAACTTAGTAAAAGAACCCCTGGCATACAAGAATGATAATTCCTCATCCCCTGTCAATATTGCATATGACTTCCTTTTGAACAATGGTTTTCAATGTCCCAACTACAGATTCCTAAATGCTCCCAGATTACGTGTTCATGGAATGAAGTACTATATGTTGGTCCCCCTGGCAATGGACTTGTCATCTTATCTCAGTGGCATCACTTAGCGATGGTGTGACATTACCAAAATAATTAGAAAACTGGTTTGTGTTTGGTGTATCGCCACGTCTGTCCAGAACTCTCTCATGTAGGATAATCTTTAACCTGCTTTGTTTGGAGTCTAGTTGGACAGCCTGGTGATTTCTCTTTCTAGAAGTTAGAGGTTCATTTTTAAGAGTTTGGCTGCAAAAGGGAAGTTTAAGCAATGGTTCAGTGCCACTTAATGCAGAGTGAGGCCTCAAGCACTGTCACACTAATCATCATTTACTTATGGCTTGAGGATGATTGTAAAACACTCATTATCAGTGAGAATTGTCTCACGAGTTCAAGTCTGTGACACTGTGATCATTTAACTACAGCCATTTCTGGATAACTTGGTTCCACACTTCTGGGACTGCCCGTAGAACTTTGCCACTAGGAGTATTTCCCAGATATCTAAACACATACTCTGATACCTGGTTCTCCATCTCTTGCTTCATGCTGGGCATGGATGGCTGATAAGAAAAATCTGATTTACATAGTGACTTTTTATTTTTAAAGCCAGGTACAACTATTAGTCTGCAGCTATAAATAAACTACTGGAATAATCAATTATTATAGATGCTCATCAAAGCCTGCTCCTCAGGTTAACATTTGCATCATCTAAGGCTTGTAGAGGTCAGCATGAACTTATTAAATGTTGAGGGTCCACTATGCACCAAGTATTTCTATGAATTTAGGATGCACTGGGACAAATGGACACAACCTGTGTCTTCATGGTTCTCACAAATAAGTGAGCACAACAGACACAAAACTGTCATAAATCTAAAATTTCACTTATGCAGCTGACAGAATTAGCTTTGCATAGAGACAGAACCTGAAGGCTTAGGGACCTTGACCAACATTTTGAAAGAACTCTCTAGACGGGTCACACAGAGAGTCCCTTGTGAGACTAGGACAACCCCTTCCTGGAGGCATGTGACTTCTTCCTCAGTCCCAGCCAGTGCAAAGGGGGCACCACATGGAAGTGGAGAGAAAGTGAACATTTTCAAGTTATGTGACTGGGAGTGAATTATGTTCTCCCACATTATGAACTTGATTTGTGTAGTCTCTGAGAATACACCTGTAGTAGCAAACAGGCCAGATAGTTAACCCTTGAGAAGTTTTTGAGGAAATAAATAGGTGTCTGTGCCACTCAAGCTGGTGAAATATTGCCTGGAGACCCAGCATGAAGAGACACCCCGACCTAGTGGGGGTGTGGGCTCACAGCCTCACAGCCAGCTCCCCGGGACAACTGAATGAAGACTGCGACATTAGCAGCCGGCGTAGAATTCCTGTGCACATTCCCTCTGAGTGCCTGGGATTTGGAAAAATGTATTCTCGGAGGGTAGCATGGAGAGGAATCCTGAGGCGGCTCACCCTCTGAGTCCTTGGCGGGTCCTGAATGAGAACATGGCCGCCTCTCTGGGGGAGATGCAGGAAGGAGGTGCTTGCAGAGAGGTGCAACCCTGAGGGGAGATGTTGTGCTATGAGCTCAGAGGACACATGAACTGGCTTCCCGTAAAGAATTTAACTTCTTAGGAGCTTTCTTTTGGGTTCTGAAGAATGTCATATTCAGCACCCATCTCTAGATTTCTTCCTCAGATAAAATTTAAAAAAAATGTCTATTCACTCACGCCAGCCTTTTAGCCTGTCCCCGGAGATGTTGTACACAACACACAGTCTGGTCTAACGTTGATGCTGACTACACAAGAATGACAAAGTGGTCACAGGACACAAGCCTGCTGCAAATCTACAACCAGGCCGTGCCTTATTCAGGTAGTGAGTTCTCCAAATCTAGGTGATAGATAGGGGGATAATTGGGGGCGAGGGACACATAATGGAGCCCTCCTAATGGACACCTCAGAATAATGTTGAATCAAGTATGTCAATTTACTGCTTGCACATGAGGAAGTTGGCTCCTGAATGATTCATGATGGTACGTGATGGCGAATAAAAGACGGTGTTTAGAGTTTAATTGTCAGCTGCACTATTCCCAGGGAGAGATTGTGCAGAGGTGGGTGTTTTTGATTGCTTGGTTCAGGTAACGTTTATTCGGAAGGGTATCACCGAAGACTGGTAAAGAGCTACCAGGGAGAAACAAGAAACTCCTGTGATTTGTGATCTCCTAAGTGTAGGAGAGGGGATTTCAAGGAAAAGGTAGGAAGAAGGTGTGGCAAATGTAACTGAAAAGTCATATAAGTGGTGACAAGTGTCCTTTGGATTCATGAACAGGAAAGCCACAGGCAATCCCACCAGAGTAGTTTCCACTGAGTGGGTGTTGCCATTGGGTAGATGTCTATGGGGATGGGAAACAGCTGGATTTGAAGAAGAAAAGGCATGTTATACACACATGCACACTTGATTTCTCAGTATTAGTAATTTGGAATGTTGGGCAATTTATTCAAAGCTCTAGCTATGGAGGCTTGTGTAGGAATTTCAGTTCCTTATTTGAAAATCTCAGCAGAGGTACTTTAGAACCCAGAGTTTCTAATGAAACTCTAACAACACTGGCAACTTCATCAAAAATGGGGAAGGGGTCTGTTTGTGGATTCCTAGTGATTTGCAGGCTATTTCTATTGGATGTTCTCAGGGGTTTGGCTACTGGTCTCTGGATGTGTCTCATTCGTCAGGCTTGTTAGTTTGATCTGGAAAGTCTGGTATGATCTTTCCTGAATAACAAAGAACCTCAAAATATTAAACTGACACTCTATTCTTTCTCTCACTTAACTGTCAGCCTTAATCTCAAATGCAAATTGTTGGGCACAGCATAATAGCGCTTAGTGTTTTCATCGCTGTCTAATTAGTATCAGAATAAAGTAACACATTTAAATTGTCTGGCACAAAGTTGGTGCTTAATAAATAAAATCCCTTGATAGATTCCCAGTAGTAATATTACTATTGGAGATAAGAGGTAAAATGAAACCCTTCTTTAAGTATATACAGATGGGAAGATAAACTGGAATTTTCCTTTTATCATCTGTACAAGAGGTTTTATCAAATTTGAAATGATAAACTTGTCCCATGCCTCTTCCCTTATGTCCCTGAATGAGGCTGATGGGTGATTATAACTGGGATTCGTGGATCTACATCTCTGAACCCCTGGCTAGTGGTGTCACAGAACAGATTCAAAGAGTCTTGGGTGATCCTTGGAAATAACCACAACTAACTATGTGTTACTCATGTTAACGCTCTCAGATCAAAGCTTCAGAAGAAACTTCGAGGTTGTTATGCCACAATATATCTTCTCTTCTCTCCATAGTACAATGCTGGATGTTAGAAGTTTGTTTATGTAGTTTCTATAAAGTTTGGAATCAAGAATTTAGTATTGCCAGAATTCTGTACAGCTATTCTTTATTCTTTTCAAATATACTTGAAAAAATTGTGTTATCATTGTGGATATGGTACATTTACCTTCTTAGCTACCAAGCTAAGACTTTAAGCTAATTTAGAAAACAGAACACATACCAAAGTGAATCAGCTAAATCAATGTACCCTTAGCTGCATTCTGTGTAAGAACCATCTTAAACTCTCAAAAAGAATCTCTGATTACATAAAAAACATGGAAATCCAGTCAAATTTGGGGACCATTGAATATTTCATAAGGGATATCATTTTATTTAAGGATGGAAACAATATTATATCTACTGAGTGTTTATTCCATGCTTGGCTTTTAAACATGAAAGGTGTACTATTTGTTTTGTCTAACAACCCTATAAGGCAAAACTATTTTGTCCAGTGTCCATATGAAAAAAATGTAATAGGACTATGTTCACACACAAGATTAAAAGCATAACTAGAATTTGGAACCATGTCTGTCTACTCCAGGGACGCCTCTCTGCCCTCTGCCTTATTGACCTTGAGAGCGAATATTTATTCTTAAAAGTGGTTGTATTTCATAATTTAACTTATAGGTGTTTATACTCTGCAAACAATCATAGACATATTTCAATAATTATCTATGAGGCTATATGGTCTCACTTTTCAAAGTAACAAAATATTTAAAATAATCCAGTGTATAAAAGTGGCATATTGATTAAATAAGTAATTTAGAAGCCATGTTGTTTTATTTTATGGAGACAATATAAACGAACACTTTATTTTAAGTTTTAAAAAAATGTGTTTATTTATTTGAGGAAGACAGAGACAGTGCTAGTGGGGGAGAGGCAGAGAGAGAATGAGAATCCCAAGCAGGCTCTGTCAGCACAGAGCCCAACATAGGACTGGAACTCATGAAGCAACGAGATCCTGACTCAAGCCAAAACCAAGAGTAGGACACTTCGCTGACTGAACCACCCAGGTACCCCTATATTAATGATTTTAAGTTTATTTTTTGATATGTCAATATATAGTTTACTTTTTTTATTAATACTTTATTGTCAAGTTGGATTCTATATAACACCCAGTGCTCATCCCCACAAGTGTCCTCCTCCATGCCCATCCCCCCTTATCCCTTCCCCCCCACCCCCATCAGTCCTCAGTTTGTTCTCAGCATTCAAGAGTCTCTCATGGTTTGCCTCTCTCCCTTTCCCCCACCGTTTCCCCACTTCTTCTCCCCCATGGTCCTCAGTTAAGTTCCTCCTAGTCCTCCTTTATGTGCAAACATATGATATTTGTCCTTCTCTGCCTGAGTTATTTCGCTCAGCATAACACCCTCAAGGTCCATCCATATTGCTACACATGGCCAGATTTCATTGTTTCTCATTGCCATGTAGTATTCCATGGTATAGATAAACCACATCTTCTTGATCCATTCATCCGTGGATGGACACTTAGGCTCTTTCCATGTTTTAGCTATTGTGGAGAGTGCTGCTATGAGCATTGGGGTCCATGTGCTCCTATGCATCAGCATTTCTGTATCCCTTGGGTAAATTCCTAGCAGTGCTATTGCTGGGTCCTAGGGGAGTTCTATTGTTAGTTTCCTGAGGAACCTCCACAGTTTTCCAGAGGGGCTGTACCAGTTTACATTCCCACCAACAGTGTAGGAGGGTGCCCGTGTCTCCACATCTCGCCAGCATCTAAAGTCCTCTGATTTGCTCATTTTAGCCACTCTGACTGGCATGAGGTGGTATCTCAGTGTGGTTTTGATTTGTATTTCCCTGATGAGGAGGGATGCTGAGCATCATTTCATGGGTCTGTTGGCCATCTGGATGTCCTCTTTGGAGAAGTGTCTGTTCACATCTTCTGCCCATTTCTTCACTGGATTGTTTGTTTTTTGGGTGTGGAGTTTTGCGAGTTCCTTATAGATTTTGGATACTAGCCCTTTATCTGATATGTCATTTGCAACTATCTTTTCCCATTCCGTCGGTTGCCTATTAGTTTTGTGGACTGTTTCCTTTGCCGTGCAGAAGCTTTTAATCTTGATGAGGTCCCAACAGTTTATTTTGGCTCTTGATTCCCCTGCTTTTGGGGATGTGTCAAGTAAGAAGTTGCTGCGGTTGAGGTCAAGGAGGTTGTTTCTCCTCTAGGGTTTTGATGGTTTCCTGTCTCACATTCAGGTCCTTTATCCATTTTGAGTTTATTTTTGTGCATGGTGTGAGAAAATGATCCAGTTTCATTCTTCTGCATGTTGCTGTCCAGCTCTCCCAGCACCATCTGTTAAAGAGGCTGTCTTTTTTCCATTGAATATTCTTTCCTGCTTTGTCAAAGATTAGTTGGCTGTACACTTTCGGGTCCAATTCTGAGTTCTCAATTCTACTCCATTGGCCTATATGTCTGTTTTTCTGCCAATACCATACTGTCTTGATGATTATTTATTTTTAAAAAATGAGAGTGAGCTGGGGAGGGGCAGAGACAGGAGACAGTATCCCAAGTGGGACTCGAACTCATGAGCCATGACCTGAGTGGAAATCAAGAATCAACTAAGCCACCCAGGCTCGTTTTAAGATTTTGTAAAAAATGCTCATTTAAACTGAAAAATTTAATATGGTTTTCATTATATCTGTTGCTTAAAGTGAATAAAAGGATCATTAAACAAGTCTTTCTTAGGTCAGAAATATGGTTATTTATTCAGATAAGGCTCTAATGTCCCTGGATTTTATTAAACGTGAGATCCTTTCTGGTCTCTTTAAAGCCACACTACCCTTCATTCCCCTCTGTTCTCCTAGACCCCTGTGCTGTGCTGGCACCGTGAGGTTGAGCAGACTCACCTGGTCTGGCTACATTCCTAGCATCTTGATTCCAGCATCTGATTTCATCTCTATTTTTAGCAAGTGCCGTAGCAGGCAAAGCATTTATAATAGTGTGTCTCAGGGTACAAATCAAACTCAATAACTTTTAAGTCAGACAAGGTGAGATGTTCTGTCAAACTCGACCACTGTGAACTTTCACAGACCTGGCACTAGTTGGGGAGAGAGACTGGTATTGATTATCTCCTCCTTACTTGGGAGGCAATTGGTCTTTGTGAAGCGTTCACAGGAAGGAATGAGTGGAAATTTAGCTACAGTTCCTGACCAGTATTGGATTCTTGGCAGCTAATAGGTTCTTTGGGGAAATCCCTTGCTTCCCTTAGTCCCAGAGCATATTTGTCCCAATTTCAAAGGCTGTGAGCTGCTTTAGAGTTTGGCTCAACGTATCCTATTGCAAATATTGAACCTTAGGTAGTCAAACACGGAAGTGACATGCATATGAACCCTGGCAAAAGAGACCAGAGGAGGCCGACTGTGAAAGATTTGAAGACGCTCTGCCTGTTTGGGACAGAAGCCAAGCACCCGGCCTGCATTCTTTCCACCAGTTATAAATCAGCAGCATCGATCGCTTGTCTGGTGGGGCCCCGCGCTGCACCAGAAGCTGGAGGGTCAAAGTGCGAGAAGACAAAGTGCCTGTTTCGAGGAGCCCCTTAGATACAACCTACTTCCCAGGAGCTGAAGTCTGGGGGTTGTTTCTGTGAGATTTCAGACAGTCATCCAACCAGCTAGAGTGGTGCGCCTCAAGGTAGTTCATACCTGCAGACACACAAAGTATGTAGGTAGTGAGCCTCTCACCATCTATAGGGACAAGGATAAGGCCACTTTCTCATCTTACTCCTTTCTTTTACAACAATTTTTAATGTTTATTTATTTAGCTTCTGAGAGAGAGAGCTGGGGAGGGGCAGAGAGAGAGAGAGAGGAAGAGAGAATCTCAAGCAGGCTCTGCGCTGTCAGCACAGAGCCCCAGGTGGGGTTTGGACCGTAAGCCATGAGATTATGAGCTGAGCCGAAATCAAGAGTCAGACGCTTAACCAACTGAGCCTCCCAGGGACCTCCCTACTCCTTTCTTTTTCTGCCATCTCCATTCCCCTCATGCTTTAGTTCAAAACCTGACTCCCCCCACCCCCTAAGGCTGGTCTACTGCAATAACTTTGTAATTCTCTCTTTCTCCACCTATGTTCCCTGTAATAAATGCTTTGCTGTGATGTCACGTTGTTCTTGCTAAAATGCAGAGCTGATCATGATTAATCTTGCCTGAAAACATCTGATAATTTCTCACTGTCTGAGCATGGAGAAACTGCAGTAATTCTTTACATCTCTGTGTGTGTGCGTGTGTGTGTGTGTGTGTGTGCATGCGTGCACACATATTCACACATGTACACTTACATAGGCTTCATTCTCTGCATACAATTTTGATCATGCTTTAAAGTAATATTTTATTTATTTATTTATTTAGAACAATCACTTTATTTTTTTTTCCATTTGGAGCTGTTGTCTCTTTTTAAATTTAATTTAATTTAATTTAATTTTTTTACAAATAGTTTATTGTCAAGTTGGTTTCCATAGAACACCCAGTGCTCATCCCAAGTGCCCTCCTCTATGCCCATCTCCCCCCTCACCCCATACACCCACCAGTCCTCAGTTTGTTCTCAACATTCAAGAGTCTTTCATGGTTTGCCTCTCTCCCTTTCCCCCACCATTTCTTCCCTTCTTCTCCCCCATGGTCCTCCGTTAAGTTCCTCCCAATCCTCCTATACGTGCAAACATATGGTATCTGTCCTTCTCTGCCTGACTTACTTCGCTCAGCCTAACACCCTCAAGGTCCATCCATGTTGCTACACATGGCCAGATTTCATTCTTTCTCATTGCCATGGAGTATTCCATGGTATAGATAAACCACATCTTCTTGATCCATTCGTCCATTGGTGGACACTTAGGCTCTTTCCATGTTTTAGCTATTGTGGAGAGTGCTGCTATGAACATTGAGGTATATGTGCCACTATACATCAGCACTCCTGTATCCCTTGGTGAGAACAAACTGAGGGCAGATGGTGTGAGAGAGGGGAAAGGTGGAGATGGGCATGGAAGAGGGCACTTGTGGGGATGAGTACTGGGTGTTATATGGAAACCAACTTGACACTAAGCTATTTTTTAAAAAGTCAAAAAAATGAATAAACATTAAAAAATTTAAATATTTCTCATGTAATTGAATAATCTTCATATAGAAAAGATTTTTGACCAATGATGTGTTATTTCATCTGTAACTGTACTACAATATATTTCGTCAATCCATTATAATTGGGCATTTATTTTATTCCAGTTTGCAATAGTGTATATAATGACTAATAAATATCATTATATTAAAACACAGAGATCACACAGAAATCATTACTCTAAATAATTTGGTCATTTACCAGGATAGAATCAATGGAACAAAGAAAATAATTATTTTGATGTAACTCCGCATTTGTCAATATACATTTTTTCTAAAGTCAACACTTAATATGATAAATGTGTCATGCTTTTCCTTTGAAAGTTCTGCTTCTGGAAATCACCAGAGAAGCATTCATTTTCAAATATGAAAGCACCTGCTATGGGGCATAGGTGGGGGAAGAATCATGCAGATTCTAGCATTTAATGCAAAATCTTGAGGTAATATTAAATGTTAATTTGTCTGCCTATAGTCAAGAACACGATAAATTCTCAAATTACCTTTTTTCTCAAGGGAAATTACAGAATAAAAATTTGAATGTGTTAAATCTGCCAATTGCTTCTTTTTTAAAAGTTTTTTTTTTTAATGTTTATTTTTGAGAGAGAGGGAGAGTCTGTGAGCAGGGAGGGGCATGCGAGAGGGAGACAAAGGATCTGAAGTGGGGTCTGTGCTGACAGCAGATGATTCCATGCAAGGCTCAAACTCACTAACCATGAGATCGTGACCTGAGCCGAAGCTGGACACTCTGGTGCGCCTCCAATTGCTTCTTTGTAGGAAAATCACAAAATAAGAATTTGGGGTGCAAGAAAGGTCTTGATAATATTCAGTAGGAGAAATAGAAGCTTTATGAGCCTCACCTGAGTCCGCGAAAACAATATGTGAATACTGCCTCGGTGTTGCAGGTGTATATAGGAAAAATGGATGGAGTGGATCATGGCAGAGTAAACGGATATTACATGTTGACTTCCTCTCTCCTTTCACTTTTACTTTCCCAAGCTCACTGAAGAAAAGTTTCAGATAAATAATTGTGTCTTTAGCTTTTAGCTTCTAGTCTAATCTGACTTCTAGAACTACAAAAAGATAATGAATAATATCATAAAGGGAATTCATAATAAAAATTCACCTCTCTCTGTATGTATCAGCTTGGTCTTTTCTACCGTACTGAAGAAAAAAATCATTGGGTAGTTGCTACACTATTGAAGATTATGAGGCTAAGATTTTAAAAAAATTTAACATTTATTTTTTTGAGAGACACAGAGAGACAGAGCATAAGTGGGGAAGAGGCAGACACACACACACACACACACACACACACACACACACACACACACACAGAATCTGAAGCAGAATCTAGGCTCTGAGTTCTCAGCACAGAGCTGGATGTGGGGCTTGAACCCATGAACTGTGAGACTGTGACCTGAGCTGAAGTCAGATGCTCAACCAACTGAGCCACCCAGGTGCCCCTAAGATTTTTAATAGAATCTAGTATCAGTTGAGTAAGCAGAATGGTGCATACTATTCTAAAGTATATTCTTCCTGAGGCTCCTGGGGGGCTCAGTCAGTTAAATGTCCGACTTTGGCTCAGGTCATGACCTTGTGGTTTGTGGGCTGGAGCCCCACGTTGGGCTCTGTGCTGACAGCTCAGAGCCTGGAGCTGCTTCAGATTCTGTGTCTCCATCTTTCTCTGCCCCTCCACTGCTTGTGCTCTGACTATCTCTGTCTCTAAAAAATAAATAAAAATGTTAAAATTTTTAATTTAAAAAAGAAATGGATACACTTTTCAAAGCATGTTGTTATGTACACCTGTGGCAGAAGAAAATCATTCACTGTTTTTCACTATATTTTGTTTTTTTTTTAAATTTTTTAAAGTTTTATTTATTTCTGAGAGACAGACAGCGTGAGCAGGGGAGGGTCAGAGACAGAGGGAGATACAGAATCTGAAACAGGCTCCAGGCTCTAAGCTGACAGTCAGCACAGAGCCTGACACAGGGCTCAAACCCACGAACTGAGATCATGACCTGAGCCGAAGTCAGACGCTTAACCAACTGAGCACCCAGGCGCCCCATCACTATATTTTGTTTTACATATGCGTCTACGCATTGTACACACACACACACACACATATATATACACAGTATATAACATATGTATAAATAATAGGTCTACATGCCAGCTCACAAAAAATCATTACGTGGACTTGTGTTTACAGCTCCACTGTCAACTAAGTCACTTCCTGTGCTGCCAGTCTCCCTCCTGCCTGCCTGTTGAGCTGAGACATCTGTGTTCTGCCCTTGGAATCCTCAGCTCCCCTGTTTTTGAGGCTTTTTGACCAGAATGAAGTTATGGCCTTGGCTTTGTTGGGTCTCCAGCTTGCAGAAGGCAGATCACAGGACTTCAGCCTCCATAATGAGTAAACCAATTTTGAGAGAGAGAGAAAAACTGTTGGTCTGTTTTAGTTCTGTTTCTCTGGAGAAACTTGACTAATGATTTATTTTGCAAGATCCAATTCTCACTTCACACTCTGTCTCACATGATTTCTCAGTAGCCTTTGAACTGGTTGATTCTTTCTTCCTTCTTCAAACTCTACACCTCTCTTGACCTTACATTTTTTTGGTTTGTTTTTCTCTTACTAAGTGTGCTATTTTGCATTTGCATCAGCAATGTATAAGAATTTTATTTCCTCTTGTCAGTACTTGGATTTATTAATTTTTATTTGTCATTCTAATAAATGTGTAGTGGGTTCTTATTGTCATTTTAATTTTCTTTTTTGAAAATAACAAGAGCTGTAGGGCATGTTTTAATATATTCATTTGACATTCGTCATCTTTTAGAAGTGTCTGTTCAATATTTTTGTCATTTAAAAAAGGAGTTGTTTGCTTATGATTGCATTTTGAGAGTTCTTTATATATTGAGGATACAAGCTCTTTTTCAAATATGTAATTTGCAAATGTTTTCTGCCAGTCTGTGGGCTTTTATTCCCTAAGAGTGCTTTTCAAAGACATAAGTTTTTAATTTTGATGAGGTTCAATTAATCAATATTGTCTTCTATAGGCCATTTTCCTAGGGCCATGTCTAAGAAGTCTTTGCCTAACTAAAAATCACAAAGATTTCTTTTAGTTTCACATTTCTATTTATGATCCATTTTGAGATAGATTTTTATAGGATGCAAGATATGGATAAACTTTTTTTTTTCCTTGCAGCTACCCAAATATTCTAGCACCATTGTTAGAAAAGACTATCTTTTCTCCATTGAATTATCTTTGGACCTCTATCTAAAATCAAGTGATGCTCTCTATGGTCTTATTCCTACACTCTCTGTCTTGTCCCATTGATCCTAGATATAATATTTTTTCCAATTATACTGTGTTGGTTGATCAGTTTAGCCTTATAGTAAATATTTAAATTAGATGTTATTATAAGTTCTTCAACTTTCTTCTTTTTCAAAATTAGCTATTCTAGTTTCTTTTTATTTCTGGACAAGTTGGTAACTTATATAAAAATCTCCTCTAATTTTTATATCGAATTGAATCTATAGATAAGTTTTGAAGATGCAAGCTATTATGATATTGAGTCTCATAATCAATCAGTGTGATGTTACTCTCCATTTATTTAGATTTTCCTTGATATTTTTAGTCATTATTTTGTAGTTTTCAGTATACAGATCTTGCAAACATTTCAAAAAATATATACAAAATTATTTCATGATGTTTGGTCTATTTTGATTGGCAATTTGAATTTTTTTAATTTTAATTTGCTCATTGCTAGTGTTCTCTTTGTAAATTTACCTTACAATCTGTGGGATCTTAAGCTAATGTCTCAGTTCTAGTTCTTTCTCTGGAGTCCTTCTGAATACCTAACACAGCAATCGTGTCGACTGCAAACAAGACACTTTTATTTCTTTCTTTCCAATCCACGTGCCTTTTGCTTCTTCTTTTTGCCTTATGACACCCCCAGCACTTCCACTAATTTGTTGAATAAGAGTTACATGTGGACAACCACAGCTGTGTCATATCCTAGGAGAAAAATATTCAGTCTCTCACCACTATGAATGATGGGATCCATAGGGTTTTGGTAGATAGCTTCTACCAGGTTGAGGAAACCCATCTCCACTCCTAGTTTGTTGAGAATTGTAACCTTGACTATGGAAAGAGAAGAGGAGCTTGGGGAGGATGGAGCCAGGAGGTAGTCCAACACTTAGAGTCAGGAAGAAGAGGGTGCAGGAAAAGCATCTTTGTAGGAGCAGCAACTGAAGGAAATGTTCAGGAATCTAAAGGAAAGATGTTAGAAGAGGTTGGGAGAGACGAAAAATGACCATTGCATTTTGCAATGTGCAGGTGGTTTTTGACCTTGACAAGTGCTGTTTTGGTGGAAGGAAGATTCAAATATGACAGCAGTGAATGGGAAGTGTTAAGTAGACAACTATAGAGCCTTTCAGTTCTTCTTTCTGCAAGAGGACCAGAGGAATGGGGAGATTCCCTGAGGGAGAAGGGAATATAAGAACAGATTTCTCTATAACACAGCCTGCTTTCAAGCCAAAGGACATGACGTGAGCAGGAAGTTAACACAAATAGTGATAAAAGAGAAAGAATGAGAAGAACTATAGATGTGTCAAAAGTTCACAAAAAACAGAAGTAAAACCAATGAATCATCACAGAGTTTCATCACAGTGGAAGTTTATTGTGTGCACACCAGAAAGACAGTCTACAAACGGGGAGCTCTCAAACTGAAACTGGAATGAGGCTCAGGGGTATAGAGTTATAAAGCAGCTTATATAGTGAAAGCAGTGACTGTTTATTCTTCAAAGGGATTGGTTATAATACCAGAATTTTCTTACATGATAAGGAATTGGTCAGTGGTTACCTCATGTCAGCCTTAGAAAACAGTTCAAGTTTTGCTTATGATTTCTAGAGGCAGAAAGATAAGGATTCCCATAAAGTTAGTCTTGTAAAATAAACTAAATTAAGCTTCGTTTGTATGGCTAACCTGGTTTTATTTGTTCAGGGAATTTTCAACCCTTGTCTCTGTCTTCTATTTAACAGATACAAATTCATGAATAAAGCGACAATGAACAGGAGTCAAAGCAGAGTGAGGAGGTCTTGGTCTTTGAAAAAGAACAGGAGCGGGGCACCTGGGTGGCTCAGTCAGTTAAGCATCCAACTCTTGATTTTGGCTCAGGTCGTGATCTCGTGGTTCAGGGGTTTGAGCCCCATGTCAGTGCGAGCCTGCTTGGGATCCTCTTTTTCCCTCTTTCTCTGCCCCTTTCTCTTTCTCTCAAATTAAACAAATAAACATTAAAAAAAAAAAAGAAAAGAGCAGGAGTAATCCTTCTAGTTTAATATATGTGACAAAGTGTTGCTTTTTGTTACACAGAACAGAAAGAACCCATAAAATAAATAAAAAGAGAAAAGAAAAACAGTGAAAGTGAGGGTGAATAATACACAAAAGAGAAAATATGAAATAGCAAATAGAGAGGTGTTTGGGTGGGTCGATTGGTTATGCGTCTGACTTCGGCTCATGAGTTCCAGCCCCGCATCAGGCTCTGTGATGACATCTCAGAGCCTGGAGCTGCTTCAGAGTCTGTCTCCAACTCTCTCCCCCTCCTTGCTCGTGCCCTCACTCTCTCTCAACCTCTCTCTCAAATATAAAATAAAACAAAAAGTTTTTTATAGCAAACAGAATCATTTTCAAATGGGGGAAGAAATGAGAGGAGAAGAATAATGTCCGGATTTCTGAGTTGGATGGATTTATGGGAGAAGTTGATGAGCCCCTGGTCCAGGAATGCATATGTTCACTCATTAATCTATACTTTTACCAAACATTTAGTGACTCCTATATGCCCTTGTTAAGAAGAACTATTTAGAACGCGCAGTTAGAAACATAACTCTGGGAGTTGGAAGAGACGTGTAAGTAAATAAAATCATTTTCAAAAGCTTCATTAATGATGATAAATAATAACAACAATAATCCTTAATTCTCACTGAACTCAACTACAAAGCCTGGGTGGCTGTGGAGAATTCTGAACAGTGCGTGTGGTCAGGTGACTCAGGGATCACCAGAGCTCAAGTCCAACCCAACAGTGACGACGGGTCTCTTACTTCCTTTCTAGTGTCCCCCAGCATGGACAAAACAGAATCTAAACCCTGACGCGACCATGCAGTGCAGGTGGGGGAGATCCTGGACACACTTCCTAGTTCCTGCTCCTGGAATGGAAAAGGAAATTTCTAAACCTCAAAGAGAATGGGGGGAATCTTCCAGGATTTTCTTCTCTCCGTTTTCTCTCTTGGTTCAGGCCTCCGTTGCTCGGGCCTCAGCCCCTGGGCTGTCGCAGGCAGAGACGATGGCAGGGCAAGTGCCTCAGGAACCAAAATCCCCAGGAGGGGAGGCGTCCTTGGTTGGGGAGAGCTGGATCTCTGGGACAGAGGCCTTCGACCCTGTGGCTTGCATTCCTCTCCACTTCCCCTCTCTGCGGGGCTCAATCACGGAAGTGGTGAGTGCCTAGCAGAATTGAAAAGGGAGCCTTGGGAAGGGTAAGCACTGAAGCTTAAGTATAGAAAGGGAGCAGTGTGGGAGAAGGCCCTAGAGGCAGGTCCATGAACTCTGGGTGCATCCTGGCTTGCTGAGCATTCCTGAGATGCCAGCATTGAGCTGAAGGTGGACTTCTGGCCAGGCCTGGACTGACCGTGGGATAGCACAGAACAGATATCATTGCAAAGGCTTTGGAAACAGAGCTGACATTTTAACCACGGCCCGCAAAAGTGCTGACATTCTCCGTAGAATATCAATGAGACCCAGCATCCCATAACGTCAAAGATCCAAGATACAAACTGAAATTACTCAGCATATGAGGAACTACAAAAATCTCTACGGACTTTGTAAAAGATCATTAAAAGAAATAAAGGGAAATAAAGAAAGAAAAAATGAAATAGTCAAGTATATACAATGTAATTATATAGTAAACTAACTTGACTTTTTTAGTGTATCTGGTAGAGAACTTTAGGACAATTCTTAAAGGCAATAAAAATCCATAGGGCTTTTAAATATCTAACATCTGTTATGGGCTAAACTGTGTACTTCCTGGAACTGATATGCTGAAGTTCTGATGCATAGCACCTCAGAATGTGGCTGATTTGGAGACAGAGTCTTTAAAGAGTTGATTGTGTTAAAATGAAGTCATTAGGGTTAAGACATAATCTAATATGATATTGGCTACTGGCTGTCTGAGTTTCAATTTCTTTTTTTTATGTTTATTTTTATTTTTTGAGAGAGAATGCAAATGGAGGAGGGGCAGAGAGAGGGGGACCAAAGATCCCGAGTGGGCTCTGTGCTGATCGGAGAGAGCCAGATGCGGGGCTTGAAATCATGAACCATGAGATCATGACCTAAGCAAGCCAAGAGTTGTACTCTCAACGGACTGAGATACCCAGATGCCCCAGAGGTTCAATTTATTTTTCTTTAAGATAGTGATTAAAAATAGTGTCTGATTCAACATTTGCTTGTTGGGTGGAAAAGATAAAATTAGTCACTGGGCATCAATACCTTCCATCAGTGTTCTCTACACTGTATGGAAATGGTCTATAAACAACTCTTCACTTTCATTTTTCTTCCAGTCCTGCTCTGGACGGGGAGACTTATCTCAGAATTTATGTCCTAATACATGTCAGACACACGTTAGGAGCAAAAAACATTTGAATTGAAATTAAAATATGTTTTCAATTTTAAATAGTTGGATTTTTAGACAATAAAATGATTTATTCAGTATGTGTAATTTTTAAAAATGTCTCTTAATCCTAGTGCAATAAAACCAGTATAAAAACGGTTTTTGCCTATTCTTGAATTATTCTGTCATCTTGTAAGTTGCAAAGAAATATGCAATATATTTAAACAATAATCTAATATTTCTGGTAAAAATGATTTTATTTTACACAAGGCTGAGATATAATTCTAGTTAGTATGATTTACCTTATTCTTTCTTCTTCCTAAAATCAGAGACACTAGATTTACCTGCACTTACTGAAGTAGATTTGGTAACTATTGCCTCCTCCCACCAAAAAGCAGTTTTGGATTTAAATTGATAAAGTGTCAAAACACATGCATCAATTATACCTAAAACATTACATTTCCCCCCTATAGTTTTCTGACTAGCAAAGCATTTTACATCGGGTATATTTAGTTTCCTGATGCCAAGGTAGACTGTACTTTTCTCTCGCAGAATATTTATGTGGCTTTCTCAATTTGCATTTGTTTCTAAAAGTGTTTGATTCATATTGATAATGTTACTGAAAGATTTCTCATATGAAATTCAGTCTACCAACTTCAATTTAAACATGTGTAAAATATGACTTTGCCTAACCATTTTATTCTATTCGTAACTGTCCAATAATATGAGCCACTGTTCCAAGACTTTGTGTCATACAACTTAAATTTAAGTCAATGCGATAAATGTTTTCAGAGCTCCACCTTGTACAAGAAAGGTTACTAGGTGCTGCAGATACAAACACAATGGAACGAGTTTTAAATTCTGGCATCATAAGGGAATTTATATGGAAAAGTAATCAGACAACTATAACACTATAACTCAGGTAAATGCTAGTCTGAGGGACGAAGCTACTGTGAGATAAAAATAAGAACATTTACCTGGAAACTGAGGATTGGGGTAAGGAAGGCATGCCTGCCCGAGGAGGTAACCGTAAAAGCGAGACCTGTCAGCACTGGGCATATAGTCAGTGGTATTAAAATGGAGTTGTATGGTAACAGATGGGAGGTACAGCTTCCAGTTATGGAATGAGTAAGTCATGGGGGTACAGGGTACAGAACAGAGAATATAGCCAATGGTATTGTGACAACATACCATGACAGATGGTAGCTACATTTGTGGGGTATGCAGCATAACATACAGACTAAGTTGCATACATGAAACTAATGTAACATTGTGTGTCAGCTCTCTTCAAATTAAAAAAAAAAAGTGAGACCTATCAGATAGGTACTGTCATGGTTATCCAAGTAAAACATTTGGGAGGAAATGGAGAGAAGAGGACGCCAGGCAGAAGAAAGAGCTCAGATGTGAACACACAGTAGGGTCTGGCTTTCAGTGCTGGGATCTGAAGGTAATTTGAGAAATCTGGGGGGATGAGTTTGCAAGTGAGTTGAGAGACAGGAGCTTTGAGAAGTTAGCAGATACAAGGTGGATAAACCATGAGAACGTGCAAAGGTAACAGGGAAACTGTGGAAGATGTTCAAAGGGGCATATCTTAATATTTGTGCTTTAGTTTAGAAACCTGGCTCTAGGTGCAGCGAAGGGAATGTTCCAGAAGAAGATGATCAAATCTAAGTTGATGGGGAGAGGTTGATGAACTATGGAAGGTTAGAACCCAATAATGGAGATTGCTTCTCTGAAGGACTGACAGAACACAGGTGGAAAGTGAAAAACATTCTTGAGCCAAGCAATTTGGATGCTGGCCATGCTTAGCTTTCTAGGGATAGAGCTCAGAAGTGGTGGTCCATCGGGGAAACCCTGCCCCCACCCTTGTGCATTCATGACACATTCATCTCTCAGCAGTGGACTGTACATAGAAGTGATGTGAATCATGTCTAGGCTAAGGAAGCATCAGAGTGGTTTTGCCTTCCACACTTCCTCCTCTGTTATTAGATGGACGGCATGCTCACCATGACCATGGACTCCGGATCACAATATGGTAGGTCCTCTTCCACTTAACTTAATTTTTCTTGGCTTCATTATATCTTTTACTACACTTAATTCTTTAATTACCTGGGATGGTAAAAAACGGGTACCTTGAAGTAAAGTATGGCCATAATAGAATCACATTGATGTTCAGAAGGAAAACTGTGAGGAAAGACTATATTTTGTGTGCAATGGCAAAACATTTGATACAATGTCACTTATAAAAATTTGGAAAGTGGGGCACGTAGATGGCTCAGTCGGTTGGGCGTCCAACTTTGGCTCAGGTCATGATCTCACAGCTCGTGGGTTCAAGCCCCACGTCAGGCTCTGACAGCTAGCTCAGAGCATGGAGTCTGCTTCAGATTCTATGTCTCCCTCTCTCTCTGACCCTCTCCTGCTCACACTGTAGCTGTCTCTCAGAAATAAATAAAGCATTTTTAAAGAATTTTAAAAAATTTAGAAAGCTACCCACATGCCTGTTGTGGTGCAGTCTAGGGGAAGAGATTGGAAAGAGTCAAATACGGTATAACTTTTAATTTCTGCTTTTAGCATTAAAAGATAGAGGTGAGCTTAAGCAGAAATTGCTTGAGAGAACAAGTAAAATAAAATTCATCAAAACCATTGGGATTTTAAAGGGTCTGAAAACTCAGCCACCTTCTGATCCCAACAGGAAGAGACAATACAGAAAAAAATGGTCGGGACAATAAATGTTTGTTAGAATTTATAAGCTATTCATAGAGATTCATCCCTGAGTGTCTTTCCCTGCTCTAAGCCTAATTTCAGATGGTCTCAAGATAACTGACATTAAATTGAGAGAGAAAGGCTTGGGAGCAAGAGAGAAAGTAAAGCTTGAAAGTTATCTCTAGTTGGGAAAAATCTGGTTACTGTGCATGCATCTGACTGGAGGCAAGTAAATCAGAAACTAACTGAATTTTAAATTTAATTATACTGTTAAGAAATGTAAAGCTATATCTATGCCCCCAAAGTACATCAAGAGAAGGTCCATAGAGTCTGGGTAGCCCCCAGAAAGGATGTAATTCATTAAAGCCTATCAGATTTGCAACAGAGAAGGAGGAACAGAGAGAATTCCCAGGAGTGAATTGGGGCCAGAAGAAAAAATGGGTAAGGAATAAAGAAGGCAAGTGGCTGGAAAATTGGTTTCAAGGTGACCAGCTACTTTGATTTGCTCATCACTTTCCTAGTTTCAGCACTGATAGTCCCGTGTCCCAGGAAACCAATCAGTTCTAGGGAAAGTGGAATGGTTGGTTATGCTAGAATCGTTCTAGGAATGAGTTTTTCCTGGTGGATCCTATGCCAGAACAGTGGGACAAAGTTTTTGGAAATAGAAGTAAAAGTGTAGGCGTAGTGATGGATGCTGATTCCAATCCAGCTTTGGAGGGAAGGACAGTAGAAATACCTGGCAGGGAGGGAGTGAGGGACTAGTGGTCAAGATGAAGTCCAGGCGTAGCCACAGTGGGTTTGTGATGTAAAAAGCCTTGAAGCACAGTGTAGGTAGTCACAAATAAGAATGTTGAGGGAAGATGCTAGGCTTCTATAAATAACCTATAAGGGTCTAATTTATATTGAGATCCTAAAACAGTGAAAGTCTGGATGGGCCCCTGTATTCCTTTGTCTTTCCTTGACTTGCTCTACAGGGATACGCATGATAACAGGTGAGTATAAGAGCATTATGAGTAAGCACTTCTGTCCCTTTCAGTCATAGTGATTCAATCTCAAAGCCTCTGTAAAAGTACGAAGTTCATCCTGGTTAATAATCTGCCTCCAGTCTCAACACCTCTCCCTGTTGGTTCTAAACAAGAAGGCACCAAACACGTTTGATTTATGAGGTGTGTTCTTTCATTCAGTTGGGATGGGGGCGCCTGGGTGGCTTAGCCTGTTAAGCGTCTGAGTCTTGGTTTTGGCTCAGGTCATGATCTCACAGTTCATGAGTTTGAGCCCTGCATCTGGCTCTGCACTGGGGCTCTGGGCTGCTTGGGAATCTCTGTCTGTCTGTCTCTCTCTATCTCTCTCTCTTCCCCTACCCTGCTTATTCTCTTTCTCAAAATAAATAAATTTTAAAAATAAAAAATAACCCACACACAATTGGGATGGGTTGGGAAGAGTTAATACCAAAAGAGTTCCTTCCAGAAGACAAAGCAGAAAGCAAAAAATGGTTTTTATTTCATTTTACTATATTTATTTACTATATAACTGATGTCAATAGGCTTGTAAAGAGGCATGGGAATACGAAGGGTAGATTTTTTTTTTTGTTAACAATAGACTTTTTTAATAATGAACTTAGTATACAAAATTGGAATTTTTAATTTTTTTCTTCCTGTCATTTTTTATAAGCTTATTTATTTATTTTTTTTTACAAATAGTTTATTGTCAAATTAGTTTCCACATAACACCCAGTGCTCATCACCACAAGTGCCCTCCTCCATGCCCACCCCTCCTCCCCCCCACATCCACCAGTCCTTAGTTTTTGTCAGCATTCAAGAGTCTCTCATGGTTTGCCTCTCTCCCTTTCCCCCACCATTTCCGCCCTTCTTCTCCCCCTTGGTCCTCCGTCAAGTTCCTCCTAATCCTCCTATACGTGCACACATATGATATTTGTCCTTCTCTGCCTGACTTATTTCGCTCAGCATAACACCCTCAAGGTCCATCCATGTTGCTACACATGGCCAGATTTCATTGTTTCTCATTGCCATGTAGTATTCCATGGTATAGATAAACCACATCTTCTTGATCCATTCATCTGTTGATGGACACTTAGGCTCTTTCCATGTTTTAGCTATTGTGGAGAGTGCTGCTATGAACATTGGGGTACATGTGCTCCTATGCATCAGCATTTCTGTATCCCTTGGGTAAATTCCTAGCAGTGCTATTGCTGGGTCATAGGGGAGTTCTATTGTTAGTTTCCTGAGGAACCTCCACACTGTTTTCCAGAGGGGCTGTACCAGTTTACATTCCCACCAACAGTGTAGGAGGGTGCCCGTTTCTCCACATCCTCGCCAGCATCTAGAGTTCTCTGATTTGCTCATTTTAGCCACTCTGACTGGCGTGAGGTGGTATCTCAGTGTGGTTTTGATTTGTATTTCCCTGATGAGGAGCGATGCTGAGCATCGTTTCATGTGTCTGTTGGCCATCTGGATGTCGTCTTTGGAGAAGTGTCTGTTCATATCTTCTGCCCATTTCTTCACTGGGTTGTTTGTTTTTCGGGCGTGTAGTTTGGTGAGTTCCTTGTAGATTCTGGATATCAACCCTTTATCTGATATGTCATTTGCAACTATCTTTTCCATTCTGTTGGTTGCCTATTAATTTTCTGGGTTGTTTCCTTGGCTGTGCAGAAGCTTTTAATCTTGAGGAGGTCCCAACAGTTTATTTTTGCTCTTGATTCCCTTGCTTTTGGGGATGTGTCAAGTAAGAAGTTGCTGCGGTGGAGGTCAAGGAGGTTGTTTCCTGCTTTCTCCTCTAGGGTGTTGATAGTTTCCTGTCTCACGTTCAGGTCCTTTATCCATTTTGAGTTTATTTTTGTGCATGGTGTGAGAAAATGATCTAGTTTCATTCTTCTGCATGTTGCTGTCCAGTTCTCCCAACACCATCTGTTAAAAAGGCTGTCTTTTTTCCATCGGATATTCTTTCCTGCTTTGTCAAAGATTAGTTGGCTGTATACTTTTGGGTCCACTTCTGAGTTCTCAATTCTGTTCCATTGGTCTATGTGTCTGTTTTTGTGCCAATACCATACTGTCTTGATGATGACAGCTTTGTAGTAGAGGCTAAAGTCTGGGATGGTGATCCCTCCCGTTTTGGTTTTATTTTTCAGGATTACTTTGGCTATTCGGGGTCTTTTGTGGTTCCATACAAATTTTTGGATAGTTTGTTCTAGTTTTGAGAAGTATGCTGGTGCAATTTTGATTGGGATTGCATTGAATGTGTAGAGTGCCTTAGATAGCAATGATATCTTGATTGTATTTATTCTTCCTATCCATGAGCATGGAATGTTTTTCCATTTCTTTGTGTCTTCTTCAATTTCCTTCATAAGTTTTCTATAGTTTTCATCATACAGATCTCTTGTATCCTTGGTTAGGTTTATTCCGAGGTATTTTATGGTTTTTTGTGCAATTGTGAATGGGATCCATTTCTTGATTTCTCTTTCTGTTGCTTCATTGTTGGTGTATAAAAATGCAACCGATTTCTGTACGTTGATTTTGTACCCTGCAACTTGGCTGAATTCTTGGATCAGTTCTAGTAGGCTTCTGGTGGAGTCTGTCGGGTTTTCTATGTAGAGTATCATGTCATCTGCGAAGAGTGAAAGTTTGACTTCCTCTTTGCCAATTCTGATGCCTTTGATTTCCTTTTGGTGTCTGATGGCTGATGCTAGGACTTCCAGCACTATGTTAAACAGCAGTGGTGAGAGTGGGCATCCCTGTCGTGTTCCTGATCTCAGGAGGAAAGCTCTGAGTTTTTCCCCGTTGAGGATGATGTTAGCTGAAGGCTTCTCATAGATGGCTTTGATGATGTTTAAGTAGGTTCCTTCTATCCCAACTTTCTCGAGAGTCTTTATTAAGAAGGGATGCTGTATTTTGTCAAATGCTTTTTCTGCATCTATTGACAGGATCATATAGTTTTTATCTTTTCTTTTATTGATATGATGTATCACATTGATTGATTTGCGAATGTTGAACCAGCCCTGTAACCCAGGAATGAATCCCACTTGATCTTGGTGGATGATTCTTTTGATATGCTGATGGATTCGATTTGCAAGGATCTTGTTGAGAATTTTTGCATCCGTATTCATCAAGGATATTGGCCTGTAGTTCTCTTTTTTTGCCGGATCTCTGTCTGGCTTGGGAATCAGTGTTATGCTGGCTTCATAAAATGAGTTTGGGAGTTTTCCTTCGCTTTCTATTTTTTGGAATAGCTTGAGAAGAATTGGGATTAATTCTGTTTTAAATGTCTGGTAGAATTCCCCAGGGAAGCCATCAGGTCCAGGGCTCTTATTTGTTGGGAGATTTTTGATCACTGATTCAATTTCTTCACTCGTTATGGGTCTGTTCAGGTTTTCTATTTCTTCCCGTGTGAATTTTGGTAGTGAGTGTGTGTTTAGGAATTTGTCCATTTCTTCTAAGTTGTCTAATTTGTTGGCATATAATTTTTCATAGTATTCCCTGATAATTGCTTGTATTTCTGAGGGGTTGGTTGTAATAAGTCCATTTTCATTCATAATTTTGTCTATTTGGGTGCTCTCTCTTTTCTTTTGGATAAGTCTGGCTAGAGGTTTGTCAATTTTGTTTACTTTTTCAAAAAACCAACTCTTGGTTTCATTGATCTGTTCAATTGTTTCTTTGGTCTCTATGTTGTTTATTTCTGCTCTAATTTTTACTATTTCTCTTCTTCTACTGGGTTTAGGGCGTTCTTGTTGCTCTGCCTCTAGTTCCTTGAGGTGAGCTGTTAGATTTTGGACTTGCGCTTTTTCTAATCTCTTGAAATAGGCCTGGAGAGCAATGTCCTTTCCTCTTAGGGCTGCCTTTGCCACATCCCATAGATTTTGAATTGTTGTGTTTTCATTTTCATTTGTTTCCATATATTTTTTAATTTCATCTCTAATTGCCTGATTGGCCCATTCATTCTTTAGAAGGGTGTTCTTTAACCTCCATGTTTTTGGAGGTTTTCCAGACTTCTTCCTGTAATTGATTTCAAGTTTCAAAGCATTGTGATCTGACAGTGTGCATGGTATGATCTCTATTCTTTTATATTTATTGAGGGCTGCTTTATGTCCCAGTATGTGATCTATCTTGGAGAATGTGCCATGTGGACTTGAGAAGAAAGTAAATTCCCTGGCCTCAGGATGTAAAGTTCTAAATATATCCATCAGGTCCATCTGGTCCAATGTATCTTTCAAGTCCAGTATTTCTTTAGTGATTTTCTGTTGGTTGACCTATCCATTGCTGTAAGCGGAGTATTAAAGTCCCCTGCTATTAGCACATTCTTATCTAGAAGCTTGTTTCTGTTGGTGATTAATTGTTTTAGATATTTAGGTGCTCCTATATTCGGTGCGTAGACATTTATGATTGTTAGTTCTTCCTGATGGATGGACCCTGTAATTATTATGTAGTGCCCTTCTTCATCTCTTGTGATTGTCTTTAATTTAAAGTCCAGTTTGTCTGATATAAGTATCGCTACTCCGGCTTTCTTTTGATTTCCTGTAGCATGATATATATTTCTCCATCCCCTTACTTTTATTTTTTTTTAATGTTTTATTTATTTCTAGGAGAGAGAGAGACAGCATGAGCAGGTGTGGGTCAGAGAGAGAGGGAGTCACAGATTGAAATAGGCTCCAGGCTCTGAGCCGGCAGTCAGCACAGAGCCGGACACGGGGCTCGAACCCACGAACCGCGAGATCATGACCTAAGCGAAAGTCGGACGCTTAACCGACTAAGCCACCCAGGCGCCCTTCCATCCCCTTACTTTTAATCTGAAGGTATCTTCCCGTCTAAAATGAGTTTCTTGTAGACAGCATAGAGATGGATTTTGTTTTTTAATCCATTCTGCTACCCTTTGTCTTTTGAGTGGAGCATGCAGCCCATTTACATTCAGTGTTATTATTGAAATATGTGGGTTTAGAGTCTTTGTATCTTTTTTAGGGTTCATGTTTGTGGTGATGTCTCTGGAATCTTTGTTCCTTGCAACCTTTCCTTCAGAGCATCCCCCTCAGGATTTCTTGTAGGGCTGGCTTCGTGGTGACAAATTCTTTCAATTTCTGTTTGTTTGGAAAGGTTTTTATCTCTCCTATTTTGAATGACAGGTTTGCTGGATAGAGGATTCTTGGCTGCATATTTTTACTGTTCATCACATTGAAGATCTCCTGCCATTCCTTTCTGGCCTGCCACGTTTCAGTAGATAGGTCTGTCACCACCCTGATAGGTTTCCCTTTGTATGTGAGGGCCCTTTTCTTCCTAGCTGCTTTCAAAATTCTCTCTTTGTTCTTGTATTTTGCCATTTTTATGATGATATGTCGTGCAGAAGATCGATTCAAGTTACGTCTGAGGGGAGTCCTCTGAGCCTCTTGTATTTCCACATTGACTTCCTTCCCCAGGTCGGGGAAGTTCTCTGCTATAATTTGTTCCAGGACTCCTTCAGCACCTTTCCCTCTCTCTTCCTCTTCTGGGATTCCTATGATATGGATATTGTTGCGTTTGACTGTGTCGCTGAGCTCTCGAATTCTTCTTTCCTGTTCCTGGATCAGTTTGTCTCTTTTTTTGTCAGCTTCTTGTTTTTCTATAATGGTGTCTTCTAAATCACTTATTCTCCTTTCTGCCTCTTCAATCCGTGCATTGGAGGCCTCTAATTTATTATGGATCTCATTCATCGTATTTTTTAATTCTTTATGCCTATTTTTATTTTCCATTCTGTCTGTTGCCATAGTTTCTTTGATGTCCCCTATGTTTTTTTCAAGCCCTGCTATTAATTTCACCATTATTATTCTAAAATCTTGTTCACTTATGCTGCTGATATCTGTTTTGAGCAGTTCATTAGCTGTCATTTCTTCTTGGAGTTTCTTTGGAGGAGAGCTCTTTCGTTTCGCATTTTAGTTAGCTTTCCGGCTCTTGTTGGTTTTAAAGACCTGTTATGCTCTCTGTTTCTATGAGCACTGCTATATCCAAGAAACTCTTGACTTTCCAGGGCCTATCCTTTCAGAGATTGTTTTTTGAATGGTATCCCTCGGTCACTCTTGTTGGGACCTTAGTTATTTTATTTTCCTATTCGTAGTGATATTTGGGACTCTTCACCTTATGTACTCTAGCTTGTTTCTTGAGGTAGCCCTGGAAAAGAAAACAGACAGACAAACACACAGGGAGCAGGAGTACACAAACGCACAGGCTGATTCAAATAACATGCAAAGTGAGAGTGAAAACGAAAAAGTTAATAGAAAAGATGGAGGAGGGAGGGCCAATAATAGGGAGCATAAAATATATAAAAGGGTCAAAAAGGGGGAAAGAAAAGGAAAAAAGAAGAAAACCGATGGACAAAGAACGGTTTAAAGCATATACCTGGATTTCCCAGCTACAGTTAAATAGCCATGTGTATGCAGTGCTGGTTGAAGAGCATAGAGAAAAAGAGAGAAAGCAGGGTGAGACGAGGCAGATTTGGAAATAGAATGAACAGGCAGAAGGGATAGGAAGCTTTTTTCAAAGAGGTAAAGGGTAGAATATGGTTGGATAGGTGAGAGAAGGATGCTGGAATTATCGAGAGAAACTATATAGTCTAATTACTCCTGAGAGAAATAGCTGAAAAAGTCGGTAGGTGTAGAATTTACATTTACAGAATGGACTTGTTGTGATTGTTTAAGCAAGCTGGCGACCGAGTTAATCAGGTCAGTGTTTTGGGGAAAAAAGCGAGAAAAGAGAAAGAAGAAGAAAAAAAGAGAAAAGAAAGGAAAAAAAAAGAAAGAAGAAAAAAAAGGAAAAAAAAACAAAAAAAGAAAAAACAAAAAAACAAAGGAAAAAAAAGGAAAAAAGAAAGAAAAAGAAAAAACCAAAAAAAGGAGAAAAAAAAAAGGAAAAAGAAAAAGAAAAAAAAAAGGGAGGAGGGCACCGCTCAGGCAGGGATGGGCGTGGCGTGATCCGATGCCTCAGGCGGGGGTTCTGCCTTGGCGATTGTGGGGAGGAGAGTGACGGTGCTCCAGGCCCTTCTTGAACCCCGCGCTGCAACTCGCTTTTTTTGGGCATGTCAACTCCCCGTTCCGGGGACGCAGCCGAAGTTGGTTGCACTCTTCAACCCAGGCCAGTTCCAGTCTCCAAATCCCAGTCCGCGCCCCGCTGAAGTTGCCTTAGACACAGCTTCCCAGGCAACCCCCTCGGGCTATTCCAGGCCCCCTGCTGAGCTCTGGGGGCGGAGTCAGAATCGCTGCTTCCTTCTCTGGGTCGGGCTGGTGCGCATGCGCGGGGGCTTGCCTGCCGGGTCCGCGTAGCCCGAGCCCGCTGGAGTGAGGAAAACCGGGTCTCTCTATGGCTCGTCACCCAAAACACGAACTCACAGGCAAATTTCCCAGTTTTTAGCTCTTTGCCTTCCCTCTCAAGTTCCAGCCAGCCAGGAGCGCGGACGCCCGGTGTCTGTGCGGCTCTTTCAGGGGTCCCAGCCTCCCTGGAGCTACAATGGCGGCAGGCGCGCCACCGCCGCTCTGAAACCCAACCTCCAGGAGCGGCACAAAGAAGCAGTTTGTGTGCTCAGCCTCCCCCAGGACCAGTTGGCGGGAGGGGACCTGTTGTGCAGGTATTTGGCAAGTACAGTCTTTCTATGCACCGAGCGGAGGTTTTTCTGTTTTGGACTCTCTCCTTTTCCCCTCTCACTCCCTGCAGAGGGCAGAGGGGGATCGCCTCCCACCCTGGAGTCTCCGATCCCGGCCCGATTTTACCTTTCCCGGTTCGCACTCACGTTAGAAGGCTTTCTCAGTGGATTCTGCGTCCTTTTTCTCCCAGTCTCTCAGGTTTTGTAAGGTTTCCAATGGCTTCAGATCTTTTCTGTGTGATGTATGGGCGCGAGTGCAAGTACGGAGCTCCTTACTTCTCCGCCATCTTCACGAAGGGTAGATTTTAATTCAGTTTGAATTGTATCAAATGCAAGATTACAAATAATGTGCAAAGAACCAGTCTTATTGGTGGGGTTAGAAGTTGAGATTGGAACTAAATTACATTGTTTAGACTCTTACATTTTCACATTTGTGTAAGACAGAAAGGATCAATTCCTATTGACAAGAGACATTCTAGGCGGTTTGCAAATGAACACTCAGTCACTCTGATTCATGGTTATCTGTGTGGCAAAGCACTTATAAAATTTTTGCACAAACCATATTGCAAGTAACAAGTTTGAATCAAGGAGTTGTCCTGATTATCTAAGTCTCAAAAAAAAAAATAAATAAAGAGGAAAAAAAGCCAGTTAAGTAAAGCATTTTCTTGAGTTACTCTCTAATGAGATTATTTTGAACACTAAATTAAGAATAAGTGTAACTTGTATAACAGAACAGCCGGGAAACATAAAGAGCAGGCGGGTAAATGGTTGCTCTCTCTTCCTGATGCCCCTGCTCCCCAATAATGACTGTGAGCTACCGTATAAAGGACACTTAGGACACCATTTAACTGGTTCCTTGTACTTTTTATTCATTGTTTAGAGGCACTGAAGTTCATCAAGCTAAATCTGTGGCTGGCAGTTACCAGAAGAAAATAGCAATATTATGTATCAGGGTCCTGATTAAATAAATCAGCTCATGTTAGACTCTGGGGAATCTAGAGGAATATAGCATAAGCCTCATTAGGCCTAACAGGTGAATGATCATGTTATGGTGGGCTTCATTACCTTCCACCATTCGCCTATATTTTTGTAGAGGGCACGGGTTATTATATGAATGTCAAGGGAAACAGGACTTAACGAGGAAGGGGAACCAGCTTCATTGACTATCAGTCATTTGTATATTTGGCTTTGATTCACCCAATTTGAGTTCCTTCCATTATTAGCAATGCCACAGCTAGATCTTAGTAGGGTAGACAATAGGAAGATATAGGCAATATACTGGAAACTGTCTTCTGAATTCTTCAGAGAGGTTTTGGGAAGATTTTTCCCTTCAAACTAGTGGGGAAAATGCTCCATTCTTGATGTTGTTGTAGTGGTTTTATTTATGGCTGTTGGTAAGCTGGACCCATTAACAGTCAGGGAGCAAAATCCCTTTGGCTCCACCATCTCTGAACACCCCCAATTGTCTTAGAGAGGTAAAACAAAAAGAAAAACCCTCACCACCCCTAACTCTATGCAGAACAAAAATGCCTTTCAATATTAAATTTGAAATAAAGACATTTTCAGAAAAACTAAACCCAAGGAGCCCTACTATCAGTTTATTTTCACTAAAAGAACTGTAAGGTGAAGTTCTTCTGTAGAAGTAAAACACCACCCGTCAGGAAGGGAGACTATACAAAAGTAAATGAAGAACTCTTGAAATGATAAATAAGGAAATAAATGTTTTTTTTCTTATTTTAAATGACTGTAATAAGTAGATTTATTAAGCAAAAATATTAATGGTAAGCTTTGAGGGCATGAGAGAGCAAAATGTATTTCAAAAATAGCATAGGGGAGCCTGGCTGGCTCAGTTGGTGGAGTGTCAAACTCTTTATCTCAGGATTGTGAGTTTGAGCCCCATGCTGGGTGTGGATGGAATCTACTTAAAAAAAATAGCATAAATAAGAAAGTATAAGTACATTATTATAAGTTTCCTAAGTTTTATATAAGTGGGTTAATGTTTTAAAAATATAAACAATGGTAAAATAAAATATATATTTAAAACCCTATGGCAACACAAAGATATTAGAAAAAGAGGCATAACTAACAAACTCTTTGTAGAGACAAAATGGAAACATAAAAGCACTCAGCTGATCCAAAAGAATTTTAAAAAATTTTTTTAATGTTTTATTTATTTCTGAGAGAGGGAGAGAGAGAGACAGCGTGAGCAGGGGAGGGTCAGAGAGAGAGGAAGACACAGAATCTGAAGCAAGCTCCAGGCTCCGAGCTGTCAGTACAGAGCTGAACGTGGGGCTCAAACCCACGAACTATGAGATCATGACCTGAGCTGAAGTTGGATGCTTAACCAGCTGAGCCACCCAGGCACCTCACTTCTTAAAAATTTATTTTGGGGGCGTCTGGGTGGCTCAGTCAGTTAAGCGTCTAACTGTTGATTACGACTCAGGTCATGGTCTCACGGTTTGTGAATTCAACCTGTGTGTCTGTCTCTGTGCTGCCAGTGCAGGGCCTGCTTGAGATTCCCCCCACCTCTCTCTCTCTCTTTCTCTCTCTCTCTCTCTGCTCCTCCTCCACTTGATCTGTCTCTCTCTCAAAATAAATAAACTTAAAAAAAAAGAATTTAAAAAATAAAATAAACAAAAGAATGGAAAAAGGAGAGACAACTTGCAAGATGGTAGATTTAGATATAACTATATTGATAATTTTGTGCAAACTGTCAAATCTTACAGAAAATAATACCAAAGCAATTGGGAATCCTTATAATAAAGCAATAACTGCTACCTTATATCAGCCACAAAAATCAACCTCAAATGGATTATGACCTAGGCATAAAACTGAAAGTATAGAATTTCAGAAGGGAACCCCCTCCCCAAATGAAAGTAATACCAATCTTTGCTACATTGATTTAAGTAAAGACACTCATTTGATACAACAAATACACTCAAATAACAAAAATATTGATAAATTGTACATCATCAAAATTTAAAACTTCTATGTCTTGAGAAACACTGTTAATTTGAAAGATAATACACAGACTTGGAGACAGCATGTGTATAGCATACATTTTACAAAGGACTGGTCTCTAAAATACATAAAGAACTCTTACAATTCATTACTAAAACAAAATTTTAAAATGGCAAAATATGGGGCACACGGGTAGCTCAGGTGGTTGGGTGTCAGACTCTTGGTTTCAGCTCAGATCATGATTTCACATTTCATAAATTTGAATCCTGCATCGGGCTCTGTGCTGACAGTGTGGAACCTGCTTGGGATTCCCTCTCTTACTCTCTCTCTCTTCCCCTTCCCTGCTTGGCCTCTCTGTCTATTTCAAAATGAATAAATAAACTTAAAAAAAGGAAAACTTGACAAAATATATGAATATGCATTCTTACACAAAGAAAAGGCATGACTGGAAAGTGAGATATATGAAAAGACATTCAAAACTATTAGTCACCATGGAAATGCAAAGTAAAGCTACATTGAGATATTTCTAAATATTTGAATGGTTAAAATAAAAATTCAACATCTTATAATATTAAATATTAGCATAGCAATGATGTGTAGCATCTTGGACTCACCAATTTCTTGTGGAGTTAATAATGGGATATACATTTTGAGAAATAGTTTGGCAGTCTCCTAATTTGCTTTACTTTTACTTTTAAAATTGTGGTTAAATACACAAAACATAAATTTACCATCTTAACCATTTTTAAAATTTATAGTTGAGTGGTATTAAGTACATTCATATTGTTGCACAGCCTTCACTACCATCCATCTTCCAAACCCTTTTTATCTTGCTATACAGAAACTACACCCACTGAACAATAATTACCCATTCCTTTCTCTCCTTCCCCCCCTGGAAACCACCATTCTACTTTCTGTGTCTATGATGTGACTAATTGATAAACCTCATAAAAGTGGAATTATAAAATATTTAACTTAGCACAATACCCTCAAGTTTCATTAATGTCGTAGTGTTAAGTCTGAATGATATTCTATTGTATGTGTACACCATATTTTCCTTGATCCTTTGATGGAACTTGGGTTGTTTCCACCTTTAGGATATTGTGGATAATTCCTCTATAAATATAGGTGTCCAAAATCTTTTTGAGATCCTGTTTTCAATTATTTTGGGTACATATTCAGCAGTGGATATTATAGTAAACATATTTTTAATTTTTTGAGGAAGGATTGTCCCATTTTCCATAGAGACAGAACCATTTTTCATTTACACCACCAGTGTACATGTTCTATTTTCTTCACATCCTTGTTAACACTATTTTCTGTTTTGTTTATTTGTCTGTTTCCTTAATAGTAAACTTAATTTGTAGCCCAAGACATCATCTGTCCTGGAGAATTACCCATGTGTACTTGAGAAGAATGTTTACTCTGTTGTTGTTGAGTACAGTGTTCTTTATATGTCTGTTAGATTTAGTTTATTTATTATGTTGTTCAAATCCTCTATTTCCTACTTATCTTCTTCTATTCTATTTGTTATGTTCTATTCATTGAGAGTGTGATATTAAAGTTTCCAACTAGTCTTGTAAAACTATCTATTTCTCCTTTCATTTTTGTCTATTTTTCTTCATACGTTTTGGTGGTCTGTTATGTGCAAAAATGCTTAAATTGCTATTGTTCTTACTGTATTGAAATGTTTGTTAATATGCCCTTCTTTATCTCTTATAATCCTTTTTATTTAAAGTCTATTTTGTCTGATATCAGTATAGCCACATTTCTTTTTGTTTTGTTCTATTTACATGAAATATCTTCTTTTTTAAAAAAATGTTTTTTAAGATTTATTTCTGAGAGAGAGAACGAGAGAGAGAGAGAGAGAGAGAGAGCTCAAGTATGAGCAGTGGAGGGTCAGAGAGAGAGGGAGACACAGAATATGAAACAGGCTCCAGGCTCTGAGCTGGCTGTCAGCACAGAGCCCTACATGGGGCTTGAACCCACAGACTTAAAGATCATGATCTAAGCTGAAGTCGGACGCTTAACTGACTGAACCACCCAGGTGCCCCTACATGAAATATCTTCTATCCCTTCACTTTCAACTTGTGTTTGTCTTTGGATCTAATATGAGTTTCTTGTAGACAGTATATAGTTCAACCATGTTTTGTTCTGTTTTGTCCCCTCACCCCCATTCAGCCAATCTCTGTCTTTTGACTGAAAAGTTTAATCCATTTACATTTAAAGCAATTACCAATAAGCAGGGACTTCACTTCCATCATTTTGTTATTTGTTTTCTAGATGCCTTATAGGATTTTTATTTGCCCCTTATTTTCTGCATTATTGTCTTCTTTGTCTTTAGTTGACATTTTTAGAGTGAAATATTTTAATTTCCTTTTGTATGTTCTTTAGCTATTTTCTTTTTGGTTGCAATGAGAATTATATTCAGCATCCAAAGTTATCACACTCTGAGCTGATATCAGCTTAACTTCAGTAAGCTGAAAATATACACCTTTAGTAGCTTTATTTGATCTCTTTTTAGTTACTAATGTCACAGCATTACATCTTTATATATTATGTGTCTTAAAACACAGATTGATATTGTTTTGCATTAGCTTGTTAAATCATTTGGAATAGAAAAGGTGGAGTAATAAACCAAAGCTACATTACAAACATGCTGGCTTTCATCATTGCCCAAATAATTACTTCATCCAGCATTTTTGCTTCTTCACATGACTTTCAGTTACTGTCCAGTGGCTTTTCATTTCAACTGGTAGTAGTCCTTTTAGGCTTTCTTTCAGAACAGATCTAGTAGTAAGACTTCCTTAGCTTTTGTTTATCTGAAAATATCCTCATCTCTTCCTCACTTTTGAAAAGGAGTTTTGCCAGAAATAAGCTTCTTAGTTGACAGTTTTCTTTCAGCACTTTGGAAATATCAGCCGATTTCTTTCTGACCTCCAGGATTTCTGGCAAGGTGTCTACTGATAATCTTACTGAGAATCCCTTGTAGGTGATGGGTTGCTTCTCTCTGGCTGCTTTCAAAACTCCCTTTGTCTTTTGACAGTCTAATTATAATGTGTCTTTGTGTGGGTCTCTAAATATACCCAATATGGAGTTTGTTGAGGTCCTTAGATGTTTATGTTCATTTATTTCATCAAATTTGAGATGCTTTGGTGATTACTTTTTTGAATAATCTTTCCATCTCTTTCTGTCTTCTTTTTTAGCGGACTCCCACAGTACATATTTTGATCCACTTAATGGTACCCCACTGATCCTTAGTCTCTGTTCACTTTTCTTTCCCAATCTTTTGGGCATGAACAGTGACTTTTCTATTTTCCACAGTTGCCTTTTGAATGTCCCAGTCCTTAAAAGTCAGGGTCCCAACAGAGAAAAAAAGAAAAATGAGGAGAAAAAAAATGTGTCAGCCTTTTAAATTCTCTAGAAGTCACTTCAGCCAAAAGTCATAAGGCTTTCAACAATAAGATGGAGGATTGTAAAATGATGGTTACCCATCATCTGCATCTGTACCTCTGTGACCACAGACAGCAATCAGAAAACAGAGCACACATTCCATATATATAGGACTGGGTCCTTTTTGTCCCATTGACTTCTGCAAGGTGTGTGTAAATTGCTCCCAGAACACATGAACAGCTGCCAGCCATAGAGCTAGGAGTGATGGGTGGTGACTGATGCTATGCTAAGAACTGAAATTGACTGAAACTAATGACAATTTACCATCCAAGCCTTCTCTGGAAGCTGTAAGCCTTCAAGTAGATGCAATTTCTGAAATAGTTAACACAGACAGGTTCTGCTGGTACAACTATTGTTGAGGTGGGGAGAGAGCTTTCTGGTGCTTCTCATTCTGCCATCTTCCCAGAACCTTCTTCAGCATTTTGCTTATTGAGCTAAGTTTGCACTTTTGTCCCAACAATCTCACTCCTAGGTATTTACTCAAGACTGATGAATAATGAATATCCACGAAATAAAATGTATGTGAATATTTTAAGGACTTTAAAAAATCATCTCCCAAAACTGGAAATAACCCAAATAATCTTCAACTTGTGAATGATAAAAAGACAAAACCAAAAAACAAATAAACAAAAAACCAAGTTGGTATAGACATATAATGGCACACAATTAATCAATAAAAAAGAATGGGTGTGTCTGACCAGAGAAGTTGATGTAGACTCATCTTTTCCTTCTCCATTCACTATGTATATCTACATGCAAGATACATAACACAAAATATAATCAAATGAGAACTCTGAAAGACAGAAAAAGGAAGGTAAATTGGGAAGAAATACCAAGATAGGAAGAAATACATAGGGGACATTCTTCTTAGCATCCTCACTCTATCCAATAGAAGAAAATGCCTCAGATCTGGTCATTCTCACCTCTGCATAAGCTCCAGAATGTGTCCCATGCATGACACACCATCCACCAGATTGAATGGGGTCTTGACGACAAGACCAAGAGATCACAGCAGGGTCAGCGAGAGGTTTCAACAAGAAGCGTCACTGCCGATAAATGCCCAGGGGAAGCATGCTACATCTCCATTCAGCGAGATTTCCAGCCAGAGAAAATGCCCATCTTGGGAAGCTGACAAGAGGGATCCTGCCACAGCAAGCATCCAACCAGGGAAGAGCTCTGAAAACAGAGAGAAAATAAACTAAAAAACAATTAATAAGCAGACCCAAGGGACCTACGAGACAATAACAAAAGATCCAACCTTTGTATCATCCGCATCCCATAGGAGAAGAGAAAGGGAGTGGGGCTGAAATAGTGTTGGGAAAAAATAATGACTGAATATATCCTAAATTTAATGAAAGATAAACCCACACAACAAAGAAGCTGAACAAATCCAAAATAGGGTAAACTCAGAGAAATCCATGCAAAGTCACATCATGATTACTGAAAACTAATAAAGATCAAGAAAAAAAATCTTAGCAGCAGAGAGAAAAGACATTACCTATAGGGAACACCAATTCAAATGACAGTGAGTTTCTCATCTGAAACCTTGGAGGTCAGAAGGAAATAGGACATTTTTCAAATGATAAAAGAAATGTCAACCATGGATTCTATATCAGGTAAAACTGTCCTTCAGGAATAATGGCGAAGTAAAGACACTGTCAGATGAAGTAAAACTAAAATTATTTGTCACTCAGAGACCTACTTGTAAAGAATGGCTAACCTAAGTTCTTTAGACAGAAAAGAAATGCTAAAGGAAGAAATCTTGGAGAGTCAGGAGAAAGACAGTAGGAAAGAGAAGCAAAAGTGGTAAATGCAATAGACTATCTTTATCCTCATGAGTTTTTAAAAACTGTATGTGATGGTTAATACATAAGTTATAACACCATCTGATTCTTTAGACAATGATATTTATAAGTGGGAAAGGTTAAAGAAGTTAAGTGGAAGGAAGAATTGCCCACAACTGAAAGTAGTAGAACATTGATATCATCACATACAATTCTTTGGAAATGCACAATATTTTCAAATGTTTAATTAAAGAGAAGAAAAACAAAAACAGAGCAGGAGTGACCAGTCACACAACACCAATGATGCTTTAGATACATGGTGCTAAATGAACCAAGCCAGACCCAAAGGCCACAGAATGTATTTGATTTATAAAGACATGCTGAAATATGCAAACCTCAACAATAGAATGTGCATCCATGTTTACCAGCGGCTGTGGTGTGAGAAGGGGGATTGATAGCGAAGGGGCACAGAGAATATTTGTGGATATGGAAATGTTCTTTGTCTTGACTTTGACAGTGGTAACATGACCGTATGTGTTTGCTAATGCTCACAGACTTTGTGTATGGAAAGGGTGAAATTTACTCTTTAAATTATAGTTCAGAACCTGAATAAAAATATATTTATTTTTCTATTATATCAGAATTCTAGATAGCTGAATTTCCTCATCACTTCCATTTCTGGCCTCTGTACAGATCTATAATGAAATTTTTAAGAGAGGATATCTCAATGTCTTTATTTAGTCATGTGTTTCTAGTAGACATCCAAATCATCTCCTCTAAGTCTTTTTTCCTCTATCCATTTTTCCTATGCTATTCTAGGCTTACTCACATGGTTTATTTACATGTATTAGTCATGGTCAATTCTTTGCTTACTGTATTCCAGGGTTGTGCTTTTTACTGCACTTAGGGGGGTAAGGGGAACAAAGCTTGGTCTTTACCCCTATAAATCCACTCCTTGTTTTATATGACAACGGGACCGCCACAGGACCCAGATCGGAAAACTGGGTGTGATCCAGTGATTTCCCCTCCCTTTCCCACATGATCTAATTGAACTCCAATTTTGTCTCGTCTACCTCCTTGTCTGCTTTCACATAAATTCTCCTTATTCATTCCTCACTGTTCCTTCCATATGCAAGACCACCATCACCTTTACCTTAAACTACCACGACCATATCTAACTGACAATTTACCTCCAGGTCTACACTCCTCTAAGCTGTTTACTGACAAATATTCTGTAAGCTGCTGCTTCTTCTTCTTCTTCTTCTTCTTCTTCTTCTTCTTCTTCTTCTTCTTCACCATCTTTTTGCCAAACACCTTGCTAAATCCTTGTATACACAGGCCAGCAGAACACAATCCTGCTTAAGAAGATAAGAGAATGAAGTAGGTACATTGGTTCACCGAGGGGGAAACAATGATGAATGTGAACTACAAATATTTTAGACAGACAATAAAAAGGTTCTTATATGGAGATTTGACATTACCTTGGTTGAGGAACTAAAAAGTAATACATTTGAGGTTGTAGATTCTCCTCTTGCACAAAAAGAAGCAGAAAACACATCAACCAGGGCATTCCAATTATCAAGTTCACCTAACAATGAACTCTATATTTCTTTGAATCCATGTTTTCTTTTCTCTTTTTTTTTTGTTATAACAGACTTACAATTTTTATTCTTCAAATGACTCTATTTTCAGAATCAACATACTTTTCAAACTTCATTGGAAGTGCATCATTGACTCTGTATGAGCTATAAAATACAAGTAATTATTCCTTTGATTTTTATCAGAAAAGGGGCATTGAAGGTAACCATTTTATATCAATTGGGACTCGAACTTTAAAACTCCAGGAGGGCAGGCTGGGAAAGTTCTTTACTCAATCAGTATATTTCTCATTGTGCCTGCCATTTAGTATACACCATTTTTCACTTTCAGAGGAATAAAAATGCAATTAAAATCATGCCTTCTATTGAAATGCCATCATCCAGAATATTCAAAACAAATTCTGTAGATTTTCAAAGCTATTCAAAATGAAGAATTCAAAGTCCTTTAATGACATCTCATTGCAACTACATAAAAGCACCTCAGTGGATTAGTTTCAGCATCTCCCAAAAAGAGGCTTTAACAGTTAGCATGACCATGTGTATGTATAGCTCTGGCAGGTTTTAAAAAAATTATTAAAAATTTTTTAATGTTTATTTATTTTTGAGAGAGAAACAGAGACAGAATGTGAGTGGGGAAGGGGCAGAGAGAGAGGGAAACAAAATCTAAAGTAGGCTCTGAGCGTGACGTGGGGCTCAAAATCACAATCTGTGAGATCATGACCTGAGTGAAGGTGGTCGCCCAACTGACTGAGCCACCCAGGCATCCTGCTCTGGCAGTGTTTTTAAAGCCATTACTCTGTGATATGAAGAACAATGGCCGGTATTCATGGAGTGCTTCCTCGCCATCAAGCATTCTTTTATATGTGTCACTTCTATACTTTTGGTTAATGTTTACAACAATCCTAGAAGAAAGATCTTACTAGGATCCTGACTTACAGGTGAGGAGATGCAACTACAAAGATGTTAAATAACTTATCTAAACTCATGCAAGTAGCATGTGGTAAACCAGTTACTTTGTCATCGTTCTTGAATTCTGCTGGACACTGGTGGCCTGCCTTGTGCAGGGCATCTGTAGGGAGAAAAATAAAAACTCAACACCCTGAAAAATAACTTTTCCACCCACTGACGGCTTACACGCCAGACAATCATAGTCACTGTTATCTTTCTAATTATATTCTTGCACACAACTAAATAGTATGAGATGAATTTGTGTCTGTTATGTTCATTGTTTTCAGCTTGGGGTGAGAACATGCACAGTTTAGAGGTTCTATCATGGAAACATTAGAGTATTGAGAACAGAGAAGTAATTTAAGATCGTAATGTCCTGCCCTGTCATCATAACCTCGTGGCCATTTGCATCACATTAGGATTAAGTATTGAGGAATGTCACAACATCAGCAGTGATGAATATGCAAAGAAGAGCTTTGAGGGCCTTTAGCTACTACGAAATCTTTATTAAGTGTTTATATATTTATTTTGAGAGAGAGGGCACGTGAGAGGGAGACAGAGGATCCCACACAGGTTCTGCACTGTCAGCACAGAGCCCCATTGGGGGTTCGATCTCACGAATTATAAGATTACTGCCTGAGCCAAAATCAAGAGTCAAACAGTCTACCAACTGAGCCACCCAGGTGCCCTTTCTATTATGAAATCTTAATTAGTTCCTCAAACCAGCCTAAATAAACATATGACTTAAGACACCTAGAACACAACTGAAAGTTCTACAGACAAATTTTCCTCCCTCAGGTCCCTCTTATGGAAAAATTTAGGAGCCAGTAGTGACGAGCAATATGAAAAATGTGGAACAACAATATTTCTGGTTTTCATTCTTGATCCAGCCATTCCTTCCCCTCTTATGCGCACACACACATGCACACATGCATGCACACACACACACACACAGCCCTCCCCTTAAAGAGAATACTACAATATCATCCTATAGCAGAATCAGGAATATATTTCCAGTCAACCTCTGCTTGCTCCTGTTCCCAGGATAAATCTTGACTTTCAATCTGACAACTTTCGTATATGAAAAATTTACCTTGAAGCACACACCAAATAGTATTTTATGATCATTCTCTATTTAATTTTGCCACTATTCTATAAAGGTCGGATTGGACTCACCCATGGTTTTGTATAACACACATACAATTACCATTACTAGAAAATTGTATAGAAGAGACAGCACCTATCTGTCTCCACACACACTTTTATACACTCTAATAAAATCCCTTACTTTGCCAATTACATTTCTCTGTGACTGGTGACTCAGGCATCCTTCATGTCGCATTAATGCCTGTAAGGTCAGTCTACATGCTGTCAGGTAACATTAGAGATACTTCCAATTTCACTTCTATATAGATTCTTCCCGACGTCCCTATCATTAGACGCATTCCCCGTGAAGTTTCCAGTGGGCACATCGTGGTTTATGTCACTGTGACAGGTCACTAAAACTTGACAGTACCACACTGACACTAGCCTTGCGTTTTGCTTTTACATTTGTTTTAACCTTAATGAAGCCTTGTGCTGGAAAGATAGACTGGCATAGCAAAGGAGAGTGAGTCATTACAATCCTCTGCAGTCCACAAGGAAATGTCAGTGAAACAGCTCTATCTTCATTGCTTTTTATATCTGATGACCAGGTGGATTTTCAATTTGTTTAAAACACTTTCACTAATAAAGGTGTCCTTCCAGCATCCTTCTTCCTCAAAATCTAGAGCCCCTTTCCTTTCCCGTCCCTGCTATTTAGAGAGGGGAAAAAGTAATCATTTCAAAAAGTATTTGTATTGGAGTTTTGTTTTGTTTTCCCAGAAAATCAGGAAAAGGATAGCTGTGCATCAGTCGGAGACATTTTGGCCTAAAGTGATACAGTTATGAGACAAATTATTAACCTTTATTATTTGGGTGAAATGCAAAATTTAATGTAGAAGAAACTGGAGGGCACTGAGTTGTCAGATCTTACATATTTTAGATTCACCCTTATCGACACAGGTGCTCTTTTAAGGAATTTCTTTAAAAAAAAAAGTTTCTATGGCAACCACATTACATTTGAGACCAAAAAGAATTATCCTCAACTCAAATTAGAGAGTTACAATGTATATTTAGAGAATTCAAGTAAATTGCAACAATGTAACCTGGGCTAACACTCTAATGTTATTCAGGTAGGCTAATTTTTTTGTACGCCACCTAAGTATGCCTCTGGGAATTAGTGGAGTCTCAGGGTGTAGAATCTGGATGGACAGGATTTTTTTTTTCCCTTTCAAGGCAAAGTCTGCCTAAAATGGCAATCAACCATGAGAGTGCAAGGATATACATTTTCTCACACCTTCCAATAGTGGTATAAAACTATAAATTCCACTAGCCTAACGAATGGAAATATTAAGTCTGTTTTTGTTTGCATATTCCCTGATACTAGTGAAGGTGAAGAATTTTTCATTACTATCAGGTATTTTATCTCCTCTACTGTTACTTCGTTTTACCTTTTGAGGGGTTGTCATTAAAAATACTAATTTATAAATAAGTAAGTAAGTAAATAAGTAAGTAAATAAATCAGTAAACAAACAAACAATTTTATTGTTTTTCACCAGATTCTTCCTTGGTTATATATGTAGAAAATATATTCTTCAGGTCTTTATCTTTTAACTTTGCTTTTAAGGACATTTAAAATTATTTCCTTGGAGTGGAACAGGAGAAACTTAACAGAGGACCATGGGGGAAGGGAAGGGGAAAAATAGTTGGGGAGAAGGAGGGAGTCAAACCATGAGAGACCCTTGAATGCTGAGAACAAACTGAGGGCTGATACGGGTGAGGGAGAGGGGAAGGTGGGTGATGGGCATGGGGGAGGGCACTTGTTGGAATGAGCACTGGGTGTTATATGAAAACCAACTTGACAATAAACTATTTAAGAAAAAAATAAAATTATTTCCTTAGGATGGAGAGCATCTATCAGTCTTTGCTGGGCTTTGTTTTAGGGTCTTCTTTATGACCATCTTTATTGCTGTCTTAGCCCATTTGGACCACTCTAACAAACTTCTACAGACTGGGGGGCTGATAAAAAAACCCCAGAAGTTTATCTCTTCCAATCTGGAGGCTGTAAGTCCCGGTTCAGGGTTACAGTGTTCTGGTGAGAGCCAGGATGTAGACTTCTCATTGTGTCTTCACTGGATGGAAGAGGCCAGAGAGCTCTCTGAGTCTCTTTGAGAAGGGTACTAATCCCATCACTCAGGACTCACCTTCAGGACCTTATCATCTCTCAAAGGCCTACGACCCCCTAAAACTATCATGTTGGACATCAAGATTCCAGGGTATGAATTTTGTGGAGAGACATTCCCTTACAACTTCATGGAAGAGTATATATCTTCACTTCCATACTTCATGTCTATATTGTTTATTTAATACAAATCATACACTGTTTAAGTAACTTGAAATGTAAAATACATTTTCATAAGGCTCTGCATTCATTATTTTCCAGAATAGCCTTGGCTTTTCTTGTGTGTATATTCCATTATATACACGTTATGATCATTTTGTCAGGTTCTATGGAAAATCTCCCGTTAAAGCTTTGCCTGTAATCATGCTGTTTTTATTGATTAATTTTGGAGACTGGATACCTTTGTTTTGTAGACCCTATGCCATGGACATAATTAATCTCTTTTCTCATTTAAAATTGCCTTTTCACTCTACACATTCAATGCAATTCCAATCAAAATTGCACCAGCATACTTCTCAAAACTAGAACAAACTATCCAAAAATTTGTATGGAACCACAAAAGACCCCGAATAGCCAAAGTAATCCTGAAAAATAAAACCAAAACGGGAGGGATCACCATCCCAGACTTTAGCCTCTACTACAAAGCTGTCATCATCAAGACAGTATGGTATTGGCACAAAAACAGACACATAGACCAATGGAACAGAATTGAGAACTCAGAAGTGGACCCAAAAGTATACAGCCAACTAATCTTTGACAAAGCAGGAAAGAATATCCGATGGAAAAAAGACAGCCTTTTTAACAGATGGTGTTGGGAGAACTGGACAGCAACATGCAGAAGAATGAAACTAGATCATTTTCTCACACCATGCACAAAAATAAACTCAAATGGATAAAGGACCTGAACGTGAGACAGGAAGCTACCAACACCCTAGAGGAGAAAGCAGGAAACAACCTCCTTGACCTCCACCGCAGCAACTTCTTACTTGACACATCCCCAAAAGCAAGGGAATCAAGAGCCAAAATAAACTGTTGGGACCTCATCAAGATTAAAAGCTTCTGCACAGCCAAGGAAACAACCCAGAAAATTAATAGGCAACCAGCGGAATGGGAAAAGATAGTTGCAAATGACATATCAGATAAAGGGTTGATATCCAGAATCTACAAGGAACTCACCAAACTACACGCCCAAAAAACAAACAACCCAGTGAAGAAATGGGCAGAAAATATGAACAGACACTTCTCCAAAGAGGACATCCAGATGGCCAACAGACACATGAAACGATGCTCAGCATCGCTCCTCATCAGGGAAATACCAATCAAAACCACACTGAGATACCACCTCACGCCAGTCAGAGTGGCTAAAATGAGCCAATCAGAGAACTCTCGATGCTGGTGAGGATGTGGAGAAACGGGCACCCTCCTACACTGTTGGTGGGAATGGAAACTGGTGCAGCCCCTCTGGAAAACAGTGTGGAGGTTCCTAAGAAAACTAACAATAGAACTCCCCTATGACCCAGCAATAGCACTGCTAGGAATTTACCCAAGGGATACAGAAATGCTGATGCATGGGAGCACATGTACCCCAATGTTCATAGCAGCACTCTCCACAATAGCTAAAACATGGAAAGAGCCTAAGTGTCCATCCACAGATGAATGTATCAAGAAGATGTGGTTTTATCTATACCATGGAATACTACATGGCAATGAGAAACAATGAAATCTGGCCATGTGTAGCAACATGGATGGACCTTGAGGGTGTTATGCTGAGCGAAATAAGTCAGGCAGTGAAGGACAAATATCATATGTGTGCACATATAGGAGGATTAGGAGGAACTTAACAGAGGACCAAGGGGGAGAAGAAGGGTGGAAATGGTGGGGGAAAGGGAGAGAGGCAAACCATGAGAGACTCTTGAATGCTGACAAAAACTGAGGACTGATGGATGTGGGGGGGAGGAGGGGTGGGCATGGAGGAGGACGCTTGTGGGGATGAGCACTGGGTGTTATGTGGAAACTAATTTGGCAATAAACTATTTGTAAAAAAATAAATAAATAAAATAAATTAAAATAAAAAAAAAAGAAAAATTTCAAGACTGTCAGAAATATTTAAAAATAAATAAATAAATAAAATTGCCTTTTAATATTTTAACCTTTATATCTTGTTTCATAATGTTCTTGTCTTATTTAATTTTTAAGAGATTTTAGAACAGATGCTTTCCATAATTAATTTTTTCACTTAAAAACTTTGGAAACCTAATTTTCCCTTTTATTTATTAATAGTTTGATTCTTTTTACATTATAAAATAATTTCATAAGACTCATGTCGGTTTTCATGCTTGTTAATCATTGAACAAAGAAAGACCTGTAGTTGATGCTGGTAATTTCTCAAGTTGAGTGTGAGTATGGACCCTCACAGTTCATTTGATGCTATCAGAATTTTTCCTGGACGTTTTTTTAAAGTTTATTTATTTATTTTGAGAGAGAGAGTGTCAGCAAAAGCATAGGGGAGGGGCAGAAGGAGGGTGAGAGAGAGAATCCCAAGCAGCCTCAACACTATCAGCATGGAGCCCAACAAGGTGCTTGAACTCACGAACCATGAGATTATGACCAAGAGTTAGATGCGAACTGACTGAGCCACCCAGGCACCCAAAGTTTCTTGGATTTTAAGCTGGAGGTTGAGGTAAAGGATAAGACTTGAGGGTGTTGAATTTTGGTAAATCTGAGCAGAGTGTCTTCTCTACATCTGATGGTGCCACTCCTTTCCTTACCTAGTGTGATCTCACCTCATGAATCTTAGCCCTTAGTCTTACTCACCTTAAGAAATAATACTTAGGTGCTAACGCTTAGTCGTGCTCATTTCTTTAGTCATTCGCGGTTGTTTCAGCAGATCAGGGCTTGCGCCGACTGCTGTGATCAGAGCCTGGAGCCTGAGTCGCTCACGCTCTCTCTAGAAATAAATAAAACATAAAAAAAAAATAATAATACTTAGGCCAATTGCTCAAGCAAAACCTAAGAATTACTCTTTTTTTTTTAAATTTTTTATTTATTTCTAGGAAGAGAGAGAGAAGGAGTGGGAGGTCAGGAGAGAGAGGGAGTCACAGACTGAAACAGGCTCCAGGCTTTGAGCTGGCAGTCAGCACAGAGCCCGACGCGGGGTTCGAACCCACGAACCGCAAGATCATGACCTAAGCGAAAGTCGGATGCTTAACCACTAAGCCACCCAGGCACCCCAAAACCTAAGAATTACTCTTGACATTTCTCTCTCCATTACTGAAAATCCTGTCAATGCAACTTCCAGGATATTTCCAAAAAATACCCATTTTATTCCTTCTTCATTGTTAAGCCCATACTTAAAGTTACCATGATAACTCAGTAGATTGTAGAATCACTTCACTGAATCTCCCATCCAGTGCCTTCTCTCTATAGCACTCAGGTAATTTTTAAGAATCTGGATTTTTTTATGGTGTCTTTTCTGTACAATATTCCAAGATCGCCTATTTTCTGGATAGTCACTCTGATTCATTCTGATTTGTATCATAGGTGACACATACCTGGCTGATAGTCACATAACTCTTTTCCAATAAGAATGAGACAGTGTTCTATATTCTACACAGCTTATTTTGACTAAGAAATATTATTTAATTTTCCAACTCATCCAAAGGGGAAAAAACTGTGGAAAAAGTAAAACCACAGTCTTATAAGACAGCGTTGAATATTCTGTTATATGGTCTAATGCTGGAGAAATCTTCTTGGCCTCTAACAGTTACTAAATATGTGGGAATTTTTTAAAACTGGGGTAGTCATCCTCTACTGTTGCCTTATTTATGTAAATAAAATTGAGATTAATGTATATTCATCTTATGCAAGAATGAAATCATTTTGTTTCTTTCTAGTTTAACAGCTACAGCACACAGTGATGAAAATAAGGATATGCCAGTTGAATTGGCTGACTAGAAAGAGAATGCTTCACTTTATTTTTGACCTAGGATATCACATTATATTAGACCTAAGTCAAGATAAAGAAACAAAACATCTACTGTCCCCCAGTTTTCTTTTCCCATATATTGTAAATGGGTAAAAATATAATAAGCCATATTTGTTTTATCCCTAGTAACTAGAATTTTAAAAAAACTGAGTGCTTGGACTCAGTGGGTTGGCACCGACTGGATTTGGTTAAGAATGAATGTCACTAACTGGTTTGACAGATACAATTATAGCAGCTGTCAGTGGTAAAGATTTTGTATTTGCTTCCAACTCAAGACCTGTAGTGAATGAAGATTAGTTTGTGACTGTAATGAATAGGTTTTCATGAATTTTTTTAAATGCATTTTTTCCTTCATAAAAATCAATTTCCCCAAATCCCCAATAAAACAAACTCTTAGGTCTAAAGGTATAATTTGTGCCTGAAAGTATGCCATTAGATGTGACCTCTTCAGATAAATTCCAACTCTTCAATACAGCAATGAAAGGTCTCTGAGGCAACATTAGGCTCCAACTATGGTCCTTAATCTGTCACATGTGTGCACAGATCACTGTGTGAACTGTAGCTTATAAGGTCATATCACCAGTAAAATCACGTATTTGTTTTTCCATTGCTGCAATATCAAGTCCAAATGGCCCATCACAGCAGATGCATTGCAACCCTGTTTTTGCACTTCACGTCATAACCATTTCCTTCAACATGCATGCTTTGGCCACACCAGATCTCCGGGTATTTCCCATATTAACACATCTGCCCTGTTGCACATGCTCTCCCCTCTACCATGAACCTTTTTCCTCTCTTCATTGCCCTGCAGGTAAACTTCTAAATGTCATTCAAGCCACTGCTGTCCAGGGTCCTGCCCTGAGAAGCTGCAGACACTCTGAAGGGTGGTTAATCACTCCTTCCTCTGTGATCCCATTGGGTATGATTGGCTCCTTTGCTGGAGCATTCATTATATGGAACTAAACTTAGTTAATTTTGAGTCAGCACTCTTGTGCTTGCATGCAGAGGTGTTTCTTTATCTTCATATTGCCTAGCACATTGCTTTACATGTAGTTTCTCCTTTATGAGATGCTAGCTGGGTGCACACTCCTGATTTCGGCTTCTGAGGCCCCTTTCCCTACGTTCTCAGTGCATTTGACACAAATTGGAGATTTTATAACTGACTACCACTGACGGGGAATTGCACAAGCATTACTAACAATGAGCAGGAAGAGGAGAGGAAGAGAATAAATATTAAGCATCTGAAAGTGTTACGCTAAAATCTGTTCAGACCTTTTATAAGCATGTACCTCCAGTAAGTGCAGAAAATGTGATGGTGACTAAGTCATCTTTTTCTATCTTACATTTGAAACAAAATTTATGAAACAATGACTCCTCCAAGTATTTTTATCGAAATAAAATAGCCATGGGATGTGAAGGTGGCATATAATTTGCCAATATAAATGGGCAATACCAGCACACTGTTCCACTTGTAACTATGAGGGAATGGTTTGCAGCAGATCACGAAAACAGTGAGATCAATTAAAGGAGCTGCATACAATACAAACTAATAAAAACATCTGTTTAAAGGCATTTGAAAACTACAAAAGCATTCAGGACTTAAAAGATCAATATCCCTGAGAGAAGGAAAACTCACTGAGGTAAGCCCAATATTTTACATATTTTTCCTTTCAGCATATTTGCAAGTTCATAACTCCGTAAACAGAGAACCAAAAAATCCCAAAACAAAGTATTACTCCAGGTGACAAGAGGATGGGATTGTATTCGGAACCACGCTTGGCATTGAATTATTAGCTTAATTTTAAGCATTGCCACCACTAAGCTAAATGTGGCTGCTATGATAATGAGAAATTGAATCGAGTGATTAACATTTCATAGTGCTGAAGATATAAAAATTGGAGTTCATGGATTGCCAGTGTGGACAGACCTTAAAAGACACTATAGAGGAAGTTGGCAATCCTGAAAGTTTAGACCCTAGGAGAATGTGTGACCCAGAAACAAACCAGGACTTGCCAAGAACCTCCCCTGCTGAGAATCAGGTTGATGGCTGATAGGAGTAAGGTGATTTTCTCCTGAATTTATTACTGGGATAAACTAAAGTAAACCCCTAGTGAAAGAAAATAGTGTCATCTAGAAGTTCTACATGTTTTATACATATAATGTCCAGTATGTAATAAAAATAAATGACTGCCAGAGCAAAAGACAGAATTTAGAGAAAATGAAACCAAACAAAACACAGAGAAATAGACTAACTGGTGGTAGAACTGTTGAGTTTATTTGACATGAACTTTAAAATAACCAGGATAAACATATTTCAAAAAAGGACATGAAAATAAATATGTTTCCCTGTAGACTATGTCAAACCTTCAGACTGAATGTCTAAAGCTGAAAAACTCACAACTGAAATAAGAAGTAATGAATAAATCATTTTAACAGCCAAGTATTCAAAGTTGAAGAAAGTACCAGTGGTCAGAAGAAACAAACATGTTGTCTAAAGTATAAAGAAAAAAAAAAACAATGAAAATCAAAGGGTGTAAAGAGACATGTTTGACATAGATAATATTTTAAAATATTAATGCCCAAGACTTTCCCCAAACTCACAAAAGACATCAAGACACACATTGAAGGGGCACCTGGGTGGCTCAGCTGGTTAAGCATCTGACTTCAGCTCAGGCCATGATCTCACAGTTCATGAGTTTGAGTCCCACATGGGGCTCTCTGTGATAGTCTGGATCCTGCTTCAGATTCTGTATTTCCTTCTCTTTCTGCCCCTCCCCCTCTTGCAGTCTGTCGCTCCCTCTCAAAAATAAATAAACATTAAAAAAAAATACACGCATTGAAGGGGTTTCACAAATCCCAAGAAGGAAGAGATATATACATCTATACACGACATAGTAAATCTATCAACCAAAGTAAAGAGAAAAATCTTAAAAGTAGCCAGAAGAGAAAATTAATATCACCTCTCAAAGAACAATAGATAAGACTCATGGCTGACTTTTTAGAAGAAATGGTGGAACCCATAAGATTATAGGCTGGCATATTTAAAATAAAATAAAATAACTATAAAAGTAGCATTTGATACCCAGCAAAAATAGATTTCAAAAATAGTAGTAACTGGCAGGCATTGTAAGCTCTGTCAGCCCATCCTTCCCACAGATGAGTTCCTAATCTCTGGACAAAAAAGGACTCTGAAGGGTAACCAGAGAAAAAAGCTTGATACAAACAAGGGTAAATTTCTCATCTTTTCAATTCTTGTGACTTTGCTCAAAGATGGACCCCAGTCAAGTAACAGTTGCAGAGAGAGAGAGAGAGAGACAGAGAGAAAGATCTTTCTCTGTCCACTCATGCGCCAAGAAGGCCATATGAGGTTGCAGTGAAAAGGCAGACATCTTCATTGAGGAAGAGAACTCACCAGAACTCAACCCTGGGAAACACTGAGAGGGGGCTTCTTGCCTCCAACACTGTGAGAAATAAATTTCTGTTGTTTGAGCTGCCTAGTCTCTGGTAATTTGTTATGGCAGCCTGAGCTGGCACGTACAAGCACCTATTTTATCTATGCTCCATGAGTTAAAGGAACACACACTTGACATGAATGAAAATATAGAAAACCTCAGCAGAGAAACAACAACTATAAAAATGAACCAAATAGAAACAAGCTCCACAGCAGAATAGAGATAGTAGTCAAAAGAGTCAGTGAAGTTAAAGGTGTTTCGTAGGACTTGTCCAATCTAAGAGCAGAATATGAGGAGGAGAAACATAAATAAAATAAGCAAATTCGTGGCATTCATCGAAAGTTCTAAGGCATGTGCATTTGCAGTACCAGAACGAGGGGCTAGTGGGGTAAACCAAATAAGGGCAAAAATTACCAAATTTGCTGAAGATACATATTTATAGACTCGAGAAACTAAGCAAGCCTCCAAAAGGTGAAATTCAAAGAAGGCATCTTCATAGACCTCATACTCAAACTGCTGAAAAAGAAAGGTAAAGGAAGCAACTAGAAAACACGATATACTTCAAGCAGAGGGGCGATGCTTTGAGTGCTGCAGACTCCTCATCCAGAGTGTAGAGACTAGAAGTGGCAAAAAATCCTCCTGAAACAAGAAAACAGGAATTGTCCATCCAGCATTTCATATCCATCAGTAATTAAAAGGAATTTTCAGATGAAAAAAAAAATCAATAGAATGGGTTATCAGTAGGCTTTTCCACAAGACAGGGTAAAGGAATTTCACTAGAGAGTTATTGCTGAGGGAAACCCGAATGTTCCGGAATGAAGAAAGAGCATTAGAGATGAGGATAATTATTCTGCGCGCGCGCGCGCACACACACACACACACACACACACGAATGCATATGGGCACATATGTTTATGCACACACATATCTTATGGCTGTAAGAGAAACAATTAGATGGGTATCCCATCGTCTTCTCACAAGAGAACTTATGTATCTCCCTGACATTTTCCCAAAGGCATTTCCCATGTTACTGCAGCAATTGGAACCTCGTAGTTTTCAGCCTCTGCCATCTACCTTTGTCAGTCTTATATAGGCTCTGAGGTTTTGTCTCACTTGCTAGTTTATACCCCACTCCAGTCCAGAAAACATGTATCAATCATTTTGAACATTAAAGGCAAAGTGTCAGGATCCCACTTTCCTTTCTCCCAAATGGCCCTTCGGCCTCTGTATAAATGCAAATACATGCACATTGTTAAGAAGCCATGTCTATCTTTACCCATCAGTGTGTTTTAGATGCCAGACCTTGGACTAAGGGCTGCAAAGCAAATCTGTGGGTCAAATCTGACCTATCAATGGAGTTGAGTAGCTGTGACACAAATCATATGGCCCAGAAAACCAGAAATACCTCTTATTTGGTCCTCTTTTGTAAAAGTTTGATCCTCTAGAAAAAGGAAGACATATATTTGGTTATTTTCTTTACAGAAGCTGTAGGTAAATATATCTTCTATACCTAAATAATAAAAAGAACAATGTAATGATATTTCCAGAAAAGTAAAAAGCTATCCTTATTATAAATAGAGCCTTTAATCTTTAGGAATTGAAAACTATTGGCAATTTTCTTATAGTCCAGATTAGAAAGAAACTCTAGACTTGCTCCCAAGTTTGTTAAGTTTTCACTGGACACCCTATTATCCTCACACACACAAACACACAAGAAAATAAAGCAAAACACCCTAAAACGAATAACAAAAAATAAAGGCAAAATTTGGAATTTTCTAAAAAAATGAAAACTGAATTTGCTGCCAGCAGAAATTGCATCAAAGGAAATAGCAAAAGAAGTTCTTCAGGCAGAACAGCCTGGAAATGCAGAAAGTAATTGAATCAGCAAGGAAGGTTATATGTGGTATAAATCTAAATGAATATTGTCTCTATAAAGCAATAATAATAATTTCATGTTATGTTTCATGTAAATGGAATTAAATGACAAAATTAATAGAACACCAAGCAGTTAAAATTTCTTAAATTTTCTTCCCTGAAACCAGGTAAAGTACTTATATATATTAGACATTGTTAACTTAAGGATGTTAGTAAAGTAACCAATAAAATAAATCAATTAAAAGGTAGAATGAGATAATAAAAATATATATTTCATTATATGAGAGAAAGCAAGTTAGAAGACAAAAGGATTGTCGAATAGCAGGTATACAGATTTAAACGAAGTGCCAATTGTAAATTTGATTAAAATGGATTAACTATTTCAATTAAAATGTAAAGATTATCAGACTGGATTAAAAATCCTCAAATCAATATCACTTTCAAGAGATTCTTAAATATAAAAGTCAAATAAAGCTGGAAGTAAGGAAAAATTTTCTACCCTACATATCAATGATATCTCAAAGAAATAACTTAATCATATCAAAGGAGATACTAAAGTAAGAAGAACTAGTAAAAAATAAAGAACATTTTGTAACATTATATATCAACATACTGGCCAAATATAGCAATGATAAATTTGAATGGATCTGACAGTATAGCTTTAAAAAATAATATAATGAAAACTAATAAAACATTGTGGGTCAGTCATACTTCAATTAAAAAAATAAGTATTAAAAAAGGACATTCAATGGCATGTGATTTTTTAGTTGGTATGTTATAATAAAATATTCACAAAATAAACAATATAATGATGGATAGTCGTAGAAGGAAAAATGCCATAGCCAAAGTCAGATCCTTAATGTATTCTTCTTAGTATCCAATAGAATGAAGAAATTAAATGAAATCAGTGAGGTATGAAAGATTCAAACAATAAAAATAAATATGACCTAACTGGCATATAGATAACATTGTACAGAACTGACTAGAAGCTGTCTTTAAACTGGCTACAAAACCTTTCATTCTAAGAGTAAAAATGACTCAGAGTTTGTTGTCCAAACATAGTGAAATTAATCTAGAAATCAATTAGAAGCAGGTAAATAGATTTCCAAATGTTAAAATATTAATTACTGTATATTTTTTGAAATATCAGAATTAGAGAAATGATAATGGAAATGGGAAAATATTTTGAACTAAAAAACGATAAATGTGTGGAATACACATCCAGCTGTAAATTTGTAATTTGTGGACATTTCCTTATGTATATTATACTTCAACCAAGAGGTTCCTTAAAACAAATATGATTAAAATAGAAGTAAGACATAAAATGCTATTTTACTAGTCCAGGTCAGAAATAACAATATTTCAAAACTAGATGATAATAATAGGTAGACAGGATCTGAATACATAGCCTTTCAACAAAAGGAGTAATATCCAAAGTATATAAAGAACACCTACAGTTAAACCAATAAATCTGTTTTAAATACCTAAATGGAACACTGTGCAAAGGAGAATATCCAAATAGTTAATAAGGAAATGAAAAGTTACTCAACCTCATTATTGGGAAATACAAAATAAAACATCTAACTAACCCACTGTATACACTTTGCTAACAGGAACAATATAGAAACTACCAAGGATTGGCTGCCTATGCAGTAACAGCCCTCACACACTTCTTATAAAATGTGATATTTTACAACTTTAAAAACCCTTTGACTTTATCTTTAAATTTGGATATATTTATATCTTAATATCTTGAAATCTCCAACTATTTCCCTAATTGAATTTAATGTACATATGGATCCAAAACATGTATAGCAAATTAATTGCAGCACTGTTTAGAATAAGCAATAGAATAAGCAATAATTGGAAAAATCCAATTGTCAATGAATACATTTTAGTCTATTCAGACAATGATAAATTATGCAGCAATAACAACTACCAATGAATCTCATAAACATACAAGTGGGTAAGAGAAATAAGATACAAAAGAGCAATGTATCAAACCATTCATAAACTTTTTTAAAAAGGTAAAACTCACTGATGGTTTATGAATTTAATTTGATGGTTCTTTCAGAATGGAAGTAGGGTAGGTGAGCTAAAAGGTGTGAAGTGTAGCTACTGAATGCTGGCAATATTTTATTTTTTCAATCTGGTGGCTATCTGAATGTATTCACTTTGTAAAACTCTACTTAGCAGTACATTCAGATTTTTGAACTTTATTATGTTAAATTGCAATTAAAACCTTGACTTAAATTGTGTAATGAAAGGAATATATATTAACAATAGTTTCCAGTTAAAAAATTAGAAAGTCAAAATATCATTGCATTCTGAGAACGACCTTTATCAATTTGGAAAGTGTTCAAAGTTTTTCAATGTTAATAAGACTAGTGTCTTAAAATTTTGTATAAAAGCTTTTGGTTTTATTATAATATAGTGTTGACATTATTAAATATTTTAAATAAATTAGACAATGGTTAGTATAATCAGTGAGTTTACCTGTTTAAGCATTATGTCGTGACTGAATGATGTGTCATTAATAAAAGCATAGCAACCATTTGAAAGAGATAGAAAATATGCAGGAGAATTAAGTGGATCACTCCTGATAAGTCCAAAATTAGGATATTTAAAATTTTTAGACATACTATTTAACATACTTTTCCAATGGTGTGTAATGAGTTTATTTGAATAGCTAAAAAACAAAATTGGTTGAGGATACATAATATTTAGTTAGTGAGGAATTTAAGAGATTCTGAAAAACTCCAGAAGGATGTGATGAAACCAGGTAACTGGAAGCTGGACAGCTTGGTGGCAAATTATACCTTTATGCACACTGGAGGAGAGAATACGCTTTAAGAGTATTCTATATAAATTCAGTGTCTATTTCTAATCGTTATAACCACTTAGAAAAACAAATATTGAAGATATTCCGGCACTTTGTTCATTCGCAACATATCATTTCGACAATTATTGAGTACTTACCATGTTCTTTATATTCTATACACATTATCTCATATTCTAAAATTATATGGAGTAATCAAAGACCAACAATAGTCATGATACTCCTGAAGAAGACAAGACTTATTCCATTATATATTGAAAATATACTGTAATATAAAATATAGTGTAATATAGAAGAGAATATATATGCAGTACGTATATAATATACAGATAATATGCCTTATTAGATAACACATATAATGTATAACATATTCTAAGTATTTCATATATATTTGTAATGACATATTACATTTTATGGTTGGTATAGAACTAGGAATAAATAAACAAATGAACAGAAAAGACAACAAAAGTCCCAAAATAGATCATAGATGAAAACCTGAAATATATTGAAGCTGCCATTTTATATCACAGGAAAAACCATCAGTTATTCAAGTAAGAAACAAGAAACAGATTGCTATCAGAATAGATAAGCAAAAATTTATTCCATATAGTCAGTGACATTTGAATACAATTCTTATATAGTTCCCAGGGTTTTATTCACAACAATATCCTGTGTCTTATAATTATACTATAGATATCTAAGAGGTTATTAACATGATAGGAAACTGGGAAGAGGAAATAAGTGAATTTTCTGTACTATTTTTGTAAGTGTTCTATATATCTACAATTGTTTTAAAATAGTAAAAATTTAAAAAGGTAATATAAATAATTATGGTCAATAATAAATTGGATTTCATATGAATTATGAATTTATGTATGAACAGCAAAACAATACAGCAAAACACTATGTCTAAAAAAACAATGCAGGAGAATATCTTTAACCCTTTGCAGTGAGAGAGACTTTCTTAAATAAGATTTAATGAATGCAAACCGTAAGTATACTGATCATCCAACTCTATTAAGAACAAGAATTTCTGTACATTATAATTTTTATATCATTTCCACCTTTGCCACAACAATTTTAAAAAGCAAAGGGCCAAGGGCTCAATATCAGCTGATATCAAATAGTTACTAAGATTTGGAAATGAGATTTAATCTCAGGTCTACCTAATTCCAGATTTCTTGCTTTCAGTACTATAATTTGTTCCTTCCCCCAAATGATATATTAAACAATAATGTAATCAACTTATAATCTTGAAAAACATGCATGATTAATATAACTTGTATTCACACATAAGTAAATAAAAATGTATGACAGCTTAAAAATGAATGAAAAAATAATTTATAATAAATCAATACACCTTTTATGGTGTCAACTATTGGGGGACAAACTGATTGAAATAAGACATGATGACATAGTCGATGCTTCCTCCAAGTAAATTTATATTCAAGAAAAGACAATTCTTAATTGGGTAGAGTCCACACTTTTCCTGTAGTTTTGATAGTTTGAAATAGGGCATAAATAAGACTATTTTTTTTTTAGAGAGAGAGAGAGCCTGCGGGGAAGAGGGGCAAAGAGAGGGAGAGAGAGAATCTTAAGCAGCTTCCATGTTGTCTGGACAGAGACCAACATGAGGCTCGATCTTGTGAACAGTGATATCATGACCTGAGCAGAAATCTAGTCAGTCGCCCAACTGACTGAGGTATCCCGGTGTCCCAAGACTATTCATACATGTAAAAGGTGTTGTGTGTATTTCAATTACAAATACAGGTTGATATAGGCATTTTGGATTCGTGGTGCATCTCATTAATAGTGTGACTGTTGGTATCTTGATCTTTCTGGAAATGTAAGTAAACTTTTGGTAAATGTTTGAACGAAACCAAGTGCACACTCTTCTTCAACTTTCATGATAATTAGGTTTTGGATAATTTCATGGATATTAAAGCTCAACAAAAAATGCTTTATGCTTTGGGGCGTCAGGGTCACTCGGTCAGTTAAGCTTTCAACCTCAGCTCAGGTCATGATCTCACGGTCTGTGAGTTTGAGCCCCCAGTTGGGCTCTCTGCTAACAGCTGAGAGCCTGGTGCCTGCTTTAGAATCTGTGTCTCCCTCTATCTCTGCCTCTTCCTCTCTCTCTCTCTCTCTTTCAAAAATGAATAAATGTTAAAAAAAAATTTTAAATGCTTTATGCTTCAAAAATGTATGAAAAATATCCAGGCTCAGCTATTCATCCACCCAAAGGAAATTAGTGAGGCATTTGGTAGCCAGGTAGAAAGGACTGAACAAATTTTATCGTGCAGGGCTGTGTATGAATGTCAGTGTATCTAACGCATACAGATCCAGCCCACTAAAACTCAGGGCCTTCCTACTTTTCATGACAATGCAAAATAATTCACTTATTTCCAAATAATTTTTGAGCACCCTACAAAGAACCACTGGCTAACTGACACCAAGCTTTGAATTCACTTAATTAAGCCTGGCAATGTTATGTTCAAGGGAACAACAAATTAATAGCTCTGTATGTTTGTTTTGTCCACCACTTTCAAAGTGCTTTCTAAATAAGTCTTCTCAAAAACTGTAAAAAGACAGACAATTCTACTTTTCAGATAATTCAACTTTGAAAGGGTCTAGTGATTTGCTCCACGTCAAACAACTAGTAGGTGGAAGAATGGTTCTTTATTCAGGTGTAAGAGAAACTCTCCATGCCCGGGAAATGGCCTGGATCTTTCCCACAGTACGACACACGCCTTCTTGGCTGATTCAAGAGAGGAGAGCCAGCAGTGTGGGTGGTTTTCTGCTGCCACCTTACGTGGCTTCTTTTCCAGGAATCCCGTGGGAAACAATTGTTTTCCCTGGCCTGTACTTCACAGTGCAGCCAGCCTGTCTTTGAGATATGCACCCAGCATTTCTGGAAGCCTATGTGATATATTAAGAGACTGTGTTCACTGTTGAAGGCAACCATCTGTTACAAAGTGCTGACACATTTGTTCTGATAGCAGCTCTGGGAAAAAATCTAACAGCGCTGCAGTGGGGTGCTGAGGACAGAGAGCAGCTGACAGCCTGAAGCCCAGTAAGGACACACACAAGGCTCTGTAGGAACGGAGAAGGACCAAAACACTCCTAGGCAAGTGATCGACTTGTAACCCCAGAGATACTGTCCAAAGCATAAAGTGGAAACAACTTTCTCTATTTCACTCCTAAGAAGTTTGTAGGGAGTGCGAGGTCATCTTGGGGGAGCAAATGCAGGCCTTTGCAAACTCATCCCTCCCTTTTAGAATAAACAATTCTGATGCAAAAAGACTGTATCAAATTCTGTGATTAGACCCCCACCCCCACCCCATCCCCATGCCTTCTTTTAGGCAGAAGATAAGAACTAACTTGTTTTCTCCTTCTTAACAGCATCATGGTGTAGCAGGTGACAATGTACATTTGAGGGACACCCTGGTGGGCTTTCATGGTAGCGAATGCTAAAGCAGGCACATAAAGGGTGGCAGGCAAAACAATAGACCCCCAAAATGTTCACATCTGCATCCCTGGAACCTGTGAACTTGTTATGTTCCAATGCAAGAGGGAGTTAAAATTGTAGATGGAATTAAATTTGCTAATCAGGTAACTTGGACATGGGTCATACTGGATTGCCTGGAGAATCCCAGTGTACACTGAGAGAGATCCCGTGTAATCATGTAAGTCCTCACAAGTGACACAGGAAGGAAGAGATGTGTCAGAGTGCCACAGGGTGAGACTCAACCAGCCATAGACACCTTTAAAGATGGAAAAGGGCCTCCAGTCACAGACTGATGACAGCTGCTAGACTCTGAGAAAGGCAAGAAACTGACTTTATCCCTGAAACCCCCAGAAAGGCAGGCAGCCCTGCTGAGAGATCTTAACTGTAGCCCAGGAGACCCGTTTGTGACTTCTGACCTCTGGGCCTATGTGATAATAACCTTGAGTTCTTACAAGTCACTAAGTTTGTGATGATTTTTTAACATCTATAGGAAACTAATACAGGGTTACAGGTCTCCTGGTGCCTTTCACTTTCATTGCATGATGTCAGACTCACAGCATCAGGTTGATAAATTTAGCAGCAGTGACTTGGTGGCGAGAGAGAAAGATGTTTCATGGCTGGCTGTGTCTGCATCATGTGTTGAATTTTATCATAATTGGAGCTCTCCCAAGTCAGAGGCAATAGAAACTATAATCAAATGAATTCCTCTTTGGGAAGAATTCCAGTGTTCTAGTGAGAAGAGATTATAAATGTTGTCCAGGCAAATTAACTTTGGCTATAGCATGGAGTATTTGCTATCCCACATCGAGCTTCTTATTTGTCACAGGTATAGTGAAAGTGAGAAAGGACGATTTGAGGAATAAATGCTTCAAGGAGGCATATGAGATTAGCAGAGGCCAGCCAGGCCAGCTAGCGTTTTTTTTTTGTTGTTTTGTTTTTTGTTTTTGGTTGTTGTTGTTGTTTTTTTTTTTTTTTGCTTTATTCATTCGTTTGCCAAACGTGTTTTAGAAGCTGTGTTCAATGCGGAGATGATAGAAAGTTGACCACACTCAGTTTGTGCTCTCTAGGAGTTAATTGGCCAGTGAAGGAGATAATCCTATGGATGATTACAATACAGCATGGCCAGTGCTTCTCTGAAGGCATGAGCAAGATGCCAGGAAACAGGAAGATGGCATTCAAGTATGACTGGAGAGGATAACCAGCAACAGTTCACAACACGACCATCTTGTCTGTGCTCTCATTGTGTCCATGAGCCATCCATACTTGCAACCAACATCATATTATACTGTTCTAATTATTTACTTGTCTATCGTTCTTGGTTGGTTTTGTGTCCTTAAGGAAAAGGGTTATACTTTTTCTTATTGAATTCCTAGTATCTACCCCAGATTTTGGCCATTCTGATGATGCTCAAGAAAGTCATTTCTTTATTGAGTAAACAAATGAGTGAGTGAATCAGGTGACATTTGTCCTGATGGATCTTGAAGTACAAATAATCAATTGGGCCAGGACAAAAAAATATTGCAGGCAAAGTAAACAGTATTGTATTGACTGGATCCAGATTCCAAAGACACCCCAACACTGCACTATTTTTGCATAAAAGGCCACCTAACTCTAGGTGCTATCAAGTCTAGGAATACCACACCTTCTTTCATGTCTAATGAACGAATGTGTAAACATTCTGTCTTCTTTCTCCCAATACACAGTCACATGGCTCATTCTAATGACTTAGAAACTTGGTCCTTGATATCAAGGCTCTAGGAAACAGACTATGGAAAAAGTTTCCTCATTCTGTCCTTGGGCTCTGCTATCTTGGTGACCTCAATGTCTCCCTTAGTTCACTCCCCATTCTTACTCTTCCTTGGTTCTTTCCTTTGTTCACATTAGCTCTTGCTGAAACCGAAATCATTCTGAGATCCTGAATCCAATCGCTAAAAGTAAGTGCAGTAAAACATTGGTTCGCGAGCATAATTCCTTCCAGAAACATGCTTTTAATCCAAAGCACTTGCATTATCAGAGTGAATTTCCCCATAAGAAATAATGGAAATTCAAATGATTGTTCCACAATCCAAAATATTCACATAATGATTACAATGCTGTAATATAATACAAGATAATAAATAAAATAGAAGATATAAAAAATAAACAAATTAACCTGTATTTACCTTTGAAAAACCTTCATGGCTGATGTGAGGGAGACAAGAGAAAAGAGGATAATTGTGCAGGAATGACTTTCACTATCACTAATGGAATCACTGCTCTCCATTCACTCAATGGAATCTTTTTCTTTTTGTGCAACTTTAACAAAGAAACTACCCGATGACCTAGAATAAAGCAAAGCATTCTTAAGCTTACTCTTGTATGGAAAAGTAAAGGACTGTCCATAGGTGCTTTGAAGTGACAAAAAATACATTGATGTCAGTTGTGGGCACCTTCCAATGTTCTGAAAAATTACTGGTTTCTGGCAAACATGGTGCCTGAGACTGAGCACCTGATCATGGGAGATGGTCACCCACAATCCTGCAGCGAGAGAAAGAGAGAGAGAGAGAAGAACCATTGACTCAGTTGTGATCATGTGACATTTGGCATCACATGTTGCTCCTATTGAAAGATATCACTCATTTATCAGGTTAAAATTTATTAGAAATGTTTGCTCATTTTGCAGAACACTCACAGAACAAGTTACTTGCAAAACAAAGTTTTACCGTTTGCTTCTAAGGAGCTAAGAGACCCTAACACAATTAGAACCAGAGTGATTATCAATCATTCTTCCAGAATTCACATCTCCAATGTATCACGGGTTTGTTTCGGTTCGCTTTTCTGTTTCCTAATCTTTTGAAGGTACAATTCTATCAGTTTTCTTCCTCCAGAAAAATTAGAGAAGGGGAGCCCAAAGTACCAAAGACCAGAGCGAACCGGGGAGTGAGATGCTGATTCCCTGGTGTTGTATCAGGGTCCGTCAGAGAAGAAAGATTTGGAGCCATCTGGTTCTTGGGAAAAAGTTATGTCCAAACCTGTAAACAGTTTTCCCACTGATAACTGTGAGCTGAAGAAATTTTTTGTTTAAATATTCATGCAGCAAAGTTATTGAAACTGCAGTTTTGGTAGTAACATACTGTGGGCACTAATGAGCTTTTATGATGATAGCTAATTATAAGAGGTGTTTCAGATGGTTTAACAAGGTACTTTTTGAAATTTTAATTAATAACTAGCATTTATGTGTCATTCTTAAAATACGATATTGCATATATTTTATTGGAGAATGAGAAGACTTTCTGCAGTTTGTGAATTTTATTAGGAACCTGATACTTCTTATATTTGTATATACCCACACAACATACAACAATTATCTCTTGGACTTTCTTATTTATAATATTAATCACCGGTTTACAGATTCCCAAAATCATCATTCTTAGAGTTATAAAAATGCAATTTTATGCTCTGCTAGTTATTTCCATATAAACACTTCAGTGCATTTTGAGGTTACATTGGAGCCTATCTATTGATAACACAATAGAATTTTCTAGAAACAACATTAAAACCCATTATAAAGTCCCAGTACATTGCGTAGGTGAATTTTGAGCTAAGTGGTAAATGTGACACAGATATGGAGCTGATATTAATTTCTTAAATTTATCATATCCATTATTATGAATGGTTTTATAGAAATACATAAATAGTATAGACATTTTTATAGGTTAATATTAATATTTTTACAAAAACAGTGCCAAAGTTTCAGGAGAGAGGGATTATATGAAAACACTTTGCATATGAAAACACTGAGGTTACTAAACACAAAAGTTACCTACTAAATAGAGCAGAGTGGGATCAAGCTTTAGATTCTTAACTGTATGCGATTTATCAGATATGCACACAGACACTCAGTACTGACTGAGTTGAACAAGGGAAGGTAACCCAGAATGTCTTAATATAGTGTCCACATAACCCGGAAGAAATATAAAAGTTTTATGGGAAGAAACACTATACATATCCTCCTAAAACTCAAGAAATTTACCATGTAAATCTTGAAATATAAAATCATTACATTTTTGAGCACTGCAAAACTTACAAATTTTTAGTTGAGATTATAAATCAGAAATCATATTATCTCATGGTGAGTCTTGAAGCTATTATGTTCATCTTTTCCATGCTATACTCGATAGATAGATGGATAGATAGATACATACATACATAATCTATTCTCATAGTGTGAGTGGCAGATTGGAGTAAATGGCATATTCCTCCCAGTAGTATAATTCCTTGATACTATGGTTTTAAAAGAACTACCAAATTATGCTCTTTTTTTTCTTTTAGCAATTAGCAAAATGATCTAATAAGTGGAAAGTATATATCAAAGAAGCCCCAATATCAAACATTCTTGAGAAATTGGGCTTAGAGAGACTATTAAGCTATCATCTCTAAGGAGACGTAGTCTTTTTAACATTTTTTGACTAGAAGACTTGAATCTGTTTGGATGTGACCTTCACTCTCTTAAGAAATTCTATCAGAGTCACTTACACATGGAGGTTAATAGCAGATGGCAATGGAAGATCAATAATGAGGAGGTCCTGAAGACTTGACGCCAAGCATCCTGATACAGGCATGTCTACAAGATGATTGACAGCATGACATCTGAGCGAGTCCTGAGCTTCGCAGATGAAGTAGAGTCACCCCTGGAAACATGAGCCGAATGCTGGCACGGCTACATATGGAATCACTTCTTCAGGCAGAGCTAGAGCAGCAGGTGTGTATCAGTGTGCCAGGCGGCAACGCGAGATGGGATGATTCATTTTGGGCAAGAAAAGCAGCCATCCAAGGGGCAGAACCTTAGAAAATGACAGGTCTCAGAGCTGAGGCTACCCTGGCGCTCCAAAGAATATGTGTCTTATGTGTCTGCTATATTAAAATCTCTGCTGTGCACACTGTCAGTAGTGTCGTTTTTGAAAGCGTTCAGTGAAGGATGAATTCTTTGAGATGGCAGCTTCTCGGTAGTTGTCAATACAGTGCACACTGAAGCAATGTCACTGCAACAGACTTGATAAGAATAACTTGCTTTTAGGGAATTTAAATGCTCCTTTTAGTGCCTGATGATGACGACGATGATGATGACGATGATCTCTGCGGAGGTAAAAAAAAAAAATAACATAAAGAAAGGAAACTACAGATGAAGAGAAACAAAGGCAAAAAGATCAATTTCTCTACATTTCACTATCAGAACAGAGCTTAAGATATAAGGTTCACCAGTAGTACCATGAAAATACTGACAAAATAAGGTTTTACTGATTACACAGGTTTTACAGAAAATTGTTAACATTTCAGTGGGCACAAGGCTTCAAATACTGAACCACTCTGACACACCTTTACTGCCATACATAATTGGCAATATATGATGATACACGCACAGTCCCCGGGAATGAGACTTTTGATGAGAGCAAATACCTTGATTATGATATATCCAACCACATTTTCAAATTATTTGAAAATTCCACAAAAATCAGAGTCATCCTTTCATGAAATATTTGTAAGCACAGGTCATAGGCAAGGACTGAGTAAGGTATTGATGATATAGATAAAAAACATTTAGTTCTTGTCCCCAAAGGAGATGAAGTGGTAACCCCAGGTATCTTGCCATTCTCTGGAGAAGACAATCAAGGGAAGCAATAATTAAAGCACATTATGACAGGGGCACCTGGGTGGCTTAGTCGGTTAAGCGTCCAACTTTCGCTTAGGTCATGATCTCGCGGTTCGTGGGTTCAAGCCCCGCGTCGGGCTCTGTGCTGACTGCCAGCTCAGAGCCTGGAGCCTGTTTCAGTCTGTGACTCCCTCTCTCTCTGACCCTCCCCTACTCACGCTCTCTCTCTCTCCTAGAAATAAATAAAAATATTTAAAAAAAAAGCACATATGACAAGTACCATCATTTAATTTATAAATAGTGTGATGTAGGAAAAGAGAAGAGAGATGTTTTTTGCTATTTGGAAGAAGATACATCTATATCAATTTAAGTATTAAGAAGATGGAAAGTCAACCTGAGTCTTGACTAACAGAAAAGAGTTTGGCCATCTGTAAGACTTTGAGAAGTGGCAAAGAAAAGTCCTAGATTAGAGGCTCGCTAGTAAGCTTTCTGTTAGCTTGAGAAGAGTGACATTAATGATATCTTTTCCAAAGAGTTTAATCTCAGGATTTCTTTATGCTCTTAAAAGTTATTGAGAGGGGCGCTCGGGTGGCTTAGTTGGCTAAGCGTCCGACTTTCGCTTGGGTCATGATCTCGCGGTTCGTGGGTCCCAGCCCCGCGTCGGGCTTTGTGCTGACTGCCAGCTCAGAGCCTGGAGCCTGTTTCAGTCTGTGACTCCCTCTCTCTCTGACCCTCCCCTGCTCACGCTGTCTCTCTCTCTCTCTCCTAGAAATAAATAAAACATTAAAAAAAAAAAGTTATTGAGAACACCATTAAGCTTGGGTTTACATGGGTTATATTTGTCAATATTTACTGTATTTGAAATGAAAACAGAAATTAAACAATACATTCATCTATTTAAAAAAGAGAACAATCAACTCATTGTTAACATAAACAACATATTTTATGAAAATTACTATATTTTTCAAAACAAAAAATTCATTTAGAGGAGTGACATTGTTTTCCCTTTTATCTATTAATATCTGGCATAATAGAAGACAGATGGGTTCCCATCTGCTTCTGTGTTCCATCTATTGCAATATGTACGATTTCAGTTTGAGTTTATGTGGAAAAATCTGGTCTCATACAAATATATAGATGGAATAGAAAGCAGTATTTTTAGTAGCTTTTTTGGACACAGTGGCTATTCTCCTTTGATATTACACCAAAATTCAACAAATGGTAGTATTTCAAAGTTTAGTTGCAATGTGGAATCTCAAATAATATCAGTATTCTTTGGGTTTATTCTATCTTATATTGGTCTACCTTGTACTTTCAAAGGATCTTTTACCCAAGCATGTTTTGGGTCATTTAGAAAATATTGTTATATTGAATTATTGAGTTTTCTTTCAAATATTGACTCATTTTATCGTATGATATTTCTAAAAATCACATTTGTTAATATCACTACTGATCTCATTAGAAAGTTATACGTATTGGGAAGTTTTTAAGTTTATATTGAAGGATATTCAAAACAACTGTATTTCATTTGAAAGCTAAAAGCTTATTTTATTTGTTAAATTAAAACCTATCATTTCTTTTTTCTTTGTGTATTTTAGTAACAATTGTATATATTTAAAGTGTATGACATGATGATTCAATATACTTATACATAGTGAAATGTTTACTATAGCCCGGCTCATTAACTATCAACTGTTCACATAGTTAGCATTATTTTCATATGAGCGCACCTGAAATCTTCTTTCTTAGCATAGTTCCAATATCCAGTACGGTATGCATCAAATCTGTAGGCTTATTCATTCTACATAACTGCAACTTTATACACTTTAACCAAATTCTTCCCATTTCTCCCACCTCTCCAGCCCTAGTAACCAATGATCTAGTCTCCATTTCTACCAGATGAAATTCTTTTTTTTCCCCATATGTGAGATCACATGGTATTTTGTCTTTGCCTATTTCACTTACCAAGATGTCTTCCATGTTCATCCATATTGGTGTAAATGGCAAGATTTCCTTTTTTTCTCGTTCCTGAGTAATATTCCACTGTATATATCCATTCACCCATCAGTGGACACTTAGGCTGTTTCTAAAGAATCTCAGCTATTGTAAATAAAGTTGCAATGAACATGAGAGTGGATATAGCTCTTTGGGTTAGTAATTTTATTTCTTTTGGATGTATACCCAGAAGTGGGGTTGCTGCATCATATGGTAGTTCTATTTTTAATTTTTTGAAAAACTTTCATACCATTTTCCAATTACATTCCTACCAAGAGTGTACCCAGGTTCCCTTTTCTCCACATCCTGGCTAACACTTGTCATATTTTGTATTTTTGATAATAGCTATTCTAATATATGTGAAGTGGTATCTCATTGTGATTTTGACTTGTATTTCCCTGGTGATTGGTGACACTGAATATCTTTTCACATATCTGTTGGCCACTTGTAAATCTTCTTTTGAGGAATGTCTATTCAGATCCTTTGCCTATTTTTTAATCAGATTGCTTTTTGCTATTGAGTTGTATGTTTGCAAATATCTTCTCCCATTCAGTTCATTGTCCCTACACTCTGTTAATTGTGTCCTTTGCTGTGTGGAGTTTTTTAGTTTGATGCAGTTATATTTGTCTGTGTTTGGTTTTTGTTGTCTGTGCCATTGAAGTTATCTTCAAAACTATCATTGCCCAAAACAAGGCCAAGAGCTTTTGTTTTGTGTTTTCTTTTTAAAATATTTTTTAATGTTTTTTATTTATTTCTGAGAAAGAGAGAAAGAGAGAGAGAGAGAGAGAGCAAGAGCGAGCATGAACAGGGGAGGGTCAGAGAGAGAGAGGGACACAGAATCCCAAACAAGCTCCAGGCTCTGAGCTAGCTGTCAGCACAGAGTCCGACGCGGGTTTCGAACCCACGAACCATGAGATCATGACCTGACTGAAGTCGGACGCTCAACTGACTGAGCCACTGGGGCACCCCAGTTTTGTATGTTTTCTAATAGTTTTATGGTTTCAGATCTTACACATAAGTCTTTATTTTGAGTTGATTTATGTGTATAGAGTGGAATAAGGGTCAAATTTCATTTACCTGCATGTGAAAACCAGTTTTTCCACCACCATTTATTGAAGAGACTATTCTTTCCCCATTGTTTGTTCTTGGCAAATGTGTTGAAGTCAATTAACCATAAATGGCTGGGTTTATTTCTGAGCTCTCTATTCCCTTCCATTGATCTATATGTTTGTTTTTATGTTAGTAGCATACTGTTTTAATTATAATACTTTTGTGTTCTATTTCAAAATCAAGTAGTGTGATGCTTCTAACTTTGTTCTTTTTGCTCAAGATTGCTTTGTCTATTCATGGTCTTTTGTGGTTCCATAAAAATTTTAGGATCATATTTTTTTTCTATTTCTGGGAAAAATTCCACTAGGAATTTTGATAGGGATTGCATTGAATGTGTAGATTGCTTTGGGTAGGATGAACATTTTAACGATATCAATTCTTCCAATCCACAGTAATGGAATATCTTTCCATTTGTTTGTGTTTTATTCAATTTCTTTCATCAGTGTTATGGTTTTCAGTGTGCAGATCCTTCATCTCCGTGGTTAAATTTATTGCTAAGTATTTCTTTTTGATAATATTATAAATGTTTTCTTAATTTCTTTGTTGGAAAGTTTTCTGTTAGTGCATGGGGATGCAACTGAGTTTTGTATGTTATTTTAATAATTTTTTTCATTAGTTTTAGTAGTTTTTTGGTGGAGTCTTTTGGGCTTTTTAATATATGAGGTCATACCATCTGCAAACAGACTTTTGCTTCTTCCTTTCTGATTTGGATGCCTTTTATTTACTTCTTTTGTCCTCTTTTCTTTTTCTCCCTCTGCCCTAAATTGCTTGGGCTAGAACTTCTAGAACTATATTTAATAGAAATGGTGAAGGTGGGCACATCCTTGTTCCTGATCTGAGAGGAAAAGCTTTCATCCATTCACCATTGAATAAGACATTAGCTATGGAATCTATACTTTCCATACATCTTATGCATTCATACATTATATTTTGATACATCAAATGCCTTCCATATTTTGAATTCAGGCTTTCATAGATCCACTGAATAAATTCCTAGCATTTGGAGATCACAAACTTGTGGTCAAATTAGGCTACCAGATGTGTTTAGCATGGCCCACATGCATTAGATCACACAGCACTTTATATTTTTATTTGTTTTTAAAAAATTTTAATGTTTATTTAAGAGAAACGGAGAGACAGAGCATGAGCAGGAGAGGGGCAGAAGGAGGGAGACAGAATCTGAAGCAGACTCCAGGCTCTGAGCTGTCAGCACAGAGCCCGACATGGGGCTCAGACTCATGAACTGTGAGATCATAACCTGAGCCGAAGTTGGATGCTCAACCAACTGAGCCACCCAGGCACCCCATACCATACCACCCTTTAAATTATGTGGCAATATTTGAACATCAAGAAATATGAACACTCAGACTTATGGCCTTTTGCATATTCATGATATATGGCAAGGTAACCCTTCACTGCGTTATGACAACATCCAGATGAAGGAGGTTTGAAGTTGTCCCTTTATTCCAAAATGTCCCCTTTGACTAAACCCAGGCCCCCTCCTTACACAGGTGTTCCTGATTCATCTTATATTTTGCCTGTTTTGCTTTTATCCATATCACCTCCCTGGTGCCTCTTCCCAGCAGCTCAAAATAAGCAGAATAAGAGATAGGCTGAGCCAGGTTCCAGCTGATTTCTTCTCAGGAATCTCTTCCCTTTAGCTTTTTCCTTCTGTATCCCTGGGGCATTGTTTGTTGGCCACGGACCATGCTCCAGCAGGCTGGACAGCTGTTTCTCTTAATGAGGGCTGCTTTGACCAGAACGGGAAGGAGAGAGAGCAAAAGAAGGAGCCCAGAGAGAGAGAGAGAAGTTCTCTTCACTTTGCTGCACCTTCTCCAAGGATTTTAATGCTGGTGAAGCAGGTATGATTTGGTAAGATTTCTCTGAGGTTCTCAATCTTTATAAACTTTTTTTTAAAACTCTTTTTGAAATAGAAATTTCTTTTCAACGTATAGGTCTGCCGTGAGACTTGCAGAGATTTCTAGGAATATAATGACCAGAGGACAGCAGGCCTCCTCCCTGTCTCCATCTCAGTGCTCACCTTGTTTACATGGAGACTTCACCTGCCAGCAGCTTCCACTGGCACATGCTCTTGAGGTCAGAAAGGACCTGAAGTCATTTCAATTGTACCTTGTCAAGCCAGAGCTTTGATTTTTAATTAAATTATATTAAACAGGAAAGTACACAAATCGGAATTGGACAGATCAACAGTTATCCCTACATGGACACACCCATGAACCTCAGTAGAGTTCCTTTCATTTTTACTCAATGAAATGTGTAACCTTAGGCCAGCTTTAAAAAATTTCCTTCTGAAATATAATCTTTTGATTTGAACCCGTTGTTAGAATTCTATCCATTATAGTAAAGAAAATAGGATCTCCAGTGGACCAGGAAACAATTGTTGTGGGTTTTTATTTTTTGTTCCTACTGAACATTCAAATCCACTCCGTGGGACAAGTTTTTCTCGTGCCCATGAATGAAATCTAGGCCAAGTGCGATAATTTTTCAGCTCCTTTTTCTTGTGATAGAAAATTTTTGATCAGTTTCATCTTTCCACGAAGCTCTCAGCTCTCTATCTTTCCATAATCAAAATATCCATAATTATAGTAAGAAAGGAAAAAAGCCCAAATTAATTGGAAAGTAAATTTATTAGTTTGAGCTTGCTTGCAGGAAGGGGTCTGGGTATGAAAGCAGGGTTGATGTGGCTGGCTTTTCCACCTTATTTAAGACTGTTTTCTGATTCTCCTGAGATCATGGATGGGGATCTGGCATAAAGTGGTGAGCAAGCAGGAAAATTTTACTTCTATTAGTACTATCTTGAGAACTGCCAGGACTTGGTTATTATTTAAAGCTGCCTCTGTCTACACTTGATGCAAGATCAACTACTCAAATTCTTTCAACACATGCATGAGTTTGTTGGGGACTCTGCCGTGGCTAGGAAGTTCCTTCACCCCATCCCATCTGTGTCGCTGGCTGCCTCCATCAGCCTTTTGTGGTCCGCCCATCAGCTATGATCATATTTGCATTTTTAAAAAATATTTTTATTTATTTCTAGGAGAGAGAGAGAGAGACAGCGTGAGCAGGGGAGGGTCAGAGAGAGAGGGAGTCACAGACTGAAACAGGCTCCAGGCTCTGAGCTGGCAGTCAGCACAGAGCCCAACGCGGGGCTCGAACCCACGAACCGCGAGATCACGACCTAAGCGAAAGTCGGACGCTTAACCGACTCAGCCACCCAGGCGCCCCGTTATTTGCATTTTTGAATATTAAGCCTGGGCCAGATCTATGGTTAATCCAAGGGCAGTTCTCTCTCTCAGCTCGTGTCTGTGAACAGGACACACTAACACATTTGTTGCTTCACTACACACCAGGATACTTGGTGGACTCCTAGTGCTACATCATCAGAGCACACAGGCCTTCCAGAACTCTCTCCCTTTAAACTTTTCAGCTAGGAGTCAGACACCAGTGGACGCATAACAACTTGTCTAGTGTTTTCCTTGAGATTCTTCTTGATACGCTTTTGCGGGACACACTCCTTGCTGAGGTGGCTGTAGAGAAAGGAGACTATGTAGTTTCAGGGAAATTGAAGCAGAAAAGTGTCATATTATCATTTTGTGACATGGTCTGTGGAAATATTTTTGAAATCTGGCTGTCAGAGTAAATTTACTAACCCTTTTACTGGGTTTCACTTATAAATTTTAAATGCAGATTATCTGGTATTAATACTTTAATTAACAGTTAGAAGAAAAAGCCATGGCCAGGGACAAAGTCTGCATGGTAGGCTATCAGATAACTGTTATTGAGCTGGAATGATCTATAGAGGAACACTGCTCACATATGCTTTGAACTGCATTGCTATCTAACTATATTATCATTCAATATCTCTATGTTGTGTTCATAATTATGTATCATGGATGTTTTTATCAAATGCTTTGTAGAAGCACAGATATTAAGTGCATTTTAAAAAGGAAGTGTTTTCAAAAGGATGCACAAGAAACACACCAAAAATTAGGTAATAAAAGAAAGTCTTTAAAAAAATACATTTGAGATTTCTTGGCATGAGCTTCTGACTGAGATGCTAGGAATTGAAAAACCTAGCTGGAATATCATTGGAAAATTATCAGTGTGAATAAAAGGCAAATTACAAACTTGGAAGAATATTTATAACATGACAGGCAAATGATTAATGCTTCTTATTATTTTAAAACCCCAAGAAATCAGTAAGAAAAAGACAGTGTCTCCATTGAAACTGGCAAGAGATGAAGAAGTAATACATAAATTATTATGAGGAAATCCAAATTTGTTAATTATCTAAAATATACACAAAACGAGAAGTCATTTTTTTCCCCTTTCAAGTTGGCAATGGTGAATAGCAGTGCTTGGTGTTGGCAAAGGCTAAAGATATTTTCATGCAAAGCTGGTAAAAGAGAAAAAAATGTTATATATCTCAATTTGGCAAAGTGTATGAAAATGCTCACAATATGGACACCCTTTGACCCATCCGCCATGTCTAGAAATCTAAATCAAAGAAATAATCAAGGTGGTATGCCAAGATTAGCCACAAGAATGCACAGAATTATTTCTGATGGTAAAAACTTTGAAAACAAATTTAAACATGAAACAATAGATCAGTAGTTGAAAGATTTTATATTTCTTTTTAATGGTGTACCCTCTATCCACTAAACCACATGAGGCAAATCAAATGAAAAATGAGCTCTTCTTTAACCATTTGTATTTATTCAACATGTGCACTAAGTGAGGGGCTTTCCTAGGTACTGATGATAGAGCAATAAGCAAGATGGGTTAAGTCCCTGATCTGAAGACTTTACCTTCTAGTGAGTCAAGCTAATTTCAGATAGTAAACACTTCAATAAAAATAAAGCAAGCTATGAAATGGAATAAAATAAATTAGGTAACATTATATACAGAGGGGTCCCACATTGAGGGGTAGTGATATACACACAAAAGGTTTACAAACATATAGAATAGATTCTTTAACTTCATTATTTTCAGTTTCCTATATGTTTAAAAAGAACACATATATTGCTCTTTTTTTTTTAAAGGTTTATTTTGAGAGAAAGAGAGAAAGGGAGCGAGCGGGGGAGGAGCAGAGAAAGACAGAGAGAAAGAATCCCAAGTAGGCTCTGTGCTGTCAGCATAGAGCCTGATGCAGGGCCCAGACCCAGGGAACCACAGGATCATGGACTGAGTCGAAATGAAGAGTTGGTCACTCAACCAACATTCAACCACATTATTGCTTTCTTTTTAAGACAAATAGTTTTTAAATGTAAAAGTTAATCTGAGCAGGGGCGTCTAGGTGGTTCAGTTGGTTAAGTGTCTGATTTTTGATTTCTGTCATGATCTCATGGTTTGTGAAATAGAGCCCCACAATGGGCTCTACACTGACAGCATAGAGCCTGCTTGGGATTCTCTCTCTCTCTCTCTCTCTCTCTCTCTCTGCCCCCTTCCCTGCTCACTCTCATGTGAGTGTGCATTCTCTCTGCCTCTCTCAAAATAAATAAATGTTTTTTAAAATGTTAATCTATGGGCTTCCTGGGTGGCTCAGGTGGTTAGGTGTCCAACTTTGGCTCGGGTCATGATCTCTTGGTTTGTGGGTTCCAGCCCTGCATTGGGCTCTGTGCTGACAGCTCTGAGCCTGGAGCCTGCTCCGGATTCTGTGTCTCCCCGTCTCTCTGCCCCTCCCCTACTCATGCTCTGTTTCTTTCTGTCTCTCAATAATAAATAATCATTAAACAAATAATAAAAAATAAAATTAAAAAAGTTAATCTGAGCAGCAGAAATATTTTAAATCATTTTCTTCTATTCCTTACTTTTACCTTTTTAATGTCTTATAGTTATTATAATTTCATATGTCTGTTAATTATCATAAATTAAAACTCAGATTTTCTGATTTCAAGGACCTAAACCATGATCAGTTAAGTTATATTTCTGTTCCTTCTTATCCAATTTAGAAAACCTTTATTAGAATACCATACATTCACTATTCACATTTTTATACTCGCCTCTATAAATAATCTTACAGCAATCCATCAATGTGGTTATATGCATGTATGTGCGTCCCTTTCTTAGTGAAGTCTATATTTCTTCTTACTCCTTTTTGCTTCATTACACAGGGGTCTGCCATTTTCCTCTTCACCGGCACGTGGTGACTCACATTATCAACCCGAGCATTCTGTCGTACTTTTCCTCTTCCTAAGCCCACTGATCATGTGCTATTCCAAGTACAAACAAGCCTGGGGTGGAAACACAAGGGGTGTCTCCCCTGGGAGACAGGAGATGCTGGAGACATTCTTTACTTTCTGATTGTTCACACTGACAATTCTGGAGACCTTCTGTACAATTCCAGTGTTCCATCCGGACACGAGGAGACACCAGCCCTTAGTATTATAGTCCTATTGGCCTTTATCATCCTTTGTTTCCACACGCGCACTTTGATACCACCTCCCACATACAGAAAGTAAGTTCCCCCACGTCCTGTCCCAGGCTCTGATGAAAATAAGATGTTGGATGTATCACAAGAGTCTGTTGTTTTATAAAAACGAGCCATGTTATAGTCAATGTTTTGCATTGCAATTCATTCCTTTTTAATGGAAATTCCTCTTACCATATTATTGTGTTGGAATGTATCTCTCTCACTTTTTCCCTCTCCCTCCTTCCCTTCTTCAGGTTGCATATGCGCATAAGAGATCTGATGCATAGTAAACATACAGACGTGTGTGTGTGTGTGTGTGTGTGTGTATGTGTGTGTGTATGGTTATGTTTCTTTGTTTATCCTTTCCCCACCTCAAATAAAGATGAAAGGAACCTCCGTATGTTCTAGAACTTGATTTCTGTGGGCTAAATTGAAGAGTGAGAGTTCTTTGTCAAAAGGTCAAGTTTGAGGCACCTGAGTGGCTCAGTTGGTTAAGCATCGGACTTCGGCTCGGTCATGATCTTACAGTCCGTGGGTTCAAGCCCTGTGTTGGGCTCTGTGCTGACAGCTCAGAGCTCAGAGCCTGCTTTGGATTTCTGCATCCCCTTCTCTCTCTGCCCCTCCCCTGTTTGTGCTCTTTCACTCTGTCTCTCAAAAATAAATAATCATTAAAAAACTTTTTTTAAAGTTAAGTCAACGGTATTTTAATATTGTTACATGATGACAGACGTTAGCTACACTTGTGCTGAGCACAGCATAATGTATAGAATAGAGTCTCTGAATCATTAGCTGTATACCCTCAGCTAATGTAATACCATGTGTCAGCTACATTCAAAAAAGATTTTTTCTAGAAGGTGTGTATATATTCTTCTATATAATTTCAACGATGATGTTGCCAGATTATTTTCTTTAAAAAAGGGTAGTATCAGGGTGCCTGGGTGGCTCAGTCGGTTAAGCATCAGACTTCGGCTCAGGTCATGATCTCACGGTCTGTGGGTTCGAGCCCTGCATCAGGCTCTGTGCTGACAGCTAGCTCAGAGCCTGGAGGCTGTTTTCAGATTCTGTATCTCCCTCTCTCTGACCCTCCCCTGCTCACTTGGCCTCTCTCTCTCTCTCTCAAAAATAAATAAAACATTAAAAAAAATTATTTAAAAAAGGTAGTATCACTTTCCACTTTCATCAAAAATGTTTTAAAGTATTCTTTACCACACGTACCTACTAGAAATAGGCTTTGCATCATACATATTTTCAGTTCAATGTGAAATGACATGTCCTTGTTACTTTAACTGACATTCTTCTGCCACTGAATTTTGTCTTTTCCTACATCTCATGGCTTTTACATTTGTACTTCTGTTAATTATTCCATTTAATTTCCTTCACTTTATTTGATCTCTTCTTGCAAATTTTTAGTGTCTCACTTTATATTATGACAATAACACATCGACATCCATATACTATAAATTTTCCACCTCACATGGTTGCCTATTGCCATTTTTATGGTAACTTTTGCTCTACAGAGGTTTAACTTCTTCTGTAATTCAATGTGCCAAGTTTTCTTTAAGAAATACCTAGGTTTCAAGCCTTGATGAAAAAGAGAATTTCTTGGAATCCCATGTATAGGTTTTCTGTTGGCATTAACTCTTCTCATTTTCAAACATTCAACCACCTAAAATTCATTTTGATACGAGGTCTAAGATTTGCGTGAGTGTGGAGCCCCTTATTTTTGTCTTCTTGACAGACAGTCGACTGTGGCAATACTGTTCATTAAGTAAGCCATTGATTTTTTTATTAGATTATGCTAACACCTATTTCTATATTCTGATATCCACTTTTGTTCCAGTGATTTATTTTTCTAATTTCATGTTTCAGTAGTGATCAGTTAGCTTACGCTGTTTCAAACATCCCTCAAATGTCAATGTTTTAAACCAACAAATGTCTGTTTTTTGTTCATGTTTCATGCAGCTATTCTGAGACCCATGGTGAAGTAGTGTCTAGTCACAGTCATCCTTCTGCGGTCTTACAGCAAAGAGAACGAAGATACGACCAGGCGCTTATGGTGTTTCTACCTGGAAAGGTCACACCAATCATTATGCTAAATATAGTCCATTGATCAAAGCAAGTCACGTGGCCATATTTCCTCAGAAATAATGAAGAGGGAAGAGAAGAAATCAAATAGCTATGGACAACCATAGTGTTTATTCTTACAGGCAAATACCAGACTAATTTTATTAGTATCTGTGATACTATGGATTGGGGTCTTTCATTGATTCAAACAAATCCTCAGACTTTTTGTCTTCTGTTGAACCCAACTCATTGTCTCTTTGCTCTCCTAGAAATTCAAACAGATGATGATGGATGTTTGTATATAATCCTCCATGTGTGCTATTCATTACTTTATACCTCTACCTCTTTTTATCCTATGCTGCATTATGATTCATTCTGATATATTATCCTACCTAGTAATTTCTTCTGCTGCCATGTTTATTTTTAAAGCATATTTGTTGAGTTTTAATTTCATTATCAGCATTTTTCACATCTAGATGATCTATTTAATTCTTTTGCAAGACTGCTAAGTCATTTTCTTAATTCCCAGATTTTTACCTTTTTTCCAAGTTATTTTGTATTTCTTTAGCCAGAGTAAAATAGTTTCTGGGATCGTGTCTGTCCGATGATTTCCATATGTAAACAGTTTTAGGTCTATTTTTTCAAAGTATTTTTTCTTGCTTATTCTTGGTTATGATGTCTTGATTCCTTGTGGGATTAAGTATTTTTGATGGTTAGGTGCTAATTTTTCTTGAATAGTTATTTGTGGGGATAACTTAAGGCATGGGATGAAGGCTCTATCATCAGAAAAACATTTGAATTTGTCCCTCCCTGGTGCCTGTAAACATTTTAAATTGGGACCACTTTAAATTGAACTGATGGCTCCAGGTGTGTCAAACCAACCATGATACATTGGGTTGTAAGATGAACAAGTGTGGTTTGTGTTCAAAGAAAGAAAATGGTCTCAGCGAAGGGAGAGAGAACTGCAATGGAGAAATAGAAAATAGAAGAAATAAAATTCCATGCAGTATGATAATTGAAATAAAAAATTCACTAGATGGACTCAACAGCAGAGTGGAGAGGACAGAAGAAACACTCAATGAAACTGAGATTGATGGACATTAGCCAATATAAAAAAAAACAAAGAAAAAGCCAAAAAGAGATGAACAGAGTCTCATGACTCTGGTAGAATCTACTCTGTCAGCATGAATGTAATTGGAGTTTCAGAAAGAGAAGAGGGAAAGAAAGAAGCAGAGAAAATATTTGAAGAAACAATGATTTAAAATTTTCTACATTTCATGGAAATGTCATACAGATCCGTGAAGCTCCACAAACTATGAGCAGGAAAGGTAAAAAAAAAAATCACCTGGGAACATTGTAACTGAGCTGTTGAAAGTTAAATATAGGAGAAAATATGATAAGAGAAAAACATTTCATAAATAGGAGAAAAAACAGAATCCATCCTGAGTTCCTATTAGATAAAAATAAAAGCCAGAAAATATTGGCACAATGTATTCATGCTGTTGAGAAAAAAGCAATAAGCGAATGCTTTAAAAATTTTTTTTGAGTATAGTTGACACGTAATGTTACATTTGTTTGGGTGTACAGTGTAGTGATTCCACTTCTTTACATGTCTTGCTGTGTCCACCTCAAGTCTAGCTGCCGTTTCTCACCACAAGACTCCGATTACAATACCAGTGACCATATTCCCTATGCTGCGCCTTTTACCTCCATGACTTATTCGCGCCGTAACTGGAGGCCTGTGCCTCCCACTTCCCTTCCCCTATTTCGCCCATCCCGCCACTCTCCTCCCCTCTGATAAATCAGTTTATTTTTGTTCTTTGTATATGTAAGTCTGATTCTGTTTTTTGCTTGTTTGTTTCTTCATCTGTTTTTTTAGATTCCACATGAGTCTTAACTCAGAACTCTACCTGCAACTAACCTATTCTGGAAAAATGAAGAGATGTATTTTTGTACCAGCAAAAATTGAAACTGCTTGTCACCAGCAGACTTCCCCTACAAGAAATGCAAACAATGGTCCTTTAGGGCAAGGGAAATGACCCAGGGTGACAAATCCAATCTACCAGAAGGAATGAAGAGTTGCATGAATTGTAAATATATGAGCAAGCAGGAAAGATTATCACATACAGGTGTAGACACACACCCACACACACGCATGCACACACTTTCATGTACACACACTTAGAAGTTTAATCACAGCAGGAGCCCTGGCATTGGCCTGAGTCATTTTGTTGGAATATGTGATGGTCCCGCAAAGCACAGAGCCCTAGTGAAGGCATGAAATGTATTGATTACTTAATACACCCGCTTCGCGATGAGGGACACAAAGGGAGTTTGGGGTGGTTTGCACAACAGAGTTGATGATTTGTGTGGGTCCACATAAGAAACCCAAAGGACTCTGCCAGGGAGACGGGTTGTAGAGCAAGCTGGTCATATTCCATGTGATGAGCCAGGTATGAGATGCGCCCGTTGAGAATCTATGTTGGAGTATTCCAGGCACGTGTTAGTGAATCTGCACTTGCAAGGAAGCGCATCTAGTTGCGAGGACCTTCGGAGAGAAGACCATCAGGGCTGATGCTGGATTTGTAGGACTGGTGCCGAGGGGCAACCTGTAGATATCCTCACCTTAATGCAGTTGCTAAGTTGTATCCTTTTCCGGAAGTAAATGATTCATCAAAGTTGCCATCTGAGGTCTCATGAGTCTTGCTGATTCAGAAAAATCAAACCCTATGTGAATGAAACCATTTGAGTTTTACCTATCTCATTAAGAGATATAGGACTGTTTAAAGCAGAAATGGTAATATTTTTTGTTCAGTTTATAAGGTATATAGGATGGTAAATACTGATCAGAAGTTTCCTATATTACAGTAATCGAAAAATAATTCTAAGACTACTATCATAAATTAAAGATGCATATTGTCATCTCTAAAGAAACTACCAAAAAGTAATTCCAATAAATACAGCAAAAAGCCAATACTGGGAATAAAAGAGATTCATAAATTATTTAGTTAACAAAAAAAAGTGGGGGAAGGAAGAACAAAAATTAAACGAAACAGAAAAGTAACAATTAGTAAAATGGCATACTTATACCCAACCATATCAATAATGATGTGACATGTACCTAGACTGAAGAATCCAATCGAGACAGAGATTATCAGACTGGATTTGAAAAGTGTCAACTTTAGTCTGGCCAGAAGAAACACCTAAAGCACACAAACATAAGTAGATTGAAAATATGTTAAACATCATATGCCCTGAAAACAAACAATGGCAGAAAGGGGGAGAGGCCGTAAAGAGCTCGTAATGATCAATAGACCAATACATCAAGAAGCTGTAATTATTACAAACAGACATTGAAAATTGCTGTAGCTAAAGCTCAAAGGATTTAAGGGAGAAATAGACAAACTCACACGCAAATTTGGAGATATTAACAAACATAGCTGGCAATGTTAACTCATCTTTCTTTGTATCTTACTATAGAATTAGAGAAAAATAATTTTGAGTGAAGTAGAATAGAATTGAGAATAAAGTAGATGAAGAACTGCCTTAGCTTAATGGACATTTCTCTAAGGGCTCATCCAACAATTGCATAATGCACTGTTTTCGTTTAAACCTTACAGATGTATGAACAATACCTATAAATCCTACTGCCTTTCCTCTTAGTGTTTCCTCTGCTATGTTCTCAGGAGGTTGTCTCTTCTGCTTCATTGTTTCAGTTTTATTTTATTTTATTTGAAAGAATCTTTTCTCAGGTAGTTTTCAGTGAGCAATATACTTCCTATTTTTGCATACTCCTACATTAGGTTTTTATTTCTCTTTTTATCCTGACAATTGTAAATGTGATCATTTTTGCAATTCTCTTTCTTTTTTTCTCCTCTTTGCTTTCCAGCATTAATTTTTTTAATCTGGTGGGATACTGGACTTTCCATTAAAAACCTTTTAAGATTTTCCCTGTATCCTCTGAACTATCAAACCATGCCTCAATTTGATTAACCCTTTTTATCAGTCTTCTCTAGAGGTGGTGAGCTGTTCTAACTTGTAAGCTTCAGCTCGTTCTTTGTGTAACATTTTCCTGTCTTATCACTACTTTATTAATTAGTAGAAGAATCAGATGATTATTATTGAGAATAAGTTCCAGTCTGTCTATATTCTCCTTCTGAAGCTTCTATTACGAACATTTTTGTTATCTTAATCTACCCTCCAATTTTCTTTTTTTAAATATTTATTTATTTTTGAGGCAGAAAGAGACACAGCTTGCTGTGGGGAGGGGCAGAGAGAGGGAGACACAGAATCGGAAGCAGGCTATAGGCTCTGAGCCATCAGCACAGAGCCTGACATGGGGCTCAAACCCAGGAACCGTGAGATCATGACCTTAGCAGAAGTTGGACGCTTAACTGACTGAGCCACCCAGGCGCCCCACTACCCTACAATTTTCTAATGTTTCCTTCAAGATGTCCATTTTTTTCTAATTTTACATTTTTTGCACTATGAGTTTCAAATTTCTTGAACTTGCTTCAAGGAACTTGCTTTTGCAAAGCACAATCTCAATGTTTTTTTTTTTTTTCCCCACATACCTATTGCATTTTGTAGACTTCATGCTTTCTTTTTTGGGCCCAAAAAGATGAGTAGACATTTGTCTGTTACATTTCAAACCTTAAAGATCTCTCTCTCTCTCTCTCCCCCTCTCTTACACACACACACACACACACACACACCCCTTTGTGGAGCTCATCTGTGTCTTTAGCAGACCAATAACCCATTTTTCTGCAAGGTCTTCCTCGCTCTAGCTATTTGGCTACTTGTCCTGCCCATTTGCTTGTTTCTAGAAAACTGGAAGGAAGTTTTCCAGCCTCTCCCACCCTCTATGTAACTACAGAACAGAATTGAGAGAAATGTCTGTTGCTTGCTGAGGATTCAGAGGAGTGTTTTGCTCTTTGGCCCCAATCTTTGGGGCATAGAGAACTCAACACCCCTGGTCAACTGTCTCCATCCAGTCAGCAACCTTTAAGTGTCACATGGTGGCGGGATGACTTTGTTCCAAGGCCATGTCTTTACATTGGCTTTGGGCCCTTTCCCTGGTCGATGACATTGTTTTGCTATGTTTCTTGAAGGGGATGAAAGCCTGTGGGGTATACTGTTCTCTCTGCAGGGACCTCACGAATTCCCCCCTCCTCTCTTCTGCCAGCTTGAACTGCAGGTCTCTGTTTAGAAATGACCTGCTCCACGTGGCATAACCAGTGGAGCTATTTCTCCAGCCTGCATGGCCCAGGGTAGTGTGAGTGCCATTGCCTTTTCTCCAGCCCTTCTGGACACTATGTCATCTTGGAATTGAGGTTAAAATAGATATGTGAAAATTTCAGAACAATGAGGAATAACCCTCAGCAACCCTGCGCTATAGGGAATCCTTTAGAATCTTCTGACCTTCCAAAGTGCCCCTGAAAAAAAAAATCTTCTGTTTTTCTTGATTGGAAGCAGGAAAGAGCTGAAGGAACAAGCAAAGGAAGAGTTTTTCAGAAGTCAACAAGACCTCACTTCCCAGGATGGTCAGACCATGAAATACGAGGAGATTGCAGCACGAATTACATGTGATTGGACAGGTAATGGCACTGAGAAACATAATTGCAGTTTTTCAAGAAAAAGTGCCAGGACAACTTTGAGGTAGTACTGGTTACGGAGTCAGAATCATTGAATTGTAAGCTTAATAAGAACCATGGAAAACAAAGATATGGGAAGAAATTTTAATACACAATTTTGGTTTCAGAGTTGATGAAATATTTTTAAATTTTACATGAAGTCAGACGGCATTTCCAATGAATGACTCTATCAGCTTTGCCAATTAATTATGCTATTCAACTGAAATAGAGAAAAAATATACTGTATTCAAGTTAAGATGTTAAAATGACCTGAGACAATTTACCTATTGTAATAACTATTCTAATCAAGTTTTTCTACCGGAATATAGCAAAATATAGTGCATTAAAAAGAAATTAATTTATCTTTATTCAACTTTTAATTTGTATCCCTGGTTATTGAAACCTTTCCATAGAAACACCATACATATAGATTCATAGGAGAGGAAGCAAAAAAAAAAAAAAGGTCTACATTGTTGTGCTATTCTGGCAGAAAAATTTCCAAGGTAATGCCAAGTTGACATGAATGTGAAAAGAATTATAGCAGGTGTAATACATGGCCCTTTAAATAAATGGTATTGATCTCCACTTATTGTAACCTGAAAAGCCCAAGAATCATTGACATTCTCGCTATTGGCTTTTTTCCTCTCAAAATCTGTTCTAGAAGATAGCAATTTGTTATGACAACCTGCTCTATTCATTAGGACTAGAAAGAATCAGGCATTTGTAAATATGCATTCTGAGCAACGTATTCAGTGCAAACAGCATACTGGGGCTGAAAATTAGTCTGCAAAACCTACCTGATACACTAAGCACAATGCAGCATTTACAGCTTCTCTATAGAAATTGCCAAATGTGAGAAGAAATGTTGCTTTTTAACTGAATGCATGCATATATCTATTTTCTTCAGTCTGTTAAATACTGGGCTGTGCTTTGGAAGAATGACATGTAAATGGCAAGGAAACACAGGCACATACATTCAAACAATCTTACCTTAAGAATCTTGAGTTGTTGAATTTTATCTAGATAAAAGTTCTGGGGGTCCAAATAGTCTCTTTTATTTCTGTAACAGCAAATAATCTCAGGGAATTAACCATGAAAAGAGGGTGTTCTCTCACAACGATGGTGTGCTCTGGGTCTGTGTCACTTCCAAAGACAGCTGCCCCATGTGTTGGCTTGATATTCTGCGTCGGGTCAATCAGGACTTAGCAGCAGACCATCACCGCCGCAGTAAAAGCTTCTGAGCATGATGGGAAGAGCCACCTGGAGAGGGAGCACCAGCTAGGAGGCATGCAATTGCTAGTTTGCTAGTGACTGAGAGTGACTCATGGGCAAGTCAGACGCACCTGCCTTAGACATGAAGGAACACAAGAATCCCTGGGACATTGCTCAACAGTGGTTGCCTACGTTTTTTGCACCTTTTCTGAATTTTTCCATCTCTCAAGTCCACCAATAAGCAGTCCAATAGCCTCAACACCATCCCAAATAATTGCTTCTGTCCCAGATTGCCCGAGAGCCTGCCAATCTGTGCTAGACACTCTGGAGGTGTTACCTTACTTCATTGTTACATAAATCCACGAGGTCTGTGTGTTGGCATCCCTCTAAGGATAGTGAAACTTGAATTTCCCAGTATGCATGCAGTCAGGACTCAAACCCACTTCTTTTTATGATTCCAAAGCCTAATCCTCAGGCTACTGACTCTCATTAGGATTTGCTTCCATTCACCAACTCCTGGCAGAGTTCTTTTATTTTAAAGCCTATGATCAGAAAGTGCTTATAAAGTGATATTAGAGAATGAAGAGCTAGGAAGCATGGTCTGTCACCCTTCCTTTCTACTGGGGAACACCCAGGGTGAGACGGATAAATAGAAACAAGAAAAAGGCTTGAGGATGTCCCTTTACACCTGCGTATCGGAATTCCTGATAGAAGATAATGAAGAGTGTTTATCTCCAGAATGCCTTTAGCTGGTTGTATCTGTACTTCTTGTATTTTTGTAGTAAACCAATTTTATGGATTTATGGTTTATTGAATTATGGGGCATTTCCACTTATACCATCAATGTCAGCAAATATTTATAAGAGCATAAAATGTCTCCCCCTGTGTAGGGGATACCTAACCTCATGACCCTTGGCAATCTCTTGTGTTCAGTCTGGGTAAGAGAACATCCTGATATATAAGGAATGACCTGGTGGCCGCAGGCAGACTTTGTCACTGCCTCTCAAAGCTCTCTCTGTCCCCTGGTTCATAGGACACTCTGACAGTGCCTCAGATCCTCAGTTCTTGTGAGAAAGATTTGGCCATCCCAAACTTGGTGCTGTCCTGATGTCTAACTAACATTGTCCCCTGTCTGTTTTGTGTCACTAATGCTTAGGAAGTAGGACTTCACCTTGTTTTGGAGCTACGTCAAGGTGAAAGCCTTTTTGGATCCCTGAATCAGGGAGACCAGGAAGCTGCAGGTTTCCTCCAGGGAAGACTCAGATGGCCTTTGAGGGACACGAGGAGTTAAGTGAGCTGAGCGATTGAACGTTTTGAGTCAGAGGATTTGCCAATGTTCTAGGTCAAGGCAATGCATCTTTTAAAGTATCACGTTTATTTCTGGTAAGTGGATATAATAAAACCTGCTTCCCAGTGATGAGGGAGCGCGGGGCAGGCTGAGGCCAAAATACAAGACTGCAGATACGCCCCACCCTCCACCCAGGTGGGATGTGTGTGTGACATTCTTCAGGCCCTCCTGGCTGCCCAAGGACCATGCAAAGGACAGAAAACAAATGGTTAAAGTGATAGGGTCTCCGTTTACAAATACCTTAGTAAATTACAAGAAAAAGGCAATTTTACCAGTAGCTTAATCTCCAGAGACCTGTAGACTTAGTTTCCTGGAGTCACAAACATCAGTCCTTCACAATAAGCCAGGCAAAAGGTTCATGGGAGCTCCCTACTGTCTTCATGCTAATGTTCTGCTAGAGGGAAAAGCAACCTTAGCCTGACCTCGGGTATTTTAGGAGTCCTCTTTAGCATATGAAAGTCCCTCCAGGAGGCCTCTCTTTTGATTTTACCTTCCTCAAGTCCTCAGTCTATAAGCAACCCTCAGGCAATTCCTCCTGCCCTCGGGGCCTGTCCCTGTGCTTTAATAAAATCACCTTTTTGTGCCTTCAAGAATTCTTTGTTGGCCATCAGCTCTGGACCCCACAAACCCCACCGTCACCCCCAAACCTCATCAACAGGGTTCAGGTTTTTGGAACCTGACTAAATTTCCTGACTTTGTGCCATCTTCCCATCCCCTTCTGGGCAGCACTCTCTCTAGTCTACGTATGACATTGATTCCATGTGTGTGATGGACACACCAAGCCACGAGTTCTAAACAACAGGCCAAGAGCTATTCTCACACCCAGGGCAAGGGGATCCTGCGCTGGATCGGATGCTGTGTGGGGCTCACGTAGCCAGCCAGCCCCTCAGCTCTCCTGCACTGCTCCCCACCCACTGCCCATCTCCCTGCCCTCCCCTTCCCGCCATTCACAGCACGGCACCCGGAGCATAAGAAGTGTCCTGGGCCCCACTCAACACCCACTTTCCAGCACTTTCTCTTCTGTTTCTTCTCCAGCTCTCCTGCATTCTTTTCCTTTTAGAGCCCTGCCACGTAAAATATAAGAGTTTTATAGTTCCTCACAACCCAATGGGTGAGGTAAAAAAGTCTGTTTACCAACCCTGTGGACAAAGACAAACAGTTCTTAAAAACAAAATGTCTGATTTCCATTCCCTGTAAAAATAGGGTACTGCTCATCCTTGCCCTTCCCTTCCTTCCCACAGACTGTGTGCTAGGACACAAATAATAAATCCACATTTAATTCACGACCTCTCCTACCATTACCTAGGTCTTTGAGAGGATGCCATTCTACATTTATGCAAACAACAAATCTCTTACACTCCTCAAAATGATTGCAAACTGCCAGCAGGCAAAGGCGACATTTTGTACACCCAATTTTTTACCAAGAGCTGCATGCAGGCCTTGAACATGATAAATAATCTCTCTGGATTCCCACCAGGCTACAGAGAAAGCTTCCCCTAGTTGAAAAACATGCACTTTATATGCAAACTTTATAGCAAATAGTTTTCTGTTGAACCAAGACCTGGAATATATCAAAAAGTTATGCCGGAACATAATTTTTCCATGGTCACATAGTTTGTAGAGAAGGCATATTTGTAGTTAAAGTTATAGTTTGGTTACAGTTATAACACTAATAGCGCATTAAAGCCTTGGCTGGGTCGTCTGAGACAAATCTTTTCAAGTTTAACCTACTATTTCCCAAACTTATTTGAATCTGAATTATTTTCTCTTTAGATTTGAGGCCAGTGGATATTATTCTTGCAGAGTCAAACAATACATGTTTTCGGGTTTGCTGGCAAAAAATGCAGGCTATTGTGTGGGGGTTTATATAACCATTTAAAATATAATAATTGTAAAAAAGTAAGATATAACCACTTGAAATGTAAAAGATCATTTTTCATTCAGGGGTCATAAAGAAAGAGGTCAGCCAAACCTGGAGAGAGGGTCTACCAACCTTCAGTGCACATGCTTCCAGTGACACAGTGTGACAGAGTTGGAGACACTTACTTGTGAACTTGAGTGTTTGACTCAAAATTTGAGCGAGCATCAAGAAAATGCTTGCATACATAATTGAGTCTCATTTTTATGGCTGTTGATTCCACTTACACTTGGAAAAAAGTCATAAATATTTCCATATTTTCTTAAAATTACACATTGTTTTTCAAAGTGTATAAGCATCACATACAAGTACCGATAAAGAAAACAATCTCACAACTCAGAAATACTCCTTTTTAATTTTTTAATGTTTATTTATTTTTGAGAGGCAGAGAGACAGAGCACATGCAGGGGAGGGACAGAGGGAGAGGGAGACAGAATCTGAAGCAAGCTCCAGGCTCTGAGCTGTCAGCACAGAGCCCGACGCGAGGCTTGAACTCTTGAACCATGAGATCATAACCTGAGGTGAAGTCAGATGCTCAATTGACTGAACCACCCAAGAGCCCCTCAGAGATAAATATTCTTAACACGGTGTTATATTTCTCCTGAAGCTTCCTACTGCATATTTTAAATGGTAATATCGATTCTTTTGAAATTGCCCAATCCATGTACTTGAGGGTTTCAGCATTTGCAATAAATAAGTATAGGTCAGAGGATCACTATAATCAGACTAGATAGGGTAGGCTGGCCATAAAACAGCCTGCTGAATCATGTCTCATTTTAATGTTTTTTTCTTACAAGGTTTAATTTTTTCCTCTAAATTTCTGTTAATCAAATGTGATAATGCACCAAACTATTGAGCAGACACCACTGTCCAGGGTGGAATCTCTTTTTTAGGTCGCATGACGGTATTGGTGACATTAACTGCACTCAGCGAGCAGAGTCATCCCTTGGTCTGTGTGACCTGCCGTGTGCTGCCAGCACGGAGGTAAAGCTTCTGGTCACCCAGTTACGACACATACTTGCAGTGCTGGGAACCACCCCTCTTGATGCCTCTTTCATGAGCGAACCCTGAATTAAGCAAATAATAGAGTTCCCTTCCATAGTGATAGGTTGCTGAGATTTTCTGCGTTTCGGTGTGAGTTGCATTTTGTTGAATGAGGTTGCATTTTCTGAGCCCCTCACTCATGACTTCACAGTGAGGTTCTTCACCTACAGATGTCCCTTCTGAAGGTCTTTACTGATATGTCATAAAATTTGCAAATATCGTGTTTCTCAGATTCAGTCTATGTGCACCTCAGCGACTCCAGATTACAGGAAAGGCTGCCCTAGGCTGCTCGATGGGACACGGTCAGCTGGTGATTCTTACATCCATTGGTCTAAAAATGGACTATTTAAAAGCTCGCTACATGAATTTCCCCAAGTGTTCAAAAATGAGGGAAGACTGCCAAGAGAAGAGAGACCAAGTCCTGCCAAGAAGCTAAAACAGACAAGGCTGCCAACAATTTATTAAGCACAAATAACAAAGAAATATGGTGGACGTTGCTCTGTCCTGTCAGCTTCAAGCCAGTTTTCCATTTCTGTGAAATCCTACTGTTGGCAGAGAAGAACCGTATACAGGGGACTGAAAAGGCCCCACTCACCAGTCCACCCATCAGTAACACAAGGTGAAAGGTACGCAGCCCTGACAGAAAACAGTCTATACATGGAAAACCAGTTAACAGAATGGAAGGACTGAGAGAAGAAAACACAGAAGAAATATTCAGAGAAGTACAGACATGTCTAGGGAGGCTCTTGATTGTTTTCTGTCACCACGTTTCCTAGCACTGACAGCTTATGCTTTTGACTTCTAAGGAAGAGAGGATGTTGTACAAGGAAACTTTAGTGTTTGAGTCTTAAGAAGCATGGGGCTGTCTCCTACAAGTGGAGTGAACTTCAGAGGTGATTGGATGAGGGGTGTGAAGGCTGGTGCTTCCCCAGACACCCCATCCCCCATCCCCAGCCTGCTTGAGCTTCTCGAGGGAGAGATCTTAACAAAACAGCATTTTCCAGGCTCCAGGTCATGTGAGGCTTTCATGCAGAGTTCACACTGAAGGAAAAGGACACTGTGTTTCTGTCAAAAGAATGACTTAGCGGCTGGACTGGACAGAGGTGGCCTTATGTGCTTTGGAAAGATGGGCTAGTGACTTAAGAAAGCAGCCAGTTGTAATCTCTCTGTGTCTCCTTGGGAAAAGCAACAATAATGTGCAGACCTCACCTTCCCTTTGGATGGCCTGAGATGGAAGGGGTTGGCTAAAATGGTCATGGTGGTCCCAGCTGCACATTATGCAGGTTTTATGGAGAGATTCATGGAACTCAGATCCTGGTTTCTGTGTCCAGACTCAATGTATATAATATTTTAAAAAAAAGTTTTAATGTCTATTTTTGAGAGAGAGAGAGAGAGAGAGAAGAGAGAGAGAGACAGAGCATGAGTGGGAGAGGGGCAGAGAGAGAGGGAGACACAGAATCTGAAGCAGGCTCTAGGCTCTGACCTGCCAGTGCAGAGCCTGATGTGGGACTCAAACCCATGGTCCACGAGATGATGACCTGAGCCAAAGTGGGATACTCAACCAACTGAGTCTGCCAGATGCCCCAATGTATAGAATATGTTGATGATTTGACCTGGATCAGCTAAAAAGACTGATCATTGCACAGAGCAAACTTTAAATTATAGCTGTAGACTGAAGTTGGTTAAGATCGCTGGCATCCTCTACCATTTTACGTGTGTAATTTGTAACTCCCTTTAGATAGTTTTTTTCTCTTTCAATCTGCTTGAATGTTATGAATTAAGTATTTGTGTTTTTCCAAAATTCATATGTTGAAATATAACCCCTCATGTGATGGTATTAGCAGATGTGGCCTTTGGAAGATGACTAGTCATGAGGTTGGAGTCCTTATGAATGGATTAATGCTCTTGTAAAAGAGGCTCAGAGATCTCCCTCACCCAATCTGTCATTGAGAGAAGATGGCCGTCTAGGAACCAGGAAGCAGGCTCTCCCCAGACTCTGAACCTGCAAGTGCCATGGTCTTGAACTTCCAGCCTCCATAACTGTGAGAAATAGATTTCTGTTCTTTGTAAGTCCGTCTTTCTATGTACATCAGCCCAGATGGGCCAAGACATTGATTTACTATTTTGAACTTTACTATTGCTATGCTTACGTTAAGGTTCTTAAACACTTTATGTAAATAGTCAAGGGAGAACTTGGAAATAAACCGGGAGGCACTGAGGACTGTGAGGGCAGCCGGCCCGGCTCTGGTGGATGGGACATGCCCGTGGGGCTGTGCAGGGTCAGTGCCGACCTCAGCCTCTCCGGCTCTGGGTCCCCCCGATGTTGGACCTGGACTCCTTTGACCCCCTCATGCTCCCTCAACTGATGAGACCCCGCAGTCTATTTGTGTCCTGTCACCTGCACACACTGTGAGGGGCCATCTGAGTGACCGTTTCACTCAAACCTTTCCTCCTTTGTACGTTCACATGGCAACTACCACACACAACTCCAGCTTGCCTTCCATATCATTCTCCAGAGTCTCTACTGCATGCAGGCAGCATGGCGATGATAAAGAAAATCCTACCATCTTGGCAATCAGTTCACCTGGCGTGGCTTCCTGTGCGAGCAGCAATCCCTCTGTTTTGGCCACAGCAGGATCTCTTTCTTCCCCTTAGCAGCCAGCAAACTGGCAGCACCCTCTCCACCCCCCTCTTATATACCTGCCGCTGTGCCACTGTGCCACTGTGAAAGTCAGGGCCATTCGGGGTGAGCTTTGTCCTCATCTCATGGCCCAGGAAGTGTAATAACTTCAGCCACAGTCATCCACAGTGACCCCATTTTCCATGCCTGTTGTCAAGAATCACCTGTCTCCTCCTATCTTCTCCTTGGTCCTATGTCACCTCCCCTTCTTTGGGATGCTGCTACAAGAAGCATGGCCTCCGGTGTACCTTTAGCATCTCTCTGTCCCTAAATCTTCTCACTAGGCTTATGAACCTCTTTGTGGCCAATTCCAAGCCATCTGGTTCCCTGCCTTCCTTGGATTTCTTCCACCAGTCCACAGAGGTTGTTTTTTTGTGTGTGTGTGTCTTTCTTCCTCATCTTTTCCTATCACTTTCTTCTTTCTCATAAAGAAATCCTGACAGCAGTTCCCCTTTTCCTGCTAAAATCACTCAAGACCACATTATAGATACTCCCTACTTTATGCAGAGCAAGATAAAAAAAAATGAAGGTAAAGTGAATCATTCTGAACCAAATTTCTTACCCATAGGATTATTTAAAAGAGCTTTACTTGTTTTTATGGTTGAGTAATATTCTAGTGTGTGTGTGTGTGTGTGTGTGTGTGTGTTTCTATATCCATTCATCAGTATATGGATATTTGGGCTGTTTCCATAACTTGGCTATTGTAGACAATGCTGCTATATACATGTAATGCATGTGCCCTTGTATTCTTTGGGTAAATACTTAGTAGTGGAGTCGCTGGATAGTAAGGTAGTTCTATTTTTGCAGTGACATGGATGGAGAGACACACTTACTTACGGTAAGTAAAAAAAGTCAGTCAAAGGGGACACCTGGGTGGCTCAGGTGGTTAAGTGTCTGACTTTGGCTCAGGCCATGATCTTGTGGTTTGTGAGTTCGAGCCTCGCCTTGGGCTCTGTGTTGACAGCTCAGAGCCAGGACCCTGCTTCAGATTTTTGTGTCTCCTTCCTCTCTGCCCCTCTCCCACTTGTGCATTCTCTCTCCCTCTCTCTCTTTCAAATATAAATAAATCACTAAAAAATAAAAAAATAAGTCAAAGAAAGACAAATACCATATGATTTCACTATTATCTGCAATTTAAGAACCAAACAAAAAGAAATGGGGGGAAAAACAGAGAAAGAGAGAGGCAAACCAAGGAACAGACCCTTAACTACAGAGAACACACTGATGGTCACCAGAGGCAAGGTGGCAGGGTGCGCGGAGCGATGGGGGAAGTGCGTGATGAGGATTAAGGAGGCCAGTTGTCATGATGAACACCAGGTGACGGGTGGAAGTGTTGAATCACTATATTGTACACCTGACACTAACACTGTATATCAGCTAACTGGAATTTAAATAAAAATGGAAAAAATGAAAATGCTTCACTCCCTAGTTATATTGCTAAGAACATGGGGACAATGACACATGCAACGTGATTGATACAGCATCTCAAGTGTAGGCAAGATAATTTCAAATACCACTCGTTTTTTGTTCCGGAAATGTTACAGATGGCCATCCACCATTACTTATGGAAGCAGATATGTATACAATACCTGATAAACTATTGGTAGTCTTCATTTATACAGGTTGCTTGCAAATGAATTAATAAAACCGCAGGAACACTTGAACATATAGTTCCCAGAAAGAGAAATCTAGATAACAAATGAGGTTAGGAAGGTCCTCCGTTTCAGGGATAATCAAAGCTGTGCCATTTAAAAACAATGACATTATTAGTATGTTAGCTTGGAAAGATGCTTTAAAACATTAGTGTGTAGAGTAGCATGTTCAGTATGATGCTGCATGAAATACACCCTACAATCACTCTTTAAAAAATATTTCCTCAGGAAAATATAAATGCCGTGTACAAAGTTGCATGTACCAAGGATGCTTATGAAATAATGAAGAAATGAAAAGGACCTCTGCATCCAGTCATGACCTTTTTGCAATATAAGCAAACTACTAAAAATGTTATAGAAGAATACATTAAAACATTGTTAATAATATCCTCCCATGTGATAAAGGGTTCTCAAGCTCTCTGAAATGGGACTCATTATTTATAAAGTGAAAACAATATTAAGTATACAACTGATTTTAGAACTTCATCAAAATCTAGTAAATCCTCAAAGTACTATTTTCACTACGAGTTAAATGTTGTATGTAAAGTATTCTCCTAGAAGAATTTAGGCAGTGAAATGTAATAATAGTAATGGTAATATTTAAAATGAAGATTCGGTCCACACTATTTTAAATAAATTATTTGGTCAAGTATTTGTGGAAGAAAATAAGATCACATTCATGGAGAAGTCTTGTGTGCTATGAAACTATTTCATGTCAGGTAGTTTTCTCAATCAAAGTTATAAACTAGCTACTCAGAACATTACACATGTCTAGTGCTTTCAGCTTTTATTTGACTGGTCACTACTGGAATATTCTCCAGTTTACTGGAAAAAGTCCCACAAAAGTGATCAGTTAATTCACTTGGATTTTAATTTGTCCCTATCTTTATGTTGCATAGAATTATTAGGGTCAGAAGAATGGAGCATGTGTGTTATGTATTGTATATTTGAATATTAACAGAATAAGTAGGTACATTCAACAAGAATAAAATATAAATATTAAAAATTATAGTGTTTTCTTATGTATTTTTGAGAGAGAGAGAGAGAGAGAGACAGACAGAGCATGGGCAGGGAAGGGGCATAGAGAGAGGGAGACACAGAATCCGAAGCAGGCTCCAGGCTCTCAGCTGTCAGCAGAGTCCACTGTGGGGCTCAAACTCAGGGACTGTAAGATCATGACCTGAGCCAAAGTTGGGCACTCAACTGACTGAGCCACCCAGGCACCCCAGACTGAAATATAAATATTGATAAATATGGAGTGCCTACGTGGCTCTGTCAGCTGAGCATCCAACCCTGGTTTTGGTTCAAGTCATGACCCCAGGGTTTGAAACAGCCCTGTGTTGGGCTCTGAACTGAACATGAAGCTTGCTTAAGATTCTCTCTCTCTCTGAATCTCTCCCTTACTCATGTTCTTTCTCTCTCTCTCAAACTAAAAAAAAAAAATTAATAAAAATTTTAGCAAAAAAATGCTAATTAATGTATGAAGGAGTGAAATTAAACATGAGCTACCTACATAAAAGACAGAGAGAATGTACAAAGAGAAACTGATATAAATTTAATGTAAATGTATGAAAATATTAATATATTTTCATATGTTATACAATATTATGTCATAATATCATATGCCATATAATATTAATATAGTAATAATAATGTATTTTAAAATTTTTAAGTTTTAAATTTTTAAATGTTTTTAATGCCTACCTACTTTTGAGAGAAAGAGAGACAGATAGAGAGGGCATGAGCAGGAGAGGGGCAGAGAGAGGAGACACAGAATCTGAAACAGGCTCCCGACTCTGAGCTGTCAACACAGAACCTAATGAGGGGCTTGAACTCATGAACGGCAAAATCATGACTTGAGCCAATCAGACTCATAACCGACTAAGCCACTCAGGCACCACAGTAATAATGTTTTTTAAAGTCATATTTCCATTGTGCAAGAATGTGAAATAGGGACAGTGGAAATTCCATTAAGTTTCTGTTATTTGATCCAGTAAACTGAGTCTTAGATTAATGGACTAAATCAGAATCAGACAACAAGTGGAAAGGTTGCTAGTATTGGTTACATTTCAAATTGATCTATTATTTTAGAATTGTGCTGAGAATGCAGAAGACACTCAATTCATATTTGTTGAAAGCATAAATAAATGAATGCTAATTTTAGTTGGTCTTTATTTGCCTTATTGGAGCTGTTGCACATCTATTTGTTTGCTTTGCATTCTGGGGACGTGTGACGAACAAAATTTTTAATGTGTCAACTCTTTAAGGCTGAAGGCTATATATTTCCTTTCTCATGTCTCCATCTGACCCTAGGAAACTAAAACATTAATTATAAATATCCCCAGATTATATACTTTGGTTCCTAAAGTAGCATAGTGACTCTTGCTTGTGAATCATGATTTCGGATATTAATTAAATTCTCATGCCTCTTTTCAAAGTTACAAAAAACATCACCCAGAGATAGTAATTTCCTCCTAGAGTAACTTCAGATATTTAAATAAAAGTAGCCCCAAGACTGTATAAATATTATACACGCTTAAGTTATCTGAAAAGCATTTGACAAGCTATCGATGCTTTTGTATGAGTTTTCAGAAAAGAAAAACTTAATATTTGAAAAGTAAAGAACTCAGCGAATGGCAACAAACCTCACTTAACATTTTATTTATTTTCTTTAAATGTTTATTTTTTAATGTTTTATTTATTTCTGAGAGAGACAGCATGAACAGGGGAGGGTCAGAGACAGAGGGAGATAGAGAATCTGAAACAGGCTCCAGGCTCTGAGCTAGCTGTCAGCACAGAGCCCGAAGCTGGGCTTGAACCCACGAACCATGAGATCATGACCTGAGCTGAAGTCGGACGCTTAAGTGCCTGAACCACCCAGGTGTCCCTCACTTTACATTTTAAAAAGTTGTATCCTTTTCTCAAATTGACTGAAAGATAATTTGGGGAATGTAAGATGAGAATAAATATTATGAAAATACAGCATACAAAACTATTAAAAATGTTCTTCCTTCTTACTTGCCTCAAGGGCTGACAATTAACAGTTTGATTTAGAAAGAACTTTGTTGTGAAGAACTGTTGCTTCAAAACATTCCTGGTGTCTGTAATGGGCACGTTATTTGTTGTTTTAATGCACATGTATAGAATACTGAATAGACGGTACCAGTCTATAATAGATTAAGTTGATTGGATTTGCTGGCAGATGTGAGAAAACATCACTGCTCATTATATGGCTGGCTTAATTGGTTTTCTCCTGGAATACATAGACAATATTCTCTTAATCTGTTCTACACCAGGTACTTAAAATCAAAGCCTCTGAATTATTGTCTAATTGTCAGTATTTTTAAGATGGTGGCTCTATTCTGGGATTGGTTTATGATAAAACACTAGTGTGTCCTTTGCATGGAGATTCATGTGGGACAACAAAGGTCATTTCTGCTATTTTCAAGCATTAACCTCATTGATGTGAGCATGCACTGATTTTAAACATCAAAAAGTATAACAGAATACGGCATTTAATGAGAATATTCTTCTCTTTGGGGAATCATTTTTGTTGTCATGTTATATATTGCAGAAAGGTCAAATGATGGATTTGAGTAAGTATTACAAATCTCAGTGATTTATGAAGGGAATATCTGCAAAACACAGTTAGTCAGACCTTGGTGAGATTTATTTTAGTTGCTTTGAGAAAACAATGATCAAAATCTCTGTTTAAAATGGCTTTAATATTTCTGTTCTGTAACTGGAAAATTAATAAACAATGTTTGCAAAAAGACTTTGGGCTGTGATTTTTGTGACTCTGCTTGAAATAATAAGAAAGATCTAGGTTAGGGGAGAAAAGATTAATGTTGTGTTTTAAAATGCTATTTGCAAAGCAGCAGTTCCTGAAAGAGCCTCCCCCATGTTCTCATTAAAAGATGGAGGAAGACACAAAACAAAATGAGACTTCAGAAGAACATTGTAAATTTTGACCAAATGCCCTGTACTCAGAATCTAGGAGAAACTTCCCGTAACCTGAATAAAGCTGGACTACACAGCAATTTGTCTCAAACAGTGCCCTGGTCAAAAAAACACAAAAACAAAAACCAAAAACCCAAAAAACCCACCAACACCCAGAAAAACCCCAAAGCCCCAAAAAACCAACCCAGTTGGATACACAATAAAGGAATCAAATAACAATTTAAATGTTTACTGCCACTCTACAAAGAAGTGCCGAAACAAAATTGCAATTTATGACTCATGGCAAAAAGCCTTAAAATCTTCTTTATTCTCCTGAATCTCTCTGAATCCTCTCAAAAATTGTTCATGAATCTCTCGTATACATCTTTCTTCCTCAGAAAACCTACAGTCCACTCAGCTCAGGCAAAGCTATACTCTCATTTTTGTCTTGGTCTCTCATGGTCTATCTGACTGCCATTAGATTTAAGACTGATTCAGGGCCTTTTCTATTGGAAATCAATCCAGACTTTCTCATTTCTTTAAGTTTGTCTCCCACCTAACAACTTCTATTAAAAGAAGAGCTAGGGATTAAACTTAAAAACTAGTATCATAGTTTCTAGGAAGGCAGGGAGTTCTATATTTCTATTCTTATAAATTTCATTGAGCGTAAAAGGGCTGGGAAAATTTCAGTGACCTGCCCATTAACCTCATGAAACAGATATACTGTGCTCACTGGCAAGGAGAAAATAGAAGCAAATAAAATACAACATGACTTAGAAAGTAAACCACTGAAGCTCCCGTTTTTCCATATCTTCTAGGATTTTCTTTATGTAAAATAAGGAAGCATGTCTTATAGTTTACTACTCATATTTCAACAGATCATCCACCCTTCATCAAATTTTATAATTGGGCCTGAAAGTATTAACTTTTTGTGCCCTCGTTACAGGTTGTTTCATCTTTTATCCACTTGGTATATCAATGGCCACTTTTCACAGATGACAAGAATAATACCATTTTCTTTTTTTTTTAATTTTTTTTCTTAACGTTTACTTATTTTGGAGAGACAGAGCACAAGAAGGGGAGGGGCAGAGAGAGAAGGAGACCCAGAATCAGAAGCAGCCTCCGAGCTCTGAGCTGTCAGCACAGAGCCCGAGATGGGGCTCGAACCCATGGACTATGAGATCATGACCTGAGCTGAAGTCGGATGCTTAAATGACTGAGCCATCCAGGCGCCCCAGTAACATTTTCTTAAGAATGATTATTTTTGGAGACTTTTGTAATTTAGGTCTTCATGGATGACCTAATTACATAATGAGATATTTTACTGAAAATATCCTTCAAGATATGCACATTTACCAGTCCCGAGGTAGGCATTATCCACTTATTAGATTGCTACTATATAGTATCCATTGGATCCTTAATTAAAATATTATGAAATACAAGTTCTGTACCATTTTGCTCTCCTCATTTTTTCATTGTTGTATATTGTGTATATGTAGGGGTGTGTTTTTATGGACATGCACACACACACACACACACATGCACATGCACACACACACACGCACAATATATAGTCTATGACACAATTATTTAACTGCCATTGTAGGTCAAAAGAAGCCATAGATAATTCACAAAGAAGTAAACATAGCTGTATATCAATAAAACTTCATTTATGAAAATAAGCAATCAGCTTATGGCTATAATTTGCCACACCCCTGCTATGGAAGAAAAGAATAACATGAACTAATGTGACTTTTCATTGAAAACAGAGATGAAACCGTAACAAATGATCTAATAGAGCATGGTAAGAAACATTTAAAAATGCTTTGATAAGCTCATTATTAAAGTTGATACAGCTTAGGAAAGAATTGGTGACTTAAAGATAGGTCAATCGTAATTAGGTAATTTAAAAGGTAAAGAAAAAAATTTTAAAAAGCAGAGTATGGTAGATATGTGAAATAATATAAACGATCTAATGTGTGTATAATTGAAATGCTGGAAGAACCAAAGAGAGAGAAAGAAGCAGGAGAAATATCTGGAGAAATAATTGCTGAGAAGGTTTTAATAAAAACAAAAGATATTAAACTATACATTCAAGAAGCTCGTATAATGCCAGAAGAGAAATAAACATGCATGCAGAAAATCTTTAAGGCAGCTGGTGAAGACACACTTCATACAGAGTTCAAAAATGGAAATTACAGGGGCATCTGGGTGGCTCAGTCAGTTAAACCTCTGAGTCTTGGTTTCGACTGAGGTCATGATCTCATGGTCCATCAGTTTGAGTGCCACATGGGACTTTGCGCTCGTAGCGCGAAGCCTGCTTGGGATTCTCTGTCTCCATCTGTCTCTGACCCTCCCTTGTTCACCATCTCTCTGTCTCTCAAAATAAATAAATAAACATTAAAAAAAGTAAAATAAGAATTACAACAGATTTCTCATTAGAAAACATGCAAGTCAGAGGACAATGGAATGACATTTTATTAAATGTTGAAAGAAAAAACTCAAACAGAAATTCTATATGTGGCAAAAACATGTTAAAGGAATGAGGGAAAATAAATACTACAAAAAAATCAAAACCAGAGTGAATTAATACTAAGTGAACTTTTACTAGAAGAGTTGGTGAAGAGTTTCATTCTTCAAGCGAAAGTAATATGGTCTCACACAAAGACATGACTTGCAATAAAAATATGAAAATAAAAGTAATTATAAAAGTCATATTTATTGTTTTTAACTAGTTTACAAGATAAATGACTTCCTAAAGTAAAAATAGTATTGGTGGCTTCCATTTATAACATAAAATATAAAAAATAAATTGTATAAAAATAGTAGCACAAATATCGAGAGTAGGAACTGAAGTAAAATGTGAGTTTCTTAAGCTATAGACAAAGCATTGTGATATCATTTGAAGGTATACTGTGATTATTTAACAGATTTATATATAAATGCAATTATAATCACTAAAATTTTTAAACAGCAGTGTCAGAAATAAGACACAAGTGAAGAGAAAATGGGATATCATTTTTAAAATAATATAACCCAAAATAAGGTATAAAAGGAGAAGAAAAAAAAGAAAGGAACGAAGAGAAAATATGACCTAGGAGCATAGAAAATTTTAACCCAAGCAACAGTGATCACATTGAATGTAAATGTTTTATACATACCAATTAAAAAATGACACAGCTATATGATTTTTGTGTAAGGAATCTACTTAATAAGTAAGTAAATAAACACCTATTTAAACATAGATAAAAATTAAGGCACCCGGGTGGCTCAGTCAGGTGAGTGTCTGACTCTTGATCTTGGCTCACGTCATGATCCTGGGTTGTGGGATTGAACCCTGTGACTCTCTCCGTGATAAGCATGGAGGCTGCTTAATATTCTCTCTTTCTCTCTGCTCCACCCCTGCTTGCATGCACGCTCTCTCTCTCTCCCTCTCTCTGAAATAAATAAATGAACGTATAACGATAGATAAAAATAGAATGGAGGAAGATATTCCATATAGATGCTAATCAAAGAGAGATATACTGGCTATTTTAATATTAATCAAAGTAGATTTATAATAAGCAATATTATCAGGGATAAAAATGGACACCAATGCATGATAAACATATCAGCAGAACCAATCTATAATAATATACCATGTATACAAACCTAATAGTAGAGCTCCAAAGTACATGAAGCAAAAATTGATCAAAAAGTAATAGAACTGAGACTGTATTGTTGTTGTTGTGTCATTTATTTAAACCTTAGTGACACTCCTCCATTACTTTTTATGTTTCTGTTATACTTATTCAGTTAGATTTTCTTTCTATTTGGATCAATATGGATAAGTTACATTTATACTGGAAACAATCCACTTCACATAGGTTTTGAAAGATTTTCGCGTTGTCGTAAAAGAAATCACTTATGATATTTAAAGTCTCTTCTGACATTTCCTTCATTTGGCAGTTATTTGTCACTTGTCATTTGTTATATTTGGCATTTGTGTTTCCACGTCTTTCTATCAGTTGAGTTAAAGTTTGTGAATTTTGTTGAGTTAAAAATAAATAATTTTTAGAATTTTTGCTTCATGCTACTAGTTTTTTTGTTTTCCAATGAACTACTTTTTATTTTTATATAGTTACTACTTTTTATTTCTCTTGAGCCTTTTTAGATTTTAGAGTTAGATTTTAAGAGGTATTTTTTTTGTCATTTTTGACACCAAACAATGCTCCAGTCTCTGTGGACACCAACAAGTGATTTACAAATCATTTCAATTCTGACCCTCTCAACTCGAACTCAGGGTCCAGCTTCCCAGGCTTCAGGGCCCGGTCCCACAAGATTGTCCCCACTGTGAGGGCAGTCACAGTGTCACCTCTCAAGTTATCCACACTTTTGTCAGAATTGGCTGCAAAATTGGAAGTTCCCACCACCCCCATTCACAGGTTTGATAATTTTCCAGAAAAACAGAGCTCTGGAAAGCTTATTTCCAGAGAATCTTATTCTCTTTTGCTTGCTTATTATAAACAACATACCTGAGGAATAGCCAAGGGGAATAGGTGCCCTAGGCACCTCTTTTTATTATTTTTTATTATTTTTTTAATGTTTTATTTATTTCTAGGAGAGAGAGAGACAGCGTGAGCAGGGGAGGGTCAGAGTGAGAGGGAGTCACAGACTGAAACAGGCTCCAGGCTCTGAGCTGGCAGTCAGCATAGAGCCCGACGCGGGGCTCGAACCCACGAACCGCGAGATCATGACCTAAGCGAAAGTCGGATGCTTAACCGACTAAGCCACCCAGGCGCCCCTAGGCACCTCTTTTTAAAGGTGCATGCACCTTAAAAGGGCATGCAGTTTTTACATAAATTATGATGATTAGTCCATATTTTCCTTATACTACAAATTGGTGTCATTATGTTTAAAATTTTCTTATAAAAGTGTGCTTTTTGCATTCATTAGCTTTTAGTTTTATTGCCTTGGCATTCAAACTTTATTTATTTTATTATTTTGGGTTTTTTATTGCCAAAGGTACAGTCTATACTACTTGACATCCAACACATGAGTCACTTTTTCTCTATAGTATTTGTATCCAGAGCACAATATGTAACATAAGCTCTACCCTATTGGCCATGTTACCCAAGCCTTCTAAGTCACTTCCATTTTACTTTTTTCTATTTAATTTGTATTAGACTCTGTGTTAAAGAGTACATTTTGGGTTTATAGCTACAAAAAAAAATCAATATAGATACAAATGAACCGAATACCATGATCAAGCAATTGGATTCAATTTTATTTACTCTGAATTACTATATAAATAGTAAGAATACTTCTATATCTTTTTATGACTCTAACATAATCTCCATTCTAAAACATGATAAGCACCACACAAGAAAATAAAATTACAGACCAATTTCACTAAAGAATTAATGAATATTGGAAAATCAAACCCCATTATATATATATATATGGAATTATATATATATATATATATATGGAATTATATATATATATATATATATATATGGAATATATATATATATATATATATATATGGAATTATATATATATATATATATATATGGAATTATATATATATATATATATATATATATATATATATATATATATATATGGAATAATACATCACAACTATGTGGGGTTTATTCCAAGTCTTTAAAATTGAGTAATGTTTGAGTATTAATCAATGTTTCTTTACTACATTAAACATAAAAAAGAAAGGTTATATTATTATCTAAGTAAATTAGAGAAAGTATTTAAAAAATTTAATACTCTCTTTTGATTAAAAAGTATTATTAAACCAGAAATATGAGAGTACTGCATTATTTGAAAAAGAATAACTACATTAATCTCAATGGTAAAATATTTATCTTTCCCACCCGCAAGATCAGGAAGAATAAATGGATGCTTGTTATTTTTCTTATTCAGTCAAGTACTTACTGAAATATGTAGCCTTTGCTATGAGGCAAAAATTTTTTTTTAATCTACATGGATTTGAAAGGTGTAAATGAGGCTGTTGTTATTTGCAGGCAACATGATTATTTTTTCTAGAACATCCAAAAAAACCCTACAAATTATTTAAAATAAATATGTAGGGGCACCTGGGTGGCTTAGTCGGTTAAGCGTCCGACTTTCGCTTAGGTCATGATCTCGCAGTTCGGGTTCGAGCCCCGCGTTGGGCTCTGTGCTGACTGCCAGCTCAGAGCCTGGAGCCTGTTTCAGTCTGTGACTCCCTCTCTCTCTGACCCTCCCCTGCTCACGCTGTCTCTCTTTCTCTCCTAGAAATAAATAAAAATATTTAATAAAAAAATAATTAAAAATATATAAAAATAAATATGTAGACTTAACAAGGCTATTGGACACAAAGTCATTTAAAAAATCAATTGTAGGGATGCCTGGGTGGCTCAGTCGGTTAGGCATCTGACTTCGGCTCAGGTCATGATCTCACGGTTCGTGGGTTCTAGCCCCGCTTCGGGCTCTGTGCTGACAGCTAGCTCAGAGCCTGGAGCCTGTTTCAGATTCTCTATATCCCTCTCTCTCTGACCCTCCCCTGCTCACGCTATCTCTCTCTCTCTCTCAGAAAAAAACAAAACATGAATAACATTTTTAAATCAATTGTACTTTGTTTTTAATTTTAGAGAGAGAGAGATAGTGAGAGCAAGTAGGGGAGAAGGACAGAGAGGGAGAGAGATGCTAAGCAAGCTCCATGTTCAGTGCAGAGTCCCATGCAGGGCTTGATTCCATGACCCTGGGATTGTGACTGGAGCCGAAATTGAGAGTTGGATGCTCAACCAACTTGGCCACTTAGACACCCCTCAAATGCAGGTGATATATTAGCAACATATATTTAAAAAATATAAGTGTCCAAGACATTCCAAAAGGATTGCATCAAAAATATCAAAACAAGAACACAATCTAATGAAAGATTTGCAATATTTCTCCATTGCATGTTCATGGGTTGAAAGATTCAATATTGGAAAGATGTCAATTTTCTCCAACTTGATCTATAAGTTCACTAAACACAAAACAAAATCCAAGCAAGTTTTTCTTTTCTTCTCTTTTTTTTTAGAAATTGACATGATGATACCAAAATTATTACGTCAATCAAAAGGCATGAAATTAGGCAGGATATTCTTAAAGAATAAGTTTGGAAACCATCCATTCTGAAAAGTAAGACTTACAGCAAATCCACACAAATTAATAGAATGTAGTAGGAATGGATGTTGCCGTGTAAGTGCATTCTTTTCTGAAAAAATATGTGCTTCAAATCCTGTTTCAGACAATACACAAAATTAAATTTCAAATGGAATTCACATTTAAATAATGACATTAAAAAATTAAATCTAAATCTCCAGATCAGGGGACCACAGTAAACCTCCAATGTAACATTACTAATGTAAGTATCATAGTCAACTTGCTACATTTGTTATGGAAGAAATAAGGACTCTCACATAAAATGCCATAAAAAAAATAAGTATCTTGAGCAATAAAAGCTATTATATAGTAACTGAATATATATAGTTATTGTAACCATAATTTCAAGAGAACTTTTCTCCACTTATTAATATTCTAACTGAATGCAAGAGTATCCTTTTCAGGTTCAAGTAGGAATTAATCAGGCATCTGATTTTCATTTTGCTTGGGGGTAGTTCTCATCCGAAACCATCAGCTTTTTATTTTTTAAATTTCGTTTATATTTGAGGGTTGTACCAGGTAAGTCTTTACGATTCCTTGTGCTCAGATCTACTATTTTTTGCCCTGAGTTCCCTAAAATAAAAACAGGCTCTTTTTTTTTAACCAAATTCTTTTGACATCTTCACTTTTGTAATCTAATCCACTCAGCTAACATTCCTTTTCAATGATCCAATTGCCACTACGTTGTCATGTACAATTTTTCGTTTAATTCAGAAACTGTCATTGAACATATTTTATAATTATAATAAAGCAAAAAATGTTATTAAGATTGAACAGGGGTTGTGTTTCCTTTGATTTGCTGTGTGTAATATTCTTTGAAACAGGCTGACTCAATAGCATGTTCAAAGACAGAGTTTGTCTAGTAAGCGTTCTGGAAAAATGACAGGTTTAAAACAGAGACAAGCATCCATGGGAAAAAGAAAGAAAAAAGGAGAGAGAGAGAAAATGCATATGTTGTAAAAACGGGATTCCAATAAATAATTCAAAGATATTCTTCCTAGATTCTTTAGTGAAATGGAAATGGTTTTGTGTGGGTGTTTTGAGTTTATTTGGTAAGGAAAGTGATGAGCTTTGAAATATCATTTTTTATTATTAATTTGGCAGCTTATGCTAGTATAGCACTTATAAGTTATGGCAAATTACTTTCTTGCTTTGAACTTCACAGCAGTCTTGTGAGGGTCTTTAAACAGGAAATATTTGCACATGAGGAAACAGGCAGAAAATTCAGTTAAATTGCCCTAATTCATCCACACGTTAAATTGCACCAGACCTTTTTCTCTGAATACTGTTTATTTCCATCTCATTAGGATTTCTGTCTGTCTCCTTAGGGAGGGAAAAAGAAAGGAACCAAGCCACTATCCACCCACCAGCTTGCCTGGACATTCAGAAAGATACGTTTGTTATAATTTAGTGGCCACATTATTCATGTCTGCTCAAATATGTACTCCATCAATGTGCCTATAACAACGAAGGTAGAATTAGTTCTAGCATTCTCCAATAAGATACTGTGTTAGATTTATGAAGTTTTACTGGAAAACCCTTGTACTCACATAAGTTGGGTAATATTTATGTGAACAATAGTTACGAGCTTTCAGCAATAATTTACAAGTCCTTGAATGACACACACGTGTTTTAGGTGGATGGATGGATAGATAGGTAGCAGAAATAGTGCTGTGTAATTGTGCACGTTTGTATACATTTCTAGTGTGTGTGGTTTTTATTTCACTCTCATGCTGTCATAGCAGTAATATTTCCTGATTTTTACTGTTTTTATTAATTTTTCCATAACGTCCTTCATACGGGGTTTCCTGCAGCTTTCATAAATCCATATGACAAAACACAATGGTCCACAATTTAAATGGGGTGCCTGGGAGAGGAAGAAGGCAGGGCCAAGGGACTGGGGGCGCAGTAGACGGAAGATTTGTGCAGTTTAGCACCTGTGTGCTCTCTGCTGTTACAGCTGCACTCACTGCTCAAGGCTTTCCAAGGCAGCGCCATAAATTTGGTTTCAGATTTTCAGAGACTGTCACCCAGTAAAGTGAAGATCAGATGCCTGATCAATTGGACCCGTTGGCTAAAAACCCAGGCGTGGTCGGGAGGAATCCATCTTGTTTAGAGGTGGACAAAATGCGGTAGAGCACTTTGTCTTTGAGTGTCCACACCTCCTCCAGTCCCTGGCAGGCTTTGGACATCAATAGTGCATGAAAGGCGCCTTCCCTGCCCAGAATCAACTCAAAATATCATCTCCGACTTCTTCCAGTTTATGGCTGGCTGTGTGTCCGCTGGTGCAGGGAGCAAGAAAAATAAGCAACAAACACACAGTATCATCATCAGCAACTGTAGAACAAACAAGCGTCTGGTCAGCCCTTCCTCTTTCTGAACTGGCTGTCATTAATTTTCCTGTCACTCTTTCTATATTCACAAGCCGAGGGGATGTTAGGATTCAGAGCTTATTTTCCATCTGGTGCAACTTCTGCCCTATCTGTAGATGTGAGATATCTTGCTCTCAGGACAGTGGGGGGAGGGCAGGAGGAGCCACCATTGGGCCTCCTTCCATCCTCCAACCATGTGCACTGAGAGCAATACCTTCTTAACCAAGCCAGATTTCTTTCTTCTCCACGTGAGCGATTTTGTTCAACAACCACCACCCAACAGAAAAGTCATTTTTATTTTAAAAGCTTTAATGACCCGGAATTACCTGAAATAACCATGGTAACATGTTCGGAAGTAATATACATTTCTCATATAACCATAGAAACGGTCCTAAAAACTGGAAATAACCTATAATTTATCTCAGTTTCTTACTGTGACAATAATATAACGTGTATTTCTCATAAAGCACATATTTTGGCTATGGTGTCAAATCAATGGTGTAAGACCTTCCAGAAGGTATCAGTTATTGTTTGGTCGTTAAAGTTAATTCTCATTAATAACTTTCTAGACATATGCAATAACACAGCTACACACAGGCATGCACACACACACACATACACACACACACACACACACACAAGGGAGTAAATTTTAAATGAAGGAAAACCAGGTACTTCTGAAAGTTACTGGTACAGAGAGCTCTGATCAACAAGAGTTAGAACAACTGCTTCTGTTTTCTTATAGTTCCAGTGTTTTTCTTTTAGATAATATTCAATATTTCTATTTTTCAATTGTTTTTAAATCTATAATTAATTATGCTATATTTGTACTAGGTATTTCACCAAATCGAAATGGCCCATTGGTTCTCTGGCCCACTTAAGTTGACTCTGGGCACCATATGCTGGGGTCAAGGTCATTACCTGCCCGGCCGTGGAGGCCTGTGGACAAGGGCAGGACATTCTATTTCTCTCGCTCCACCTGAGCACTGAATCACATATTGGACCCATGAAATCAACTGAATCTAAGCTGACCTCTCAATTTCAAAGTGTCAAATGATCAATTCTCAATTCACATGTTGGGATTCACAAATAACCCCCGGTTGATTTGACTTTGTAGATTCTCTGATTATTTTTAGAGCGATGTCCAACAGCGTGCCAGCATACAGAAAGGCCCATAACCCTCAAGCTAATATCTTTAGGAATGAAATCCATTCACCTAGTGCCTTATAGGAAGTATTTGTAAACAGTTTTATTAGGATGTAATTCACATACCATAAAATTTACTCACCAAGTATGGACTCAGTGTTTTTTAGTGTATTCACGGAGTTGTGCAGCCATGACAATGTTCTAGTTGTAGAACACTTTCCTAATCCCCAAGGAATATTCTAACCCTTAGTGGTCACTCCCCGTCCTCATTCCCACCATGGGCTCAGCAACAACTAATCTACTTTCTGAATTTATATGGTGTCTATTCACCACCATCCCAGTGATGAAGCAAACGTGGAAAAGATATTTGCAATCAGGGAATTTGAATAAATGGTATACAAAAGTTCTTTGAACATTTTCTGCAAGTGTTTTATAACTTTTAAGTTATTTCAACACAATAACAAAAGTCTTTTTTCCATTCTTTCTTTTCTTCCTGCATTTCCAGTGACCTCTTACGCAACACAGATTGTTCTGAAATGGGTATGTATATAAATGTATGTCATATATTATAACTAGGACATGTAGTCCCTTATAGATATCATAGATCCAATAAGGCTAACCTTTATTGCTCAATTCCCTTCAGGAGATAGATTCTCTGTCCATTCGATTTGGCCTGGCTCTGTGATTTGCTTCAACCAATAGAATGTGGTAGAGACTAAATTATGGACATTTCAGAATCCAGGCCTAAAGAACTCTTTTCCAGCTTCCAGCTTCCATCCCTGGGAGTTCTCCTGCTCCCTCTGACATGTAAACAATCCTGGCTTTACTACTGAGTAATAGCAGTGAGAGAGAGGTCCAGGCCACAGTCAACTCCAATAGCATGAATGTGAACATGAACGTGAGGCTGTCCTAGCACCCGTCCCCACCTGAACTGACAGCCGATGGAACCATATAAGTAAGCCCGGGAAGACCAACAGAAAAATCACTGTGGCGTTCAAGGGGTAAGATCCGGGGTGATTTTTCACACAGCGGTAGCTAACGATGCACTATGCATGTCTGCCTGTATATGTACATGTTGATGCCTCAGCTAGTCTTCAGTCTACTGGGGACACTTCATACCTCCCAGTCTTTCGGGAGCCTCTGAGGCACTAACATTGATTGCTTTCTTCAAGCCTTCTTCCTGACATCTCTCAAATGAAGAAAGCATGACCACACTGGTTTTGTGATGAGCAGAAACTTCAGCGAAAAGTAATTCCATCTTTACTGAATACAGTTATACCAAACAGCTCAGAAAGTCTCGCCGAGAGCAGTGTGTTGGCAAGGCGAAGGGTGTTGTGCCTCAAGCACACTGTTCGCTCATGGCTGAGTTGCTCTTTGGGGGCAAATTTTTCCTACAGATTTGGCAGTTAAATCCACCGGCCCTTAGCCCCAAAACAGTGTATGGCCTATTGTAAACTGGCAATAAATATTTGTTAAATAATCAATAAATGGCCCTCCTTTATTAGCTAAATCTTTGGATATGTGTGGCCCCCAAAACCTCATTTGATTTTGTGTCACTATTTCACTAAGCTTCTGGATTTTAAGACTTTGCCCCTTTTGGCTATTTTCCAGTGTGTGTGTGTGTGTGTGTGTGTGTGCGCGTGTGTGTATCGTTATGCACACACACATATGTTCAAAATTAGGAAATATTTTGAGATTCAAGAATTTCCCAGTACCTTTCCTATTTCTTGGGTTCACATCTGTATGAAAACATGCTTTTAATTTGAATATTAGACTGTCAACCTGCCTCAACACAATATTGTGACAAACCTAGAAGTGCCGATAACAAGATGACACTCTTTTGTTTCTAAAGGTTGAAATTTTTGACTGTAGCAAAACTAAAAGCAAATGCAACAAAAGGCCAGAGGTGACATTGTGCTTGTAGCTATGAAGACAGTAGACAGAGAAGAATTATGAAAATAATCAAGGCAGGAGAACTGCTTCCCCAATCAATTGTTTTTTTCCCCCCTTATTATTGCAGCATCTGTATGCACAACACCTCTGCCTGCTAACAGCCTACAACCAGCCCATGGTGCATAATGAAACTGGACTGGCTGGCATCTTATTTTATGAACCGATAATTTAAATCTTGCTTTTTCCTTTTTCTGCTTACCAGGCTAAGTATTATACAGTTTTTTATAGTTGATTTAGGGGAAAAACCAAACAGAAAATGAATCCTTGTTATTGGCTCTTTCCAGTGGTTCTCCCGCCGCCCCACAGCAGTAGCTTGAGCTTCCAGCTGCCACACAGAAAGCTAAGACAACCCATGGGGATCAGAAAGCCCTCGGAGACTCAGTGTGTGGGATAAATTCTGTGCAAAGATAGAGACAAAGAGAGGCTTTATACCATATGCATTGAAAGCTCTTTATTTCCTCCTCAGTCATAAATGAGAGAAATAGTTCCTACTAAAAGTGGAGAATAAGGATATTTTTTAAAAAATTAGGCACCAGGACAGGACCCAAAGTACCCACACTAAATACCAAAGGCTTTCCCTTTCCTGGGTGTAATGCAGAAATTGTTCTGAAGCTCAAAAGGCAACACAGTTGAAATGGAGTTGAGAATTAAGTGAGTTGTATTATTATTCTCTAACACCCATAACTACCATAGTGCCAGGGAACTAGGACATCTTCAATAATTTTTTATTGGTGTAATACATGCAGATGATTCAGTAACTTGTTAAAATACAGGCATTTAAGAGAGAATGCAGGGGAGCCTGGTTGGCTCAGTCCGTGAAGCGTCTGACTTCAGCTCAGGTCATGATCTCACAGTTTGTGGGTTTAAGCCCCGCATCAGGCTCTGTGCTGACAGATTCTGTGTCTCCCTCTCTCTCTGCTCCTACCCTACTCACACTCTGTCTGTCAGTCTCAAAAATAAATAATAAACATTAAAAATTTAAAAAAAGAATGCTGAATGATATTGGATCCTCAAATGATTGGCTAATCAATCACATATGTTTCATTTTATATAATTTTCAAAGATTTCAAAACTGAAATACATGAGGCCCAGATTTTTTTTTTTTCTTTTTTGGTCTAAGATCAAGCTTTAGGTTAACCTATCCTTGTATGGTAAACTTGCATTACTTGTGAGTCGTTTATTGTCAAGGTACTTTAGGAGGGCTTACTTTGCATCAATAACCATGTTTAGTGCAAAAACAGACAAAAATACTCAGTAGAAGTTCCCATAGCATAATAGAAGGGTGTCTTAGTTAACTTGAGCTGCCATGACAAAGTGCCACAGACTGGATGGCTTAACCACAGACATTTATTTCTCACAGTTCTGGAAGCTGGGAAGTACAAGGTAAGATCCCAGCTGATTTAGTTTCTGGAGAAACCTCTCTTCTCAGCTTGTGGATATCTGCCTTTTCTCCAAAGTCCTCACAAACCCTGTCTTCTGTGTATAAACACAGGTGTGAGGAGAAGAGACAGGGAGAGGGGATGAGAGAATGAGAAGAGGGAGCAGAGTGCTCTTTGGTGTCAATTTTTATAAGGATACTTATCCTTTTGGATCAGGACCCCACACTTTTCATCTAAGGTAATCTTATCCTCTGTAGACACACAATCTCCAAATACAGCCACCTGGAGATTAGGGCTTCAACATACAAATTGTGGTGAAACAAACATTCAGTCTATAACAAGGAGAGAAAGGAAAGAATCTGTGAAGTTTAAGACAGAACAATAGAAATTTCCTAATTGGAGCAACAGAGAGAAAATGGGCTAAAAAAAGGGAATATAACATCAGTGATCCATGGGACTATAACAAAATGTACATTCTTGTTATCAAAATGCCAGGAAGAGAAAAGAAAATGGAGGGGCTGAAAAATTACTTAAAAAAATAGTGACTAAAACCTTCTTAAATGTAGTGAAAGACATAAAAATGCACATTCAAGAAGCTAAGTGAAATCCTAAACAGGGCAAAATCAAAGAAATTCACACTGCAACAATTGTCAACTGTCTGAAAACTAAAGACAAAGAGTAAATCTTTAAATCCGTGAATGAGGAACCATACCCTACCTTTAGGGGAAAACAAATCAAATGACAGTAGATTTCTTAATAGAAACCATAAAGATCAGAAGAAAGCAACACAGAATTTTTCAAATGCTGCAAAAAACAAACAAACAAAACAAAACAAAACAAAACAACAACAACAAAAAACAACAACTATCAACCCAGGACTCTATATCCAGTGGAAATACCTTTTAAAAATGAGGGAGACAGGGGCGCCTGGGTGGCTTAGTCGGTTAAGCGTCCGACTTTCGCTTAGGTCATGATCTTGCGGTTCGTGGGTTCGGGCCCCGCGTTGGGCTCTGTGCTGACTGCCAGCTCAGAGCCTGGAGCCTGTTTCAGTCTGTGACTCCCTCTCTCTCTGACCTCCCCTGCTCGCGCTGTCTCTCTCTCTCTCTCTCTCCTAGAAATAAATAAAACATTTAAAAAAAAAATGAGGGAGACATCAAGAAATTATCAGATGAAAGAAAATGAAGAGTGTTTGTTTAATGCCAGAAGACCTGACATTAAAGGATAGCAAAAGGAAGTTTTCTAAATATAAGGGAAAGGATTTAAAAAAAAAAAAAAACTAGAGTGGGGGTGCCTGGGTGGCTCAGTTGGTTAAGGTTCTGTCTACGGTTCAGGTCGTGATCTCACGACTTGTGAGTTTGAGCCCCATGTCAGGCTCTGTGCTGAAAGCTCAGAGCCTTGGATCCTGCTTCAGATTCTGTGTCTCCCTCTCTCTCTGCCTCTCCCCCACTCACTCTCTGTCTGTCTCTCTCAAAAGTAAAATAAATATTTTAAAAAGTTAAAAACTTAGAATGAGGAAGGAAGAGCACATTAAACAAAAATATGAGGATATATACTACTTAGTGATAAAAGGTTCTATCCAACAGAAACACACAGAATCCTAAATATGTATGCAGCAGACAATAGAGCTGCAAAATATGTAAAGCAAAACTGATTAAACTGTAAATAAAAAACAAGTCTATAATTAAAAACCCACTCATGGGGGCACTTAGGTGGCTCAGTTGGTTAGGCATCAGACTCCTGATCTCAGCACAGTTCTTAATCTCAGGGTGAAGAGTTCAAGTCTAGTGTTGGGCTCCACACTGGGTGTGAAGCCTACTTAACAACACAAGGCACCCACTCATGATAAAAACTTTCAGAAAAGATAAGAAAAGAGGAGATTTCAATTTAACAAAAACTATTTACAAATTACCTACAGTGAATATTAAACCTAATTATAAACACTGAGTGCTTTTCCCTAAAATCTACGGGAAGGCACAAATGTCAGCTATTACTACTGTAATTCAAACAGTAGTGCCATACAGTGAGAAATAACAGTCCAATACAGTGAGGAAAAGCAGGAAAAGGTATATGGATCTTAAAGAAATAAAACTTCCTATTTCAGGCTGTATGATGATCTATGTGGAATAATGTCAATAAAAAACATAAATATTACTAGCACTAATGAAGAGTTCAGCAATATTGTAGAATACAAGATAGACATTCAAAATTCAATTACATTTCTGTATATTAGCAATAAGAACATGGATTTAAATTAAAACTATAACACTATTGATGATCATTTACAAAATGAAATATTTAAATGTAGACCTAATAAATGGACAGAAGTTGTACACTGGAAACTATATAAAGCTAATAAAGAAATCAAAGACCTAAGTAAGTGGATACACACTGTGCTCTTTGATTGATTGGAATACTCAACATCATGAAGATGCCAATCTTCCTTATATTGAAATATAGATTTAGCACTCCTTCCAAAGTACTAGTAAAATGTTTGCAGTTATAAGCAAAATTAATGTAAAATTTATGAAAAAAGTCAAAGAAACCAGAATATCTGTGGGACACAGTTAAAATAACACTGAGAGTGAAATGTATAACATTAAATACATGTATTAGGAAGAAAGGAAAATCTCAAATGAATGATCTAAGCTAAAATTATTTCAAAAAAAGAGGAATTACTCTACTTAATTTCAAGACTTATTGCTGAGCTCCCATAATCAGGATTATGCAGTGTTGGTGAAGAAATAGACACATAGGTGAATGAAACAGAATAAGACTTTAGAGCTAGAATCACATAAACATGCCCTGCTGACTTTTGACAAAGGAGCAAAAATATTTCGAATGGAGTAAGACAGATCTCCACTAAATGATGCTAGATATCTATGAGCACAAACAATAACAGCAAAACAAAACAGAATTTCAACTGAAATCTCACACCTGGTACAAAATGTTAATTCAAAAATAGATTATGAACTTCAAAGTAACATTCTAATCATAAAATGGAGAAAGAACAAAAACAGACATTTTACCTAGAAGAATATACAGAAGGCAAATAAGCACATACAAAGTGTTTAATATCATTAGCTGTTAAGAAAGTGCAAATTAAAACCATAATGAAAGGTCACAGGCACAGGGAACAGAATGAGTAAAATAAAAAATGACAACACCGAATATTGGCATGGATATGAGAAAGTGGGTCATTCATGTATTGTTGGTGGGAATGTAAAATGATACAGTCAGTCTGTGAACATCTGTTTACCTTACATTCTGACAATTACATTCTTGAGCATTAATGCTAACAACATATTCACCGAAAACCTGTACATGAGGGGCCCATGGGAGGCTCAGTCAATTGAGCATCTAACTCTTGATTTCCGCTCAGATCATGATCTCAGGTTCATGAGTTTGAGCTGTGCATTGGCCTCTGCACTGCCAGCATGGAGCCTGCTAAAGATTATCTCTCTCCCTCTCTCTCTCTGCAACCTCCAACCATCCCCAAAACAAACAAACAAACAAACAAACTTAAAACAACAACAACAACAAAAATAAAACAACCCTGAACATAAAGGTTCAGAGCAGCTTTTTTCATTGTAGCTCCCAAATGGAAACAACTGAGATGTCCTTCACTTGGTGAACAGGTAATCTCTGACATAGCCATACCATAGAAGGGTAGCTCAGGAATAAAATGAGAAATTTGTGTTGTGTTGATGCATAACAGCATGGGTGAATCTCTTAAAAATAAGACTGAGTGAAAAAGCAAGTTCCGAAGTTGATGTACTGTATGATTCCATTTATAAAAACATCCCTTGAGTGCCAGAATTATAGAAGCAAAATATTTGTGGCTTCCAATGTTTACAGAGAAAATGGGAGGGTGGGAAGAAAATGAATGCAGTTACAAAAGGACAACAAGAAGGATCCTTGTGGGGAAGGAAATGTTCTGTCTCTTTACATTATCCATTTATGTATTCTGGTAGTGATACTGTCCAATGTTACACAAGGTGTTACCATTAGGAGAAACTAGGTAAAGAGTACATGAGATCTCTCTGCAATATTTCTTAAACTGAATCTAAAACTATAATTATTCCTATGTAAAAAAGTTAAATTAAAAATAGAATAACTGGACTCATCAATAAAAAGAGAGGGAGAGAGGACTCAAATAAAAGAGAAATAAAATAAAGAGAAATAAAAACTGACATCACAGAAACACAAATGATTATTAGAAAATTTTGTGAAAAATTATATACAAACAAATTAGATAACCTAGAAGATATAGATGAATTTCTAGAAACTTTTAATCTACCAAAACTGAATCAGAAAGAAATAGAAAATTTGGACAGACTAATTATCAGTCATAAAATTGAATCAGTAATAAAAAGACTCCCAATAAACAAAACTTCCAGGACCAAGCAACTTCACAGGCGAATTCTACCAAACATTTAAAGAAAAGTTAATACTTATTCCTCTCAACTATTCCAAAAAGAAGAGAAGAGGAGGGTAAGTTTCCAAATTCATTCTATGAAGCCAGCACTACCTTGATACCTAAACTAGATAAAGATATGAAGAAAGAAAACTAAAGCCAATTATCTCTGATAAACATAGATGCAGAAATCCTCAGAAAAAAATGTTAGCAAGCTGAAATCCAACAATGCATTAGAAAAATCATTCACCACAACCAAGTGGGGTTTATTCCCATGATGCAAAGATGATTTAATATTCACAAATCAATCAACATGTAACGTGACATCAATAAGAGAAAAGATGAAATCCATGAAATCATTTCAATAGATGCAGAGAAAGCATTTTGACAAAGTACAACATCTATTCATTGTAAAAACCCTGAACAAAGTAGGCTTAGAGGGAACATACCTGAACATAATACAGGCCATATATGAAAAACCCACAGCTAACATCATACTAATGGGGAAACACTGAGAGCTTTTCCCCTAAGGTCAGGAATAAGACATGGATGTCCACCCCCACCACTTTATTTGACATAGCACTGGAAGTCCTAGCCATAGCAATCAGACAATAAAAAGAAATAAAAGGCATCCAAATTGGGAAGGAAGAAGTAAAACTTTCACTGTTTGCAGATGACATGATACTATATGTACATAACCTAAAGGCTCCATCAAAAAACTAGTAGAAGTGATAAGTGAATTTATTAAGATCCCAGGACACAAAATCTATGTAAACCTGTTGCATTCCTATACAATAATAATGAAGCAGCCAAAGAGAAATTAAGAAAATAATCCCATTTAGAGTTGCACCCAAAATAAAATACCTAGGAATAAACTTGACCAAAGAAGCAAAAGACCTGTACTCTGAAAACTATAAGACATCAATGAAAGAAATCAAAGGCTACACAAACAAATGGAAAGATATTCCATGTTCAGGGATTGAAAAAACAAATATTGTTAAAATGTCTACACTACCCAGAGAAATCTACAGATTTAATGCAATTCCTTTCAAAATACCAACAGCATTTTTTGCAAAGATAGAACAAACAATCCTAAAATTTGTATGGAACCACAAAAGACCTCAAGTAGTCAAAGCAATCTTGGGAAAGGAAAACAAAACTGAAGGTATCATAATTCCAGACTTCAAGTTTTATTACAAAGCCATAGTAATCAAAACTGCATGGTACTGGCACAAAAGTAGACACATAGATCAATAGAACAGAATAGAAAGTACAGAAAGAAACCCACAATTATATGGCCAATTAATCTTCCACAAAGAAGGTAAGAAGACGCAATGGGAAAAGACAGTCTCTTCAACAAATGGCATTTGGAAAACTGAATGGCTACATACAAACGACTGAAACTGTACCACTTTCCTATACACAAAAATAAACTCCAAATGGATTAAAGACCTAAATGTGAGACGTGAGACCATGAAAAGTCTAGAAGGAAGCACAGGCAGTAATTTTTCTGACATTGGTCATAGCAACATTATTCTAGATATGTCTCCTAAGGCAAGGGAAAGAAAATCAAAAAATAAATTATTAGTACTACATCAAAACAAAGAGCTTCTGAAAAAAACAAAGGAAACAAACAAGAAAACTAAAAAACAACCTACTGAATGAGGAGATGAAACCTGCAAGTGATGTATCTGATAAAAGGTCCAATAGCATCTAATATATATAAAGAGCTTGAACAACTCAACACCAAAAATCCCCAAATAATCCAATTAAAAATGGAGAGAAGACATGAACAGACATTTTTCCAAAGAAGACATCTAGATGGCCACCAGACACATGAAAAGATGCTCAACATCACTCATCATCAGGGAAATGCAAATCAAAGCTACTATGAGATACCACCTCACATGTATCAGAAGGGTTAAAATAAAAACACTCAAGAGGTAACAAGTGTTGGCCAGAATGTGGAGAAAAAGGAATCCTCTTGCACTTTTGGTGGGAATGAAAACTGGTGTGGTCACTCTGGAATACTCTATTGAGGCTCCTTAAAAAGTTAAAAATAGAATTACCCTACAATTCAGTAAGTGCACTGCTAGGTATTTTCCCTGAGAAACAAAAACGCTAATTTGAAAGGATATATGCACCACTACGTTTATTGCAGCCTTATTTACAACAGTCGAACTAGAAGCAGCCCAAGTGTCCATTGACAGATGAATGGGTAAAGAAGGTATGGTGCATAATAGTTTATCCAGCCATAAAATATTATTATTCAGCCATAGAAAAGAATGAAAATATTATTCAACCATTTAAAAAAGAATGAAATCTTGTCATTTGCAACAACATGGATGGACCTAGAGAGTGTAATGCTAAGTGAATAAATCAGTCAGAGAAAGAGAAATACGGTATGATTTCATTCATATGTGGAATTTAAGAAACAAAATGGCCAAACAAGGGGCAAAAAAAAGAGACAAACTAAAAACCGGAGTCTTCACTATAGAAAACAAACATGGCTACCAGTGGGAGGTGGGTGGGGCCGAATGGGTGAAAGAGGTGAGGGGGATTAACAGCACACATGTCTTGCTGAGCACTGAGTAATGAATAGAACTGTTGAGTCACTATATTGTACACCTGAAATGAATACAACACTGTATGTTATCTACACTGGAATTAAAATTCAAAATATAAAATAAAATAAATACCAAAAAGAGAAGAAAAAAGAAATCAAAACAAATAAATGTATATGCTCTTTGAACTTCTGACTGAGATGGAGTAAGGGGGGTCAGATTTACCTACCTACCCCAAGTAGACAAAAATATGTCAAACAATGGTTGGCAAGGCAATGGGTACCAGACAAGAGGGGGTCATAATCCCTAAGAGAAAGGAAACAAAGGAAGTAAGCCCCATGATTGCCTATTTTCTTGCCTTGCATGAGTTTAGAAGCCAAGGTACAGGGAGCAGTACCCATAGGAGCCTTGCAGAGCCTTTGAGTTGTGAAGAGAGAGATGAGATGTCACAAGTGCAAAGTAGCTTGGGGTTCACAAGTTGAACAGTCCCAGAGAAGAGACAGCAGCCCTGCCTTCTCCACAGGGTTCCTGTGGAGTATTCAGGGAAACCCAAGTCTAGGAAAGAACCACTGAGGAAAGTTAGCAGTACAGCCTCTTTCCATAAACCAAACTGGAGGACCTCCAGGTCATGGAGCGCCCTTGCAGAGTACACGGAAGGGTCCTGAGACAGTAGTGGGGAAAAAGTAATGCTAGATTGAGCACTGCTATGGTTGCGCCCCCAAAAGTCTTTTTTAAAAATGTTCTTATTTATTTTTGAGAGAGAGAGAGACAGCGTGAGCAGGGGAGGGTCAGAGAGGAGGAGACACAGAATCAGAAGCAGGCTCCAGACTCTGAGCTAACTGTTAGCACAGAGCCCGACGTGGGGCTTGAACCCACGAACCGTGAGATCATGACCTGAGCAGAAGCCAGATGCTTTAACCGACTGAGCCACCCAGGTGCCCCTGCACCCCCAAAAGTCTTAAAGACACACAAGAAGCAAACTGTTTCCAAGCAACTGAACTGCATCCCAGAATAAAGTTCTAGAATACTTACAGGTATAAAAAATGTCAAGCACACAAGTTAAAAATGCATGAACTCTATTATTCATCTAAGAAACTATCACACATGGAGGGGATCTTGGTTGGTTCAGTCGGTTAAGCATCCGACTTCAGCTCAAGTCATGATCTAGCAGTTTGTGAGTTCAAGCCCCGTGTCAAGCTCTGTGCTGACAGCTTTGAGCCTTGAGCTGCTTTGGATTCTGTGTCTCCCCCTCTCTCTGCCCCTCCCCTGCTCACACTCTGTCTCTCCATATCTCTGAAAAAGAAATAAACATTAAAAGAATTAAAAAATAATAAAAAATTATCACACATGGAAAGAAACAGGGAAATGGCTCATAATGAGGAACTCACTCACTCACTCACGCAATTAATCAAAACTGCCCCAGTGTTTATACAGATGTGAGCATCGGCAGAAAATTACAGTGAAGCAGTCATTGTAATAGTGCTTCCATATGTTCAAAAAGTTAAGCGAAGACATAGAAGATATAAAAAATAGACTTTAATCAAAGTTGGGTGGAGCAATGTGTAAAATTTCCTGAATAAAATTACAAGTAGATGAGACTTTGCGAAAGAAAGATTAATGAACGTGAAGACTTAGAAATACAAACTATCCAAAATGAAATGCAAAGAGAAAAGTAAAGTTTAGAAAATGAGCAAAGAGCTGTGACATGTGGGACAGCTTTGAGCAACCTGAAAAATGGATAAAGTTCCCACAAGAGAAAGGGGCTCAGAAAAAAATACATTTGAAGAAAGATTTTTATATTTAATTTTTCAAATCCAACTTTTTCAAATTTAATGTGTTGGCTACAATTTTTCCAAATTTAATGAGAACTACAAAACTGGAGTTCCAAGAGGCAAAAAATAAATAAATAAATAAAAACAAAAACCAAAACCCAGAAACCAAAAAATCCCCAAGCACAAGAAACATAAAGGGAACTCTACCAATGCATGTCACAGTCCCATTAGTCAAAAGCAGCTAGGTCAGACTAGCATCAGATTATAGATTTATTTGTTTGTGTATGCTCTGACTCTACCACTAGCATGTGAGTGTGTAAGTTATCTATTGCTGTGTAGAAAACTACCCCAAAGCATGAGACCTTGAATGGCCTCATTTGTTATCTCATGGTTCTTGTGGATCAGGGATTCGCTAGCAGTTCAGCCAGAATTTCTCTCTCTGCATCGTTCAGAGTTTGCAAGTAGAGTCATGGCAGGTGTGTTCTCCTACAGCAAGAGAGAGAAAGAGTGAGAAGGGCACCATGGTGGAAGCCACCTTGGTAACCTAATGTTGGAAGTGGCATCCCATCACTTTGGCCAGTCTCTGTGCATTAGAAAAGAGTCATTAAGTCCATTCTACACTAAAGAAGGAGGATATTACATGACAACATGAATATCAGTAGGCAAGTGTCATTGGGCGCCATTTTTAGTAGTTGCTAAACATAGTTAACTCCACGGAATTAAAACGTTGCCTTGTGTATTACTGATTCCCAGTCCCTAGTGTGAAGTAGACAGAGAATATTCATGGGATGGATGGGCACACAAACGAATAGTCTGATAACTGGAAAACTCACAGTATAATTCTGTGCGCTAGGATAACTTTGACATTATCATCCAATGTCGCCTCTATTAGCAATCAATAACTTTGAACAATTAGTGGTTCAAGTTTCTACAGACGCTGTTAATTTTCAGAAACTAAGGATTGAACTTCAGCTGCATTAATCAATGGATACACTGTTTCACTTTTAAACAATATAATTAGGTTTTTTTCCCCACTAAATCTGTAACATGGTGGTTTGTGCTTTTATGAAGAAAGGAAACAACAGAAAAATTCCCTTCATAGCCTTGGAATGGGAGATTTAACTTTGATAATTCCTCCAGTATTTTATAAACTGCTTGTATTTATGTAGTAATGAAAAAATATAAATCCACACATATTTCACTGCGGGGGAAATAAATGAAGCCCCGTCCTGGGAGGCTTGTCTTTAATCATGAAATGTGCAACATTTGGCTGCACTGAATTAGCCATTTGTCTCACTAATGTAAATCCTCAAGAGCACTGAGGGCCCCAGCAGGAAAATCCACGGAACTGCGAATGTGCCTTCCAGGGGCGTGGGCGTGAGTTCAGTGAGGACACAAAAAGATGTCGGGGTATTGCTCCCTGAACGTTATTTATGTCAGGGCAGTCCCAACTTCCGTGAGTCTCTTTTATTCCCCAAAGCCCCCATGAATATATTCATCAGAAACATGGCACAGTTTCAGCGATGGGACACCGAGGAAGAGATAAGAAGCTCTCATTGCCTTTTGATTTGCCACCAGACTGTGCCAGAGATGTGTTCACAGACTTCCTGGCTTCAGAGACCCATGTGGCTCTTACCCTGCTTTCGGTGTCTGTGTCTAGGCTTCCTCCACTGGGGGTTCCTCTCTAAGGCCACTGGAGAAAAAAGTTGGGCTCTGAATTTTCAGAAATGCAAACAATGAAACACCCATTGGGATCATTCCTATCATAAATGTGGTCATTTTGATTAACACGGTCCACCTATTATGACTGCAAACTATTCATTAAAGCAGGTTTGCCCTACACAAACGCCATTAATAGCGGCGACAGCCTCGCTCAAGAGACAGCGGTGGCATTAATCTTCCCAGCTGTGCATTACTCATGTTACTTTACTGGTCTAATCCTGTAGGTCTCGAAAAAAAATCACATCCTTGCCAGATCGCCTGGAATTTTCAGATCAATTTCCCCAGATTTACTCTCTGCTCTCATCACTCAGCTGATACACAGAGGAAATGGTTACAGGCAGTATTAAATCTCCTTTCATCCCTAATCTTGTAACTTTAAAGGAATTTTCTATTTTTCATCTGTTTTCCTCACATTTCAGGATGATTCCAGTGTTTAAAATACCCCACCCCACTTAAAAATAATAAAAGCAGATCTGTGTTTCAGGGAAGCCACTTGGAGATTTCAAGCAAAATTACACAGATATGAGCATGCGGGGTCATTTTCTGTGCTAATTTTGATATTGTAGAAATTAAAAATGATTTTTAGAGCTTCGCCTCATAAGAAACACTGAAATTCAAATGCATTAAATATTTATATTAAAAAACACGAGAGAATGGAAACATTACATAGCATAGATCTGATCCTGAAATCAAAGTTACTTCACAAACCTAAACCAATAAGAAATGTCAAAGGAGAAAGGAAATAGGAAACATGAATTTGAATTTGAAGATGTTGACATAATCACAAAGTGAATTTTAAAGACATGCAAATAAGAAAAATAATGACAACAGATATAACTAAGCAGGGACAACAAATTATTGTAGAAGGAGTCAGTATAAGGAGACACAAAATACTACAGTTTATTGGAAAGATAATTAAAACATGACTTGAATAATTACAGATGATTAATAAAACTATTATATTTGCTCAGCTTAATCACGACAGAAGTCAAATTAAACACAAGTTTCTTGCTTGAGAGATTAATAAATTTTTTTGAATAGTAGTACCCAATTTTGGAAAGGTCAGAATAAAATGAGCCTTCATATATTTTTTGGAAAATCTGACATTTGAGGAGGATGACAATATAGCTAACACACACTTTCTCTCTTGAAATGTTCATTGCCTCTTAGGAAGTAACCTAAGGAAACTTAATCTAGGCAAAGATTTTGAGTATATATATATATACACATATACACACACACCAACATATAATGTCTACATTATATGTTTCATATTACACTAGCATTATATATAATTATATACAATACTACTGTGTTATAACATTATATATAATATTAAAACCTTAGGAGCAAAGAAAAATACCCATGGGCAGAAAAAACATTAAGTGATCAAATTTCACTTTTAGCAAAATTATCAAAAAATATTATGAATACCCTCAATTACATTTTCAAAGATTATATAGTTACATACAAAATTGATTATGATATATGAAAAAATACCATATCCATATATATATATAGGTCTACATTCCATGTGTGTGGATACACATACATATATATTTATCTAAATGCATGTATATGTATCTATACCCCATAATAAGTAATGTTTGTATTGTACAATAATTTTAATTATATATCATATATAATATATATAACATTATACAAAAGCATTTAAACATATATAATGATGTGTATCATCTGACATTGATCATTTTAAACATGATTTTTATATATGATATATAGTGGAAGAAAATGAACTAAATGTTAGCCATGATTCATAAGTTTGAGAATGATTTTGCATTTCATTTGTTTATTTATCTTTTTAAGTTTTTCTATAATTAATAGTTTGGTGGAAATCTAAGTAAGACCATGTGTAAAGGGGCGCCTGGGTGGCTCAATCAGCTAAGCATCTGATTCCTGGTTTTGGCTCAAGTCATGATTTCTTGGTTCATGAGTTCAAGCCCTGTGTTGGGCTCTGTGCTGGTGGCATGGAGACTGCTTGGGATTCTCTCTCTCTCTCTCTCTCTCTCTCTCTTTCTGCCCCTCCCCTCTCTCACAAAATAACTAAATAAACTTAAAAAAGATTATAAAGTGGAAAGCAAGGTTTGCTTATACTCCCTGAGCCCTCCCATTGTATACATGTGTGCATGGCCACTCTGATAATGGGCAGGCACTTCTCACTGTAGGATCCAAGAGTCTGAGCCTAGTGCCTTGCGTGACCAGTTGATAAGGAAAAAGAGACAGGGAAGAGTCTTTCTTAATAGTGCTGGGTCAGGGGCTGCAGTATGAGCGGCACTAGCTCTTCCTTAAACTTCATGCTTTCTTTACGTCCACATACACCCATCTACAGATCACACACACACACACACACACACACACACACAAGCACAATTTTTTTTTTTTAGTGGCAAAAAAACAAGTTCTGTTACAAATCCTAAGCCATTCTCAAAATTCTTAGCATCTATCTCTTGGGATTTCCCTGTGAGGTCGAGTTTAGAAGAGCATATTGGGATGAGCGTGGCCTCAGCTGCCACGCACGTCACAGAATTACCACAGGACGTAAGCTGCACTTAAGGTTTGAGTAAAGAGGAAAGCAGTGATGGATTTTTTTGGATCAATTCTCCTCACCCAGGGAGTGCTGCGCATTGCATGGGTGTGTGTTGCCTGGGGACAGAAAGCACTGATCTGAAAGGAATCCATAAGTCCTGTGGATGTTGTGTGCTATGAAGAACAGAATTTTGTTCTTCCTGTTAGATATAAACTGTTCACCCCTTGAGTGACTGACAGTGGGCAAAGGCACTTGGAACCTTCTGCAGAAGTAGAAAATGTGGTTAAACGTTTTAAGAAGTTCAAAGTCTAGAGGATAGACAAGTCAGAAGATTACATAAATTTTAAACTGTTTCTGGCGAGGTGTCCATGTCCTCATGATATAAATGAAATAGATTGACACACTGGGCTAGACTTGCCAGCGAGAGATGGTCAGGGTCCTGAGTTTGCAACTGCTGCCTCCCATGGCATCCCAACCACTGTCTTTTCCCTTAGGATGATCCTGGGGAAGTGGTGACACTCAACTGCATTGACTACAAATGCACAGGCCCAGGGTCCAGGAAGAGATTGAGAAAAGTGGCAAAACATTCTCTGTCTCTGGGTGTCTATTATCTCTTTGGAAGAATGGCAAACAATGAAATAATTTCATGATTTTCACTGTATTCCCACTTCCAACTTGTTCTTACGAAACAGGACATTGTGTGATGCTGAATTATTTAATGTTGCACCTGGAAGGGATAATTATCAGTAATTTTCTTATTTAATGACAGATTTATTAATGTTATGAGGTTACCAAAGTAAACATTTTGAGACATCAGGAAGTGCTATTCATCTACACAATTACATAAGACTTGCACAACTAATAAAATTTATGTACTTAACCAAAGAAATTCCTTCAAATATGAACGCATTGATTGAAAATATAAACATTTCTATATATCTTATTAGCATGGAAGTCCAATAAATCAGTCTTTCAAATATTTTAAATTCTGCAAAACACAGCTAAAAGGTACAGCGTTAAAATGATTGCACCAGTAAATAGTAAACTTATCCTGAAAAAGTAATAAAGAATATTAGTCCCATGAGATTGTATTATTACTTGTTCCTATTCTTTTCTAGAATAATTTCTACACTTTCCTAGGGTTTTGTTATGCTTGTTATGCCCCCAAAAAAGGAAAATATCTTTTTGTGCTAGCCATGGTTACAAGACTTGGGTTTCCAGTTGAATATTTTTGGTAGAAAGTAGGACCCGTCTGCCCAGCCAAAGCATTAAGGGTCAACAACATAGTCGACTCAGTACATCATCTCTCAAGACCTTTCACTTTTTTTTCCCAGGAATTTGATTTTTAGAGGCGTAGTGTCTTTCTCAAAGCCAAAGCTCTCTGCAAGTTTTACGTAAGCTGTCATTATGAACGCACATTAAAAGTCCTTTATGAGAGCAGACCTAGTCCATATTTCTTATCTATTATAATGACCTTTCTAGAGCATTCATTATTTAAAATAATTTCATTATTTAATATCATTTAGAAACACAGCTTTCCATTGTTGGTTGTAGGTGACCATTGTAGATTCCTTCTCCTGGCTTTTCCCAGGACTCCTTGCCTTACTCAAAGTTTACTGTGTTGGCTTGCACATGTGCTGGAAACAAGCAAATATCCATGTTTTATGAGAAGATATATAATTGTTAGGGAAACAAGCTACTTATAATTGCACTCTTTTACACTCAAAATTCAGTAATTATATTTTCTTTTTTAATGCTAGGCATATCTTTTTATGAAGTTTGTATTTTGTCTTCTGAGTGTAATTATGAATCCATGGCTTGGCGCATTCTCAGCTTGTCCCAATTTCCGATTACATAATCATAAAAGTTTTGAAGATCAATTTATCATAACTTAGCTGATAGGAGCCCTTTCACTTGGCTTCTTGTGTTTGCTTTTGATATTACTCCTAACATTCATGGAACAACTCTTGTCTTCTGGATGTTATAGGAAGTTTCAGAATCATCCTCATGTTTTTCTGTCCAATATATAGAATCAAGAATATTTAAAAGGTCTTTGTATACACCACAATTGGAGGAGGGCAAAGTGCTGTTGCTGTTTTCATGCCAGTTTTAATAGCGACTTGGGCATTTTCACCAGCATTCCCAACAAGTTTGTGAGGGGGAAGAATTTTCCAAAGTCCTTACCCTGTCACTCCTGCTTATATCACCTCCAGTTTTCTTATTGTAGCTTTCTCTCACCAAGTTCTTCTCTACATTTACTGTGTGAAAGACATAACAGGCATTCCTACATATTGAGAAGCTTGCATTAAGAACAAGGAAACAAAAGAAATCTGGTTATTATTAGAAAATGAGACCATATATGAAGGTGCGGTGATGAGGGTGAAGGCAAGCTTTGAATGCCATGCATGGAGGTTTGTTGGTCTCCTTATTCCAGAACATCCCAACATGCTCTCTTACTGTAGTGTCATGTTCTACTTCAGAAGATACTTAAAGTGAGGCAGTTGCCTGTACAGGTTGATCTCCTATGTCACCTCTCTTGATCACCTCTTTTATATCAATTCTTACCAGGGGAACCAAATTCTACAAAGTAGGTTCTCAAAGCCTGCATGATCATTGAACCTATAATGTAGGGAAATCATGATGTTGAGCAAGAGAAAAGAAGGGATCTATCATTACTGCTGTGTAGACCAGGCAGTGTGACAGATGTTTGCAAAGATTGTTTCACTTACTTATTATACTTTTAAGATGAATATAATCATCCTCCTTCAAGAAGTGGTAAGTGAGCTAGAAAGTGCAATTACGTTTGGATTTCAGAGGACTACTTTGTATTCTGTTGTTAGAAAGCTTGGATTTAAACACTGTATGCACCACACACTAACTATGCGACCATGAAAAGAATCACAACTTCTTTGCTGCTTCCCTCCTCGGTTATGAACGACACATAACATAACCTGTATGTCCGAGCAAGATCATGGGAAGTAAATGAAGAGATAACTAAGATAGTATCTATTTCACAGCTAGTTGAGTAAATGGATCAACAGCATCTCAATGGGGCCAAAGGGAAACCTGGGTAAACAAAGCTGTACCTGGGAAGTTTTCCATTTGCTGTAATCATTTCTAATTACTTCATGTATGTGTTATCTCCAGATGGGGCTAATTAGTGGGCATAAATGTAGCCACTGACATCACAGCCTGATATAGTAATCTGCCATTTATATTAAAATATTCTCCGACCATACTGCTCTCAGGAGTTTAAAACTTGGGGGCACCTGGGTGGTTCAGCCAGTAAAGCATCTAACCCTTAACTTCAACAGGTCATGATCACACGTTTGTGGGTTCAAGCCTTGCGTCAGGCTCTGTGCTGACAGTGCAGAGCCTGCTTGGGATTCTTTCTCTCCCTCTCTCTCAAAATAAATTAATAATTTTTTTAAAAGAGAGAATCTGACATTTGGCTACAGGTTTATCTGAGTTGGGGCCGTATCCCTTCATGTGTCCTCATAAAAATTTATCGTTATTCTTCTTTCTGAAGTATATGTAAAATGGAGAACATTGACATAAACCCCCCAGACACACAGCCTCTGGTGTCATTTTGTCAGTTTATTTCACTTGTTTAGGGGGCTCCTTCCGTTAGGCTGGCTCCTTCCGTTAGGCTGGGGATCCCAGTGCTGTCGGGCAGCTCAGACAGTTTTTGCGACCACTGGTTCCATAGCCACCTTGAGTCACAATCCACTTCAAAGGTTTGTGCTCAGCTATGGCCAGGGTCACCTGGCAGGCTGCCCTGGGGTCTCAAGGGAGCATCCCAGCTTCTGCAGACCACGGTGACAATGCCTGTACAACACAGATCGGACATGTTCACACAGGCGTCCTCATACCTGGCCCTCCGAGTACAGGCCTGTAGGGGATTTAGAACAAAAGCCTTCCTTGGGTTTTCAGTGTAGAATCTCCACTCTTGAAAGCGCCCAAAATCAAGGAACAAGGGTCTGAGCCACATTCATTGCCTGTGACATGTGTCTACTTTAAATTGGAGGGGATACACTGACCTCAAGTTCAAATGGCAAGCAACTGCTCTCTTGTCAGAGAAGATAAGTACTCCACCTGTGATCCTTGGTTAAGTGTTTCTGTTTGTCTCTGGACACCGTTAGTCTTTTATAAGTTTTCCTTGTCTTGGCTGCTGGAAAGGCTTGTCCTCCCCAGTGAAGGTATTCCCCAGCCGGAAGCAGACCTCAGCTGGGGCCCTAGAGATGCTGGGCTGTTTGGACTCACACTATGGGGGTGCATAACCCCAATACCTCTCTCTTCTGCCCACCGGACCAGCTGGATGGGGTCACTGGATTTCACAAATCAAATTTTTTAAAATAAAACTGTATGCAAAACTCTGATACAGGCACTCCACACTCAGCTCCTCTGGGGAGTGCCTGGCATCAAGTGCTAACTGCTTTGGGCAAACTAAGGCAGAGACTGCCCACCACTACCCCATGTTCCTCTTGGGTTTTTTGGTCCCTTGCAGCTCAGCAGGGACAGGACACTGCGATCTGGCTATGCTCAGACTCACAGGCGCTGTCACGGCTGAGAGGTAAGCATGAAGGCTACAGACAGCAGCAGCAGCAACCTCTGTCTCTCAGCACCCGGACGGTGTCACAGAGCCCAGGAGGTCAAGGGGGGCTTAGGGTGTGGCCCTATGTCTTGTGACACGGGACCCACCCTACCCATTTTATTTTGCTGCTGATTCCCATTCATTTTACACTCCTGAGATTGTAAAATCTCCATCAGGATTATAAAATACAACCCCTCGGGGCGCCTGGGTGGCTTAGTCCGTTAAGCGTCCGACTTTCGCTTAGGTCATGATCTCGCGGTTCGTGGGTTCGAGCCCCGTGTCGGGCTCTGTGCTGACTGCCAGCTCAGAGCCTGGAGCCTGTTTCAGTCTGTGACTCCCTCTCTCTCTGACCCTCCCCTGCTCACGCTGTCTCTCTCTCTCTCTCCTAGAGATAATAAAAATATATTAAAAAAAAATACAACCCTGAGACAATCTCGAATCCCCAGTCTTTCATAGGGTTCTGTAAGCTAGCCGGTAAACTTCCCAAAGTGTCGTTTTCTGCTTAAAGTCACCAGTTAGGTTATGCTTCTTACAAAAAAAAAAAAAAAAGACATGGTGAAGAGGGTGTCAGTGGTAGAACCAGGGTTCAGGACACAAACTGAAGGACTGAAGACTCGACCCCAGCTTCAGGGACCCCCGATCTTACTGGCTGGGAGAAGGTAAATGACGGCTTGATGACGACCAGGTGGATGATCCAAAGGGCGGGGACTGTGTCCCCAGGGCAGGTCACTGCAAAGCCGCCCCCTTTGCAAAAGCAGAGACGACCTCAGCATGGCCATCCTTCAAGACCCCAATACTTCAAGCCCCTGGGTTTTCAAGCCCTGAATATTCTCTCAACTCCATTTCAGCTTCAAAATATTATGATCATAAGTTATGTAAGTACAGCGGGAGGACTTGATCAGAAATCTTAGAAAACCATGTCCCCAAACAGCCGGCTTGGGCGCCTTCCGTCTCTTCTTCCAACAACGGGGAAGAGTGGTTTCCATGGCCACGAGGGTAACATCCTAGTTAAGCTGTAGAGTCCATGAGGGTAAAAGCTGCATCCTCTGATTTCCGGGGTTCCTTCTGTGCCTGTATGAGCCTCCAAGGGCTGCGGTACAAAACAAAAGGCCACAGTCCACGTGGCTGACACAGGGGAAATGTCCTCCCCTCACAGTGCTGGGGACAGAGTCTGACATCTGGTGTTGGCAGGGGCCTCGTTCCCTGTGGCCCCCAGGGTGGACCCCTTCCCGGGGCTGCTTGCGATGTGGGGTGCTCCATTGTGTCACGTGGCATCTCCCTGGGTTTCTTCAGCTTTAAGGACACGTGTCTCTGTGTGAGAGCCCACCCTATGCCAATATGACCTCACTCCAACTTGGCTCCTTCTGCAAACACGCACCTTCACTGGTAGGGGGGTTACACTCCAGCACATCTTTTGTGGGGGACACATCTCAGGTCCCCCCACGGACAGGGGAAGATCAACATGCTGCCTTGAGTGCACATTAAATATCTTTCTTCTCTTCTAATTTCACTTCAGTCAAATAAATCAACAATCTGCGATTTCCGTTCTCTTCCACCTTACTTAGTTGTGTGATTTTAGCCTCTCTGCCCGGTTAATTGGGGGATTCACTTTTCCCACTTGCAACAGTCACTCTTTCTTGTACTTGAGACAAAGCCACAGGGAACCTTCCAGCCAAGTCTGCCCTCCGGCTCCTCCACCACCCTGGGGACAAGGAGACCACGGACCGCTGCCTCGTTTCTTGGATCATGCTTCTTCCTCATGTTCTAGAAATAGAACTGCACAAAACAAGGGATCTCCGTTGTGTGTCTCTTGAAAGCATCTCCTGCACTAGCCAATTCATTTCTGTCTCTCTCTCTGGCTCGTCTGAATCCATCACCTCCCCCTACGTTGCAGAGAGAAAACATCTGGAGAGGAGTCACAAGGAGCACAGCGATGGGGAGCGAAGCATGGTGCCTTCACTCAGTGGCAGACAGATGCCCAGCCCTGTAATGGATCCCTCTCTTAGCTCAGCGCTGACATGAGGCTCCCGCATGGACAAATTCATGGCCACAGACTCACGGATCTGCCCCTTGGGTTGCAGACCAGAGATGTGCCTGATTTGTGTGTTTGCTGAAACTCAGTAATGAGCAGGATCTTTTCTCTACCCTCTGAAGAGACACAGAGGAATCTGCCAACTTACAGAGAGAAAAATCCACCCCATTAGCAAATGTGGTCTGTTTTCACACCCCTCCTATTGCTTCAGCCTTGGAGGTGCTGTTTGGAAGGGTGTGTGGATTCCATCTGGGAAGCTTTCCAAACTGTCTTCAAAAAGAAAAGAAGGGAAACATAACAAGCCATCTTCGGCTGGGCATATGAACAAGCAAACTGCTTCTCCTTCAGTTAACCACAGAGTGTCTTCGATGAGGAGGGAACGAACGTATGTTGAGGGTTTCTCACAGAGGATTCCGGTCTATGTTCCCGGATCTAATCACTCATGTGTCCCTACCGCTGGCTGTGCATGAAGCCAGAGTTCTAATCAATTTGCCAGCCTAACAGGGAGCGGATATGAGTGATGAAGGGTCTCCCCAGATACCAGGCATTTCTGCTTCTTGGTCAGAGATATTCTGCTCAAAGTAAAAACGCGTGATCATCTGCACCCTCTGAGCTCAGCAGTAGCTAGGGACACATTTCCTGACTTGCACCCCTTTCCTAAACATGGTAATAAATAGCGATACCAGTAACTAATTAAAAAGTCTCTGGAAAAGCTTCATGAATGAAATCCCTGCAAACTACTGCTGTAAATATCATAATAGATTTCTTTCCTCCACAGCGGATTGGTGCCTGGCATGGTGCAAGAGACTGACAGGTGTTTCCTGAACTGATCTTTGCCAAATGGCCATCACAGTGGGTCTTTTACTTCTGATAAGAAATTGCGACTCAGAAAGATTAAGCAATGTGTTCAAAATAACAGAGCTAAGATATGGGAGAGTTAAGACTTGAAAGTAAGACCTCAGATTCAAAAATCCTTAGCACTATAATCCTTATAATCTTAGCACCATGCTAAAGACTATAAGGAACAAAAACTGAAATACGGAATAGAAAGGCAGGATGGAACAAAAGTCTGAACTATAAGTCCATGAAAGGCACAGAATAAGAAAAACAAACTCTGGTATGCAAACCAAATGATCAAAATTCTTTAGAAAAGAGCAGAAGTACCATAGAAGAAATAAATTTGGAGCAGATTTTGGAGGTGAGAGAAATATTTAAAGGAGAAAACCGTCCTGTATTTTTTTATGTGGACTTCCTGTTTTAGAAGTGCTAGAGTCATTGAACAAGAGTCGCATAGACATCGAGATTCTTTGGACTTGGGAATAACTTTTCATAACCTGCAATGGGTATTCTCAATGGGAAGGCAGGGGAGAGAAAGCACTGCTATATTTGAGTGGAGGCTCATGGATGTCATCAGGTAAAAATAGCTTTCTCATTGGCTTTTGGTAATTCCATCCCTCAGAACAAAAACTAGAAGTAGAAGAAATAGCTTGTTGCCTGATTTGACTCTATAGCCACTACCTGAAATCTGTTGCTGGATTCAAGGAAGAGTTCGGGATAACCTGAAGATCACTTTTTTTTTTTTTAATGTGCTTGAAAATAAGGTGGAATCTTCTTTGGGCTTGAAAGTGCAGGAATCTTAGCACGTTGCCCAAATAGCAGTGCTCAGTCTTCGGGGCTAGAACAAGACAGGATGCTGACGGAAACCCGTCTGTGGGGTGGGAAGGAAGTGATTGTGGGCCATGACGATGGTATTTTGAAAGGGCGACTGTTTTTATGTTTTCTGTCTTTTCTTTGTGGTTTCCCTTTTATTCTCTCTCTTGGAGTTTGTTAAAGATCTTTTGGAAAATTCTGACATGTTTCAGCTCTCCTGGAGGGAACTTTTACAGACGTATCTGCCTATGTTTGGAGAAAATTTGTTTTTTAAAAAAACTGGAGTATTGGGGAGCCTGCATGGCTCAGTTGTTACAGCATTTGACTCTTGATCTCCTCTCAGGTCAGGATCTCATGGGTCATTGGGATGAGCCCTGAGTTGGGTCTGCACCGACAGCAAGGAGCCTGCTTGGGATTCTCTCTCTCTCCCTCTCTCTCTACCCCTCCCCCATTCACAATCTCTCTCTCTCTCTCTCAAAATAAGTAAACATTAAAAAAACCAAGCATTGGTGTTTTGTTTTTTGTTGTGTGAAGTAATTCATGTTTTCCACACTACAATGGAATACATGTTTTTAAGAAGAAAACGTAAGATAAAAGAAATATTCTTTCCGTTCTAGAAGAACCTTCATTAATGCCATCATACATATCCTTTCAGGATTGTGTGTAAGTATGTACCCTTTGGTTACGGACATAAGTGGGTGTGCTGATAGCACAGTGAATCACACTGCACAAGTTTTTGTGACCATTTTTCCACACCTATACATCACAGCATCCATTTCAGTGGCTTCTGAGAGGTGAATCGTGTGAATCCCTTCTACTGTACATACCCCGTCCACCACTGTTTCCCAAGCTGGTTTTATAAACAGCATGACCAAGAACATAGATACGTTTCTGCACATATTTCTTCCATAGCCTGAATTTGTTTAAATCTTTTCCCAAACATCCCAGAATTCTCACTATTGTGCTATCTCAGAAAACATCTCTTTTAAATGCATTGTTCTGTCATATTTTCGATATCCCCCTTTCTCCACATACAGTGGCAAATTAAGTTATCTCATTATATGCCTTGTTTAATGCAGTGATTAACACATCTATTCACATGGTAAGAATCGAAGAGAATTGTGAGAGACTGTTGAAAAGTGTAGAAACTGTTAATAGTGCCAACTGTTCATAGTGTACTTCGCTTAATTTATATGGAAAAAATTGTGTGTGCGGCCTCACTTGCCAACAGGAAATTTCACCAACGGTAATGATCGTTTTGTCTCAAGACCTGTGATTGATCTCCACCTTGGGTCAGGAAGGATTTCTCCCCATGCTTTAGTTTTTTATGGTTAATTCCATCACGGGGGCTTTCTGCTTTCCTCCGGAACATCTGCCAGGATGTGCTGTCACATGCAGAACTCCTGACTCAATGGACCATTAGTTTTCATGCAGAAATATGTGTGGATTTACAAAAGGCACTCATGAGTGCCTATAATGGAGGCCATGTGCTATCAGTCGGAAAGAAGGGAGAAATTGGCTTTGCTCAGATCATTACAATTCCCTAAGCAGAAACCTCTGTCTTAAAATAAACCGAGTACGTTCTCAGGCTATGTGGCCTCAGAGATCTCTCCGGGATCCCCTGAAGTGGATCCAAATGCACTCGGAATCATCAGGTGAGGACTCCCCACGCCCGAGGCATTTGACAAACCCCGGGGAATCAGAGTTCGCCAACAGCAGAGAAAGCAGCTGCTCCTTGGCATAATTTTAGAAGGGCTGAGAAATGTCCTCAGACCCCAGTATTTCCTCTTTGCTACCTTTAGCATCTCATTGCCGGCATCAAATTATTTTTCTACTTCAGTATTCTTTTCCTTATGCATTAAGATAGTACCACCGTCGGAAAAGTCACGTCTAAACTAATATTCACTAAAGTTAATCTGTAAGACTTCTTGCGAAAGCCAGCTGCTCGTGTGCAGAGAGGAGCTAGGAGCGCAGCTGGAAATACCGGCGTCTTTCTGGGATAGCAGAGCAGTGGTGGCAGAGAAGGTGTCCAACAACCCAGGAAGCTGAACGGCTTGGTCACCTTGGGGCGGGAAGAGCCCAGGGTTGGGGCAGCTGCGGCTGGAAAAGAACAGTGCCTATCTGACCACTGTTTTGTCTGTGATTCTCAACTCCTTCCCAGCCTCTCCCCGGAAGGGCTGTCCTTCCCTCCAGGAACTCCACAGCGCGTCTGTCTGTCTATTATAACATGCAACACGGCCCTAAATCCATTCACTTTCATGTCTAGCTTTCCAGAGCTCTGCTGGTCTTAAAGAAAGGCTCTGTGTTTTTTCTGTCTGCATATTCTCAGTGCCCTCAAAAGTAACTAACACATGGCAGGAGTTTAAAGCATCCTTTTGCAAGAAGGAAAGAAGGCTTCTCCAAGGAGAGTGTGATTGCTTCCTACTTAAAACATTGTCTCTAGACACTCAGACCTTCTCAGCAAAGAGATGGCGCAGGTGCAGCGGCAAGAAGACACAAGGGGAGTCCTGGAGTTTCAGAAGCACCTGACAGAGATTCCTTGCCCTCGTTGACTAACTGCACAATGAAACCATAAATTAATAGAACAGTAGGGATGAAAGAGAGGGGTCTGTTCTGCACCCATCCCTCAACAGGACTGAGCATCATTATGCAAATGTTCGTTGAGCACACAGAACAGGCAGGCACCACGGGCCCCTATCCTGATGTTAAGGCACTGAACAAAACATAGGCAGGAAACAGCCTTGGAAGTGAAATAGACTCTATCAGGTAGCTTGAAGGCTGTGCCAAAGAATACGTGGGGCATGGGAAGACGGGGGACAGCTCCAGCATGAGGAGAGGAAGGGAGCTGTCATCTAATGCATGGTGGTAAGAAAGGGCTCACAGAAGCACCGACTGCCTGGAATGTGGAACCTGCAAGGGTAAGAAATATCCAGCGGATGTGGACAGAAGATAATGTTGCAGACTGTGGCTTCAGACTCTCTTGAACAGATGAGTGTCTTGAGTACAAAGGTGAAGAACCTACTGGAAGGGAAAGTCCTGGGGTGGGGGAGGGTTCTTCCCCCACAACCTGCTGTCCTAGACGGCCTGACCAGAGCCCCCATCGCGGGAGGAGAGAGAAGCCTGGGTAGAATAGAGAATGTGAGGAGGAAGGTCTGAGTCTGCAGGATTCACACAATGAATGGGTGTGAGCATCGCTCACCCAGGGGATCGACTCAAGAAGACCAGACACCTGTTAATTTTTAGAAGCAACTTCATCACCAGAGAAATCGCACACCTGGTCACCTGTGTCGGTTTACCTCAACAACACTCTGAAGCCCCCAATCTTGAAACTGTAACCAGAAAGTATAAGGCTAGATCTACATTTTAGAATTCGGGTTGATGTCTCTATCCTCTTCCACATAGAGGCAGGTGGTGGATTTTGGTTATGAACACATCCATCCCATATATGCAGTGCGTTGATTGGTTGCATAGACCTGCACTCGTTTGGCTTCTGGAGCCGCTCCACAGAGCAGAGCGCACGGTTACATTACAGGCACCCAGTCCCGCAAAAGCAGCTTTGTTCTTATCATCTCTGCCCCATGCCCCGCAGAAAAACCACGGAGGTTTAGAAGTGAACTTGCAGATGCTTTGTGGAGTTTTGCTAGTGGTAGGGGAGAAACAGCAGCCAGTCTGGGTTTTCAGGGCCGAGGAAGGGGGTGTGTAAATGTGGGTGCACATCAGGAGAGGTGCGAGACGTGTGAGAGATAACATCCAGACTAAATGTACACTCAGTGCTGTGCATGGAAAATGCATTTGCTCATGGCAGATACGACCCTGAAACCAGTAACTGGCAGCGAGGGGTGTAATTGCAGTAGGGCACAAACCTACCTGCTGAGCAGGTGACACTGCTGAGTGACACGAAGTTCAGGGGGGGAAGCAGGAACAGGACAGGCCTGGCACAGCTATTTTCTCCATGCACCTCCTGCGTTCCGGTGTACCTTCAGTTTGGGGGCCGTCGCTTTCTTTGGGGACACTCTGGTAACATTTGGAGCTTGCATGTTTTCTCCAAAATGTCCTGAAGATGTGAGTTTCTTGTTGTTCTTCAATGTTTTCCTCTAAAGGTTTCCAGGAGGAGCCAAAGAATAATTCAGAACTAGGTTGCCACCATATTCCTATCGGAAGAAGAATACAATCTTTCATTCATTTACATGTGTATGTGTGTATATACATATATATTAATGTTTATTTATTTTTGAAAGAGAGACAGAGCATGAGAGGGGAAAGGCAGAGAGAGAGAGAGAGAGGGAGACACAGAATCTGAAGCAGGCTCCAGGCTCCGAGCTTTCAGCACAGAGCTTGACATGGAGCTCAAACTCACGAACCTTGAGATCATGACCTGAGCTGAAGTTTGAGGCTTAAATGACTGACCCACCCAGGAGTCCCTTTCATTCATTTCAAATCATTGATGAGGGTGCCTCCTATGCTGTATTTTTCTCATGTGGTTTCTAAATCAGTTTGGGAGATGGAGAGACACATAGAGAGATGTTTAGAGAAAAGTATGGTGGGAACCTTTGATGGGAGAAATAAGGGTCATGGGAAGAGAATTAGGAAACAGAAGAGGAAGTGTTTAAACAAAACGGCCTTTTAGAACTCCCTGAGAAAATACAGCTGCACATTTCTTTCCTCTCCTCTTCCAACCAAGATATTTATGAGGAAAGGAAACGTGAAGTAAATTCAGATTTGGTAATGGAAAGGTTGGAGGTTTAGACCTTTGTCTTCTATTTTAAGCAAAGCCCAAGTGTCTTGAGAGACTTAATGTAATATACAATAATATTCAGTAATTCAAGAGTCAGTGATCTCTGAGAGCAGGCCTGGAGAGGCAGCAGGAGGTGAGGCTATTTCTACCCTCGTTGGCTTTCTCAGCCTCTCTCTCTGGTTATCCATCTTCCTCTCGTGGAAGGCAGTGACATCTGAGATCAGCTCACTGAGCATGTGTGTCAAGCTTTGAGCCTTGATAATCGTGTACAAGTAGAGGGATTGGGTTTAGATAAAGGAGCCTGGTTACTTCTCTGTGGACACAGTCTGGGAAGCACACCTGTGTGTGAGATTTCATCGATCTGGATGTTTCTGGTGGGTCACGTTTGTGCAGTCTCCTCTGATTATTTCTATTTCTTCAAAGAAATGGAAAGTTGCATTATCAGCGGAGAGAGAATAGACAAAGTAATTGTCCCTTTGATTTTCTCCATGGAGTTATACCTCTACACAGTCTATTGAGAGCTTTAGGATAGGAAGTATAAGCCATCTGATCTTCTCCCTAAAAGAGGTAGGGGCCGCATTATTCTCTACACTATGGTCTGGAAGTGGAGGCTGAGTCTCGAGACCATCCATGGATAGATCGCTCCCTAGCATTGCGCATAGCTGTGCAGGGTATGAAGTGCTTGTTGCCAGAGACCTGTTCTCCTTGCATCCTCATTTGAACCCCGTCTGTTTTTTAAGTTTATTTATTTATTTTGAGAAAGAGAGAGGGGGGATGCGCAGCAATAGATGGGGGAGAGAGAGAATCCCAAGCAGGTTCTGCATGGTCAGCACAGAGCCCGACATGGGGCTCGAGCCCCCAAACTGTGAGACCGCGGCCTGAGCCGAAATCAAGGATTGGACACTTAACCAACCGAACCACTCAGGTGCCCTCATTCAGACCCTGTATTTGTGGGGTGTGTAATCCCACTCTGTGCATGGCTCTGTCCCAGCTTCAGACAGTTGCAGAGAGAGTGCACTGAGGGTTTGACCCACGGATGCTGGGCCACTTCCCCAAATCCTCCAGTCATGTGAACACCCTACTTTTCCAACTTTGCTTTGGTTCTGAGCTTTCCCTTATCACCTAGAAACGATGTCATGTTTCATGCTTTCTACATAAGTGGTGTCCAAAGCAAGATTCCCATGTTTGTATTTTGTGGTTCTTGTCTGCCCAGTTTCTGTCTTCTGGAGGGAGGACGTGAAGTGGAGAAGTCGAGGCTGCCTGGCCTAGACCTGCATTGGCATCTGGCTCCAGCAGTCATCCCCTCGATGGCCTTGGGCAAAATATTTCTTCATTTGTAAAGTGCGTTTACAATATCTCTTCTGCAGACACATTTTGCAGATAGGATACACTGTACATATGTTTATACTGCACTGTAAGTTCAGCATTTGAGTGGCACTAAGTAAAATGTAGCTGATGAAAGTTACCATTTATTCAGGGCTGACTACATGGCAGTCACTGTGTTAACTAACTCATTTGCTCTTCACAAGATCCCTCTCACACAGGTTCTGTTACAACTATCATCTCACAGAAGGAGAAACTGAGACTCGGAGAGGACAAGTGACCTCTGTGTCATTACACAGCTCACACAGTAAGACTGGTTTTTGACCTTGGGCGGTATGACTTCAGAGTCCTTGAAGACTACCCACATTGGTCAGGGCTGGTATCCCCTTGGCTTCTAACACCTGTGCACACACCCATCTTGGTTTTAGATTCTTGCAAGAAGATCATGAGAGGAACTTATGTTTACCCTCAGGGGGGAAAAATGACTTTCAAGAATGTCAATCTGTTTTGATAATAGGAGAAATTCAACGAGATGTGGTATGCTTGAAGTTTGAAGACTGCAAATTTTATTTTAAATTGTGAAAAGGATACATTTTTGAATTTCAAACTTAGAAAATAAAGCCCAGGGACAGAAAAACTATTCCTGTGTATGGAGAGGAAAAGGAAGCAGGCTGAGTTCACTAAAGCCAGGAAAAATCGAGAACACAGTTCGTAATGTTTATAAGAGGTAATCCTTAAACTGTTGATCATAAAGTCATGCGCATAAAGGAAATCAGAATCACAGAAGCATGAAAGAAAGTGTCGTAACATTAGTAACAAAAAATGAGCAGGAACTATGTAAGCTTCATAGGCCCACATAGAATTTCCGGAAGGTTCTTGAATTTTTAATGATGCTTACAAAGTGGAGCTGAGAGGTCTAAAATCTGTATCCTCTTAATATTCCACTGGGGCCGCGGATGCATTAAATAATGAGTTGGAAGTTTGCAGGAACCACTTTGTGGCAACTGCAAAGCATAAAGCATATTTAATTAAATTAAGTAATCTCTATTTAGATGAAAATAAATCATTTTAGTGCTGACTGTTTTTAATGACTCGGGCTGTCATTCAAAAAGAGGACAGGAAGCTGATAAAGTACTTAGAACTCCACTTATGGGACTTTTCTAGCAGAGGACTAATGGGATTTTTCTTGCCAGGGGGATGCCACATTTTATTAATAAAATGATTCTGAAATGCTCACAATAATCAATAACACACATCACAAAATACACCAAAAGATGGGGCAAGAATGTTGTAAAGATGTAAGCATTGTTGAATGATTAAAAGTGTCTTTAGATTATTTTTAAAATTGTGGTTATTTAATCCGTATGGAGGCAACTTTCTGTAAGAATGTTAATGAAAAAAACCAGAAGAAATCTGTACTAATATCTCTTTTTTCATGTCGAAGTAGTTGGCCCTGTCTTCTGGGTTTCAATGGTATGAGGACACTTTACTGAGGATTCTGGGAAGATGGTGGAGTAAGAAGCATCCGGAATTGGTCTTCCAGCTAGATAACAATTGCACTAGCATAATCTGATAGAGCTATTTTGGAACTCTGGAATCTATTAAAGGCTTGCAACTTGCAGGTGAAAGGCTTGGATGGTTAATCGTGGTGAATTTTGGTCAATTTTAGCTCTTCCCACAATAGCCGCTACTCCTCCCAGACCCTCAGCCTCATGGCCGGCTTCTGTGCACAAGTTCATGGAGCAACCCATGCCCAGCTTACAAGAGCCACATAGCCAAAGAAGAGTCTGCCCTCCAGATACTGGAGGTCTGTGCTCTGACCACTGACTGCCACCCCTGATCACAGACGGACAAAGGGTGGGCAGCCTGTTGTTACACCTCCCCTCATTGTTACATGGACCTCCCTCTCTGGCCGAAGCAACCTCCAAGGCATTTCAATTTCAAGGGCTCTTTTGTTTCCTTCCATCTTTTTTTTCTTTTTTTCTTTTTCTTTCTTTTTCAGGAGCCAAACATTAAAGACTAGGACATTCAAAAGAGGCTACATATATGAGGAGAATTAGAAAGTGACCATGACTGCCCAGGAAAAGGGCATAGGCTCAGAAAAACCACAAAAGATCTTAGGTTTACATCTCAGCCTGATTCGTGGCACATAGGCAGCCTGAACACAATTTTTAAAAAAGAAGAAGAAAAGGAGAAAGAAAATAGCATAAAGTCATCAAACCATGAAAAACGGAAGAGAGTCTGATTTCCAAAGTTACCCCATTGTTAGATTCAAATGTCTGGTGTTCGCCAGAAAAATCCAATGCATATGAAGAAAAAAAAGAGTATGGTCTATTGTAAGAAAAAGTAATCCACAGAAACTACCTCCAGAAAAGGCTTGATGACATATCTACCAAAGACTTTAAAACAACCAAGGCTCAGGGAACTAAAGAAAGACGTGGAGAAAGTCAGGAAAACAATGTGTGAACCAAATGAAATATCAACAAAGAGACAGAAAACCTCAAAAGAGAGGAGAAGGAAATTCCAGACTTGAAAAGTATAATTAACTGCAATGAAAAATTCCCTCAACAGGACAGTGGGAAACATTGAGTCTGAGGAAGAAAAAGGAAACAAGATTAAAGAAAAGTAGCCAGTGGCAAGGGGACCTGTGGAGTACCAAGTAGGTCAACTTACAAGAGGGAGTCCCAGAGGAGAAAAAAAGGTGGAGAAAATATTAGACGTGATGGCTTAAAACTTTCCAAGTTTGATAGAACATATGAATAGAAATGTCCAGGAAGCTCACTAAAATGTAAGTAAGATGAATTCCCCTTTTCTTGGTTGAGTGGTAGCCTTAAGAACCAAAGGCCCACTTTCTTAGTGAGAAGGAGCGGTTTGGTGGTCTCTGAAAGGGACAGGAGGTGACTGGGGCTCTTGAAAAACCCAATTCCTATGTAACTCTTCTTATTTGACATGTCTGACATTTCCTTGGAAAATGACACTCTTAGGGCTTGTTTTCATGCGATGTGAGTTAGAGCTTACTCAGTGGGGATAACATTTTCTCCAAGATTGTTTGTTGGGAAACATCTGCAGCAATTAATTGACATCGCGGCTGCCCGCCTGAGTGAGTGATAACGATTGGGAAACACACTGAGGTGAACAAAAAACCATAAAAAGAAATGGTAAAGAATGAGATGTCCATAGTGGGCGTTGAAAAGCTCCAAGATATTCCTGGGAATGCACAAGGACCACACTCCCTTGATGGGCTTTGCACCTGAGCAGGTCTGTGCACAATCATGAGGAAAAGCCCAAGTAGCCCTCGGTCCTCACCTCTGGCTGACCTTGAGGCTTTGTGCAAGGAAGAAGTGAATGCTGAGGCAGAACTGTAAACCACAGTGCCTGAAAATGCAAGCCACCCTCCAACACGTACACAGAGCCCCTCAACAAAAGCTGATTCCAGACATAGAAGGAAACCTCTGTCCAATCTGCCGACCACTAAGCTGAATGGACACTGCGGTAGCTACTTGTGACAAGCAGTTCATATTACAGAATCCATTTTAAAATATAGCAGTAAGACAAACTACAAATACCAACAAAAACAAATTCTGGGGGGTAAGAATGTGATTCCTAGAGTTGCCACATGACATAAGAAGTCCAGCTTTAGCAAAAGTGTATAAAACATGAAAAGAAACAAGGAAATAGGGTTCATACACAGTGGGAAAAAAAATCAATGGAAACTGTCCCTGAAGAAAGCCAAGCACAGGATTCATTATACACAATTTTTAAATCATGTGTTTTAAATATTAAAAAAAATGTTTTCTAAAGAAGTAAAGAGAAGTATAACTATGATCCCACATAAATAGAGAAAAGAGATAGAAATTGTAAAAAAAAAAGCAGTAATTCTGTAGTTGAAAAAATACGACAACTGAAATGAAAACATACATATAAGAACACAAGAATAGATTTGAGCGGGAAAAACAAACATGTTTTACATTTTTTAAAATATTTATTTATTTTTGAGAGCCAGAGAGCCAGAGTGTGATCAGGGGAGGGACAGAGAGAGGGGGAGACACAGAATTCAAAGCAGGTTCCAGGCTCTGAGCTGTCTGCACAGAACCCAACAAGGGGCTTGAATCCATAGACTGTGAGATCATGACCTGAGCCGAAGTCAGATGCTTAACCGACTGAGCCACCCAGGTGCCCCCCAAAATATGTTGTTTTAAATTAAGATAGTATTTATAATCTACAGGACAACTTAGAAAATCCTCAAAAATATAGTAAAGAATTGATAAGGAGTAAAAGTAATGCAATAGAAAATATTTTTCTTGGGGCGCCTGGGTGGTGTAGTCAGTTAAGCGTCCGACTTTCGCTCAGGTCATGATCTCGCGGTTCGTGGGTTCGAGCCCCGCGTCGGGTTCTGTGCTGACTGCCATTTCAGAGCCTGGAGCCTGTTTCAGAGTCTGTGTCTCTCTCTCTGACCCTCCCCTGCTCACACTGTCTCTCTCTCTCTCTCTCCTAGAAATAAATAAAAATATTAAAAAAAAAGAAAAGAAAATATTTTTCTTACACAAAAGAAAGAAAGAACAATAAAGGGAAAAAAACAGACATAAGAAAACAAATAACAAAATAGAATTCATGAAGCCAATATTGTTGGTAAGTCTGGTGTACGTAAATGGATTAAACGTTTAATCATTAGGCAAGGATTGTCAGGATGAACTTGAAAGAAAATATTTCAGTATGTGCTATCGGCTGTGAGACACAGTCTCAATTCAATGACACACACGCATGTATATCAGACAAAATAGACTGTAAGAAAAAAATAGTGTTAGAGGCAAAGAAGTATATTTTGTAAAGACAAAAAGGGTCAACTCATCAGCAATGTAACATTTAAAAACCTAACAACGATATGCACCTAACAATGGAGAGACCCAAAATGTGGGGGAAAATCCTGACAGAATTGAAAAGAGAATTAATTCATCAACAGTAATTGTTAGAGACGTCAATGCTCCCCTTTTAGAAATGGATAGAAAGAGCAACACAGAAATAGATTACATGAACAGTGCTGTAAACCATTAGAGCTATGGAATATTCTGGGCTCATGGGTGGGTTAAGCATCTGACTTCGGCTCAGGTCATGATCTCACGGTCTGTTTGAGCCCCTCCTCCGCTCCCCCTGAGGCTCTGTGCTGACAGCTCAGAGCCTGGTGCCTGCTTCAGATTCTGTCTCTCTCTCTCTCTCTCTGTGCCCCTCTGCCATTCATGCTCTGTCTCTCTCTCTCTCTCGGAAATAAATAAACATTAACATTTTTAGAAGAACTACAGAATATTCAATCCCTAAATACAGGATTATACATTATTCTCAAGTGCACTATGAACATTTTCCAAGATAAATCACATATTAATCCAAAAAACAATCAAAATCAATTTAAAAGGGTTACACATACAAAATATATTCTCTGGCCCCAAGTATCAAAAGCAGAAGGAAATTTTGGAAATTCACAACATGTAGACCCTAAAGGACCCATCACTTAAATAATGAGTTGATCAAGGACAAAATCACAAGAGAAATCAGACAATACCTTTATGTGAATAAAGATGAAAACACAAAATACCAAAACGTAAAGAGTTCAGCAAAAATATGGTTTAGGTGGAAATATACAGCTACAAATATCTCCATTGAAAAATAAGAAAGATCGTAAATTATTAACCTAACCTTGTATCTGAAGAAACAAGAAAACTAATTCACCAATAAAAACAAAATAACAATGGAAATACATAGAATTGAAAATAGAAAACTATAAAGAAAACCAATGAACCTAAGAGGTGGTTCTTTGAAAAGATCAGTAAAATTGATAAACATTTGGATCTAGAAGGATAAAAGCTCAAAACACTGAAAGCAAGGAAGAAAGGTAATTACCATTAATCTTACAGAAGTAAAAATATCTATAAGGTAATATTATGAATAATAATATTATAAGGTAATATTAAGAATTTATCTTTTAGGGCACATGGGTGGCTCAGTCGGTTGTGTCTGACTTGGACTCAGGTCATGATCTCATGGTTCATGGGTTCAAGCCCCGCATGGGGCTCTGTGCTGACAACTTGGAGCCTGGAGCCTGTTTCAGATTCTGTGTCTCATTCTCTCTCTGCCCCTCCCGAACTTGTGCTCTGCTTCTCTCTGTCTCTCAAAAATAAATAGATGTAAAAAAATTAAAAATAAAAGAATTTATCTTCTACCTGTTCCCCAAAAATTAGATAGCTTCAAAGAAGTAGACATATTCCTAGAAAGAAGCAAATAACTGTAAAGGACTAAAAAGGAAGTAGAAAATTTGGGGGGTGCCTAAGTGACTCAGTTGGTGAAACACGCGACTCTGGATTCCTGCTCAGGTCATGATCTCATCATTCATGGGACTGAGCCCCACATCAGGTTCTATACTGACAGCACAGAGCCTACTTGGGATTCTCTTACTCTCTCTGCTCCTCCACTGCTCATGTGCTCTCTCTCTCTCTCTCCCTCGCTCTCTCTCTCTCTCTCTCTCTCAGAATAAATAAATAAACTTTAAAAAAAGTAGAAATTTTGATAGACTTTTAAAAAGAAGAGAAATTGATTAATAATCAAAATCTTTCTCCTTCTCTCTCTCTCTCTCTCTTTTACACACACACACACACACACACACTTGAAGCCCAGATCCAGTGGGCTTCACTGGTGAATTCTACCAAGTTATTAAAGAAAAATTAGCAGTATTCTTTTAAAAACACTCCCAGAAATTATGAAGAAGGAACTCAGTTCATTAATGAGGTCGGTATTACTGTCATAGCAAAATCAGCCATCACAGGAAATTACAGACATACCTTAGGAATCACAAAAATTGTCAACCAACTGCTACTGCCCTGAATTCAGCAACATATAAAATGGATTCTACACCATAACTAGGTGGTGTTACTTCAAGAATGCAAGGTGGATAGAACATGGGAAAATCAATAGATATAATTCTCCCTATTAACAAAGAACAAAAATAATACAATTATATCAATAGATGTAAGAAACAAAAACATGATATGCTACTGTTATGTAGAGCAGACGGGTATTAGATAAATTTAAGAATAAGAAAAATGAAATAGTATGTTTTAGCTTTTTAAATTTATTCTCCAATGCTCTTTCTTTCTTTATGTAGATCTGATTTTCTGATTTATATTATATTCCTTCTCGCTGAAAAACTTTTTAAAGATTTCTAACAAGGCAGATTTATTAACAACAAATATCCTTAATTTTTGTTTTTCTGAGAGAGATTTTATTTCTCCTTCACTTTTGAGGAATGATTTCACTAGACACCTAATTCTAGATTGGGGATTTTATCTTTCTACCCTAAATATTTTACTTTACTCTCTTTTTGTTTGTGTGAAGTCTGAAGAGACGGCTGATGTAATGTGTATAACTGATATTTTATATAGAAGGTGTTTGTTCCTCTGGCTTCTTTCAATACTTTCTTTTTTCTTTATTTTCTGAAGTTTATATATGATATAGCTAGGTGTACATTTTTATTTATTTATTATTGTTTATTGTTTATTTATTTTTGAGAGAGAGAGTGGGGGGGGGGGATAGAGGATTCAAAGCAGGCTCTGCACAGAGAGCAGAAAGCCCCATGGTCTTGAACTCACAAACTATGCGATCATGACCCGAGATGACTCTTAAGAAACTGAACCACCCAGGCACCCCGAGCTTGGTGTACATTTTTTAATTTATATAATCTAATTGGTGTTCTCTGAGTTTTCTGGATGTGTGCTTTGGTGTCTGTCCATAAGTTTGAATAATTCTTAGTCATTAATACTTCAAGTATTTCTTCTGTTCCTTTCTTTTTATGGTATTCACATTATGCATATGTTACACTCTTGTAATTGCCTCACAGTTCTTGGATATCCTGCTCCATCTTTTAAATTATTTTCTATTTACATTTTAATTTAGGAAGTTTCTCTCTTGACATACCTTCAAGCTCACCGGTTCTTTCCTTGGCTGTGTCCAGTCTATTACTGAGTCCATCACAGGCATTCTTCACAGGTCATCACAACATGTCTTCTTTCTCTTTGATTCTTTCTCATACTTCCTGTCTTTCTGCTCACACTCCCCATCCCTTCTTACACGTTGTTCACTTTTCCTTTAGAGCCCTTAGTGTCTCAATCATAATTGTTTTACATTTCTGGTCCGATGATCTCCAAATCTATGCCATATCTGATTCTGCTCATGAGGCTTCCTCGGCCTCTTTAAGTCAGTTTAAAATTTTGTCTTTCAACACGCCTTGCCGAGTTTTGTTGAAAGCCAGACATGACGGCTGGATGGAAGGAATGAGTACGGTTTTGGGGTGAGGTTTTGTGTTTATCTAGCTGCTATTGAGACTGTGTTCACTTTTTACTCTAGTGTTTTAGGCTAAAATTCCCTTGTTTTTGCCTCCTGTGTCATCTTCGGGCTTCCCTGGAGATTTCTTAAGGAAGGCCAGAGCCATGTGTCCTTCCCAGGTTCTGGCTCCAGTGACACCTTCTGCCCCTAGGCTTCTGCTTCCGTAATCTGTGATTCGCTGTCTGTCTCTCCATCTTGGGAGAAAGCAGTTTCTCCTGTGACCTCAGTTTTCTGATGGATCTAAGAATGGCTTCACAGCCTTTTTCTTGAGAAGATGCAAGTGATAATTTCCAAGCTTCCTGGACGCTGAATCAGAACATAAATGCTTCTGAATACTCTCCGGTATTAACTCAAAGAGTTAAATTTACCTTCCCAGGGCTAAGCCAACTTTCTAAGTGGTGGTTAGAGCACATTTTCTGTTAATGTACCATTCAGTTATTTAAAGAGAGGGGTAATGTGATGATTTAATCACTTTTATTGTAATTCAATTTCTCAGTGCATTCAAATCAGCTTTTTAAAAAACATTCTTAAGTATTCCTTTTCCATATTATCATTACTATAAAATCAGGCCTTTAATAAGTTTGGGAAAAGCAGAAGATGGGGATACAATTTGAGTTAACGTTTTCACAGAGCGCTCCATACTGTAATTGAGTGATGATTTTATAGTTCTTACATACTTTGAAATCCGTGTCTGAGTTACATTAATAAGTGAAATATTCCATTAAGAAATGAATAATAACGTACATTTCTATGACAAAAGTAATAGAAATTGGAAGATAAAACTGACTTTGAGTTTAGGTCAAAATAAGCATCTAAATCATGTGACATGGTTCATGTGTACTTTAATGGGTACCTTAATGAAATTTTAATGAAAATTACAAACTCATCCAAGGCTGCTTGATGGGTCAAAAACTGATAGTTGGTTGTTTTTTGGGTTTTTTTTTTTTCAGTTTTTGATGTTTATTTTTTGAGAAAGACAGAGTGCAAGTGGGGGAGGAGCAGAGAGAGACAGGGAGACACAGAATCTGAAGCAGGCTCCAGGCTCTGAGCTGTCAGCACAGAGCCCTACGTGGGGCTTGGATCTCACGAGTGGTGAGATCATGACTTGAGCTGAAGTTGACTGAGCCACCTGGGTGCCCCAATAGTTGTTTTAATATATAATTCTAGATTCTGTCAGTTACAGGTGAATGAGAATATAAATGCCCTGTTGTACAACCTCATGCTCAGATGTTATTAATAATGAAACCAATTCTGTTTGTCTGCCAACAACAAAATGTACATCAAATAAATTAAAAAGGGTCATAGCTTTGAAGTCTCACTCTGTCACCTGGCTTTCTCCAGTTAATACTATGCATGAAACAGTATCTTGGAAGCCTGCAATGACACTCTGGCTTCTCCGTCAGAATACGGAGACCTCTGTGAAGTAAGAAGTGTAGGAAGAGGCTCCTGGGCTGTGAGCTTTGTGTGATTACTCTCTGGTTGCTTTGCTGGGGGATTAAACCCCAATCATGTATCGGGTCTGGAAAGTATTAATAAATTCTTGCCCACTTTTACTATCTTTATCATTTTCATTTGTCCAATATAATTTATTTCAGATATCACTTACAGCAGTCCCAACCTCACCCAGGGGGCGAAATACTAAACGCCATTCTGATGCAGGTGATTTCTGACTAGAGTATTTCAAAACCCTCGTCAGTGGCTCTTTAGAGGAGATTAAATTTGAACACACACATCACTGTTTATAATGAGACATTCATTATAAACTAGTTACTTCGTAAATAATGTGAAGACAGAGGAATTTGAAATAAGTATGGATGATAGATAAGCGCAAGGTAGAAGCCACCAAGTACAAACCAAATGGCGTTGCCTCGGGCAGACCCTGAAGCAATGGAATGACATCTCTTCCTGTCATTGCTGCCACTTATTCAATATGGTGATCAGTGCTGCCGGCATAATGTCCCAGGCTGGCCGTAGGAATCTTATTGTCATTCAATAAGGTGTCATCAGTGAGCTAAGACATGTCATCAGCAGTCTCGTGCATCCTCTGGCTGTCCCCAGTGTCCATAAAAGTTGTCTGACTTTGCTTATTTACCTGTCCAGGCAGACCAGGGACAGAGGGGGCGATGTGAAAGTCCTCCCCTTGGTAGGATATTGGACCTTCCTTGGGAAAAGGAAACATCAAGACATGGGAGTGGGTGAAATAAAGAGCAATTGGGTAGAGTCTTTCTTTCTTTTCTGCTCCAAGTGGTACTTTCAGATAAGTAAGGTTTAATTCAAACATTAGCTTTTGTTATTACCTAGCAGAGGGTAAACGGGAAAAGGCATTTCAAAATAAAGTTGAGATATAAAAACAACTCAGTATTTAAAAGACTTATCTCTTTGGGCCCCCTTATGTGTTATTTAATCGTGAGCTTCTGCTCTCCCATTCAAACTGTGGAACACAATGAATCACAATTAAAAAAAAAAAAGCTTCATTGCACAAACAGTTGATTTTTTCATATTGTTCTGAGAAAAAAATTATGAAAGTAATTTTTTTTGGAAATTAGTGAATATTTTCAGAAAATTGCTTACCTTGAGTTTCAAAAAGTCAGGTGATGCAGCAATGACTTTAAAACAGCTAATGTAAATTTGTTACAATAGAGAGATGAATACAGAAATAGAACAGAAATAGAATTTAACAAGGAGTTGGAATCTCTAAAAAAAAAGCATCAAAAAAACACCATAGAACTAAATAATAAAATGTATACAATTGGGAAATCATCAGGTGATTTTAACAGTAGCCTGGACTTCATTTTAAATAAAATTAGAAAACTGAAAGACAGATCTATAGGAAATCTCCAAATTACACATTCGTATTTAACAATACAAATTAAAGAGAAAAATAAAGCAATAACAAAAATAGTAGAAAGCAGAGAACTGCATGTGACCTGGTTAAATGGTTTTATATACATTCAACAGGAGGCTGCAAACTAGAATAAAACAAAACCAGACAGAGAATATCTAATGACTGGGATTTTCCCATAATGATGAAATGTACCAGGGTAAAGCCACACAGAATAAAGGGGAAGAGAGCCACGTGGAGGTATATCATAGTTAAATTGTTGAGCATCAAGTATAAAATTCAGGAAGAAACAAAAACTTGGAGAAGTAAACTTGTAGGTGAATATTACAGAATGTTAACTGTCTAGACAGGAAACAACAACTGTATCTCTTTGGATGTATAACGGCTGTGGAATAAACCACAAGGGGACATCAAACCCAAGAAGCAAAGGAAGTGCAGCTATTTAAATTGCTGTGAGACACTTGGTATGCTTCCTGATATGGAAAAATAAGAATTTGGGAAATAATCAAATAAGTTGAAGCAGCAATTTTAATATATACATTTTTAATTAGAAGATGCCACCAAAAATAATATGAAAGGGCACTCTTTGGGAACTTTGGGGGGGAAGCTTATGAGTGGATGGGAGTAAAATGGGAGGCGAGGGTCTGAGAAGCAAATGCAGGGGTGGCACTCTTTGGAAGGCTGGCTGGACAGGGAAATAGGGAGGTGACAGTACTTGAAGGTCAGGAGATGAAAAGTAAGAATTCTCTTTTGTTTTTCATGAGACATAGTAGAGCTTGTATTTTTTAGGTGATTTTTATTGAAGGATAAATGGTGCAGGAAAAATACCAATGACACACGCGCTGGTAGATAATCTCTAACATGTAAACACTGGTGCCGCCAGCTCTCCATTTGTGCAAAAATCCAGAAACATCTCTCCAGTTTCTTCCTAGTTGCCACCCCTTCTGAAGGAAAGCAGCTGTCTGTATTTCTACCACCATCACTTTGTTTTGCAAATACAATCTTTATGTAAAGGAAATCATGCAGCATGTTCTTTTTTTTTTTTTTTTTGGCCTGGCTTCTTTCACTCCTTACTTTTGTGAAACTTTTCCATGTCATCCAATATAACAGTTTATTCGCTGTGGAGTATTCCGCTTCTTTCAATGTATCATATTTTATTTGTGCATCTTATTTTGATCTGCACTAGGTTATTCCTGGGTTTGCTCAGTTATGGGTAAGATGCTTTAATATTCGGCAACATCTTTTTGTGTGGAAAACTGTTTTCATTTTTCTTGATTAATTATCAAGGTGTGGTGGAGCTCCTTAGTCAAAAGTGTGCATGTTCAGCTTTATTAGGCAAATTTTATTTCCAGTTTTATTTATTTACTTAATTTATTTCCAAATTATTTCCCAAATAGTTGTACATCTTTGCATTTCTACTCACAGGGTATGAGGATTTCAGCTGATTTGCATTTTTGCTAACACTTGTTAATATCTGTCATTTTTTTTCATGTAAGTTATTCTAATAGATATATAGGGCTTTCTTGTAAGAATTTTAAGTTGTATTTCTCGATTGAGTACCCTTCCATTTGCAAAGGGTCTTCTCTGATCTTGCTGAGTCAGCTGGTCTTTCTACCTGCTCTCTGGTCTTCACACCATCATGGCAAACTAGAAGACCATGTCAAGTGTGTGACTGTATCTGAACTTCCTTCATCTGCCTCTTGTATTCATCTATACATGTGTTACTCCCTTAATGACTTGTGCTGTGTCAATCTTCCTTCTGTAGTGAAAGACCTCTAACTTTACTCTTCTTATCTTGGACATTGGCCTTCCCATAAAAAATATTAGAATCTGCCCATCAGTTTCCACATCTGGAATTTTATTTAGGATTGTTTTGTGACTATAGATCAATTGGAGAACAATTACTTTTTACAACACTAAATATTCTATGCATAAAAATGCCGTATTGCTTCATATACTTAAATCTTCACTTATTCTCAGTAACGTTTTATAAATTTCAGAGTAAAGTTATATAGATCAACTGTAGATTTATTGTGTCTTGTAGATTTTTTGTTATACTATCAATGGTATTAATCTTTCAATTAACTTCATTTACATTTATTTAAATATGTGTATTTTGTTATTTAAAAATTTATTTGTGTATTGCCATTTTATGTTGGGTTTTACATTATACTTATATCCTGTGACTGTGAAATTCACATTGGAATTATCATCTGCAGACTCTATTCACTTCTGGGTACACAAATGTTTCATATGCAAATAATGAGTTTTCTTTTTTCATCTTCCTGTATCTTAGCATATTGTTCTTTTCCTTAATGTGGGATTTATTTTCCTTCAGCTAGCAGAAATTGAGACATTTGAATCCAACGTTGTTCAGACTTTGAATGCGGGTCTATTTCCAGTTGGCCCTTTCTCCCAAGGAAAAGCTAGTCAGAGGTTTTGACAGAAAGCTGATGGTGCTTACAAATCCCTCCTCTTTCAATGGCTTTGAATTATAGTTTCTGCCTCCCTAGTTCTATGTGGCAGCCAAAAGCTTTTAAACTCTTAGCATCAACTTTCTCTTTGGTCTCTTAGCCTCTGAGTCTTAAGCATCTTAGGATTTGGCCATGGTATCAAGGGAAAAAGCCTCAAGCTTAGGGGAACACAAGTTGTGTGTGAGTCAGGGGCTGGGGGAGTCCTCCTCCACTGAGAAAAAGAAAGCACTCAACAGGAAGAAACAGGAGACGATGCTTGTGCAAGCAGGCAAGTCAGTGAAAAGTGAGGTGATTCTACTGAGGACGATATTCTCAACAAGGAAGGGGGTTTCATCAGGCAGAAGCAGGAAGCCCAGGTGGAAAGCAGATACAGTGTGGGTTCAAGAGAGCTTGCGCAGAAAGAGAAAGGTTCAGAACTCTGATCTTTAAAAGTTGGAAAATGTGCTTAATAGAAAAAGCTGGTGAACTGCCAAGCAAATTACGGAATTGTGCTGTAAGGCCATTTTCTCACCCGTTTTATTTCTCTAGACTGTCTTGCAAGGTTGCTGCAGGCTCTTAAGGAATAATGGCCACAGCATGTCTTTAAAAGCCACCAGGTGTTATAAAAATACTAAGGCACACAGAAACACAGGGATTAGTGATGGAGGAGGTGGGGCTCAGGAAGGTCAAGGCAAGTTGAGGGGGGGGTCATGGCCAAATCCTTGCAATCGGCCTTTAGAACTATGGGGACCTGAGTCAAACATCTGTGTCTTGGAAGCATGTCTTTAGTGGGAATAAAGGGAGACAGGAATCCTAACTGAGGGGGGCAAATCGGAAAGTCCCGCTAGTGAACCAGGAAAGGTTTTGAACCCTAAACCCTCAGGTGCAATTTCTGAAGATTGTCCGTCGTCATTTGTTTATCTGAGCATCTGAGTGTTCTGAATCTCTGAAGCAAAGACAAGATGGAAAAACAAGAGTTAAGATTCATTATTGTTATTATTGTTGTTATGTGTTCTAATAAATGCAGACTCTCAACCCACTGTCCCAAAAGGGGTTCTGCAATCACTAGGCATTCAGCCAAACTGCCATGTATTATTCATAAGTCTGCTTGGTTTACTTTAAAAGATATTTAAGAGTTATTCCAACTGCATATTGCACCCAGTCTCTATAGCATCTGTGAGTATTCCATTCTACTCGGTAACCCTTTCCATCTTGAAAGCCTAAGATGTATGTTTTTCCCCCTAACTCGGCTTCTTTAATTCCTGTGTCTCATCATTGTGCCTTCTCACTGTGTTGTGTCCTGATCAAAATGGTTAATGACCAATAGAGTCACGTTGACTGGTGAATACCAACCTTGCATGGAGCTCCCTGTCCAGACCTCTGCTATTGCATACATCACCTCAGCCATGGTGCCCCATGTAGTTGCTGTGGTTCCTAAGGCTGGAGTCTACGACTGGAGCCATGGAAGGAT